>OW285238.1:75479404-76079404 GCA_935421215.2 Melolontha melolontha
CGATGCTTGCTTGTCTTTTTGACGTGCCTCTCCTAATTGCTTTTAAGCTTGCTCAACTTTCGCCTCATCGTAATTCCTTTCATAAGCTTTGCCTTTTCTAACTTTTGGAATGTTTATCTGAAAATGTAAAACCAAACTTTGTTAACAATATTTTTATATACTAGATGTTCTGAAACTGGTAAGAGGACAGCTTCCATTTTTGAACTGGACTCGCGCTATCAATAACTACCAATGCTCTAAACACTAAATAGGACCACTATGCACAATGTTTAAAACAATATTTAAAAGCTAGATCTTTATTCTGTAAGCATTTCGAGCAGAATTGAAAAAATAAATACTAACTTAAACTACGATGTCAATAATGTTTTTGTTCCAAAGTTCTAAGCTATAGTGATTGGTAATACGTGCCATTCATTATTTTCATACTAATCTGTAAATACAGTTATTGGCATACATAAATGCTGATTTTTCTCACCAAGTATAAAGGTAGAAAGGATATGAATACATAGATACAACATTTTAGAATATTTTTTAATTTGGCTCAGTGTTTAAAACCGATAATCGTTAAAGTTACACACTTTTGGAATAGTTACCCCTTATCAGTATATAGAATTTGTTGCATGAAATCAACACGATCACATGAAACCTCACATTTACTAGCGCTTTCAAGTTAGTTGTCGACAACTAAATAAATTTAAAATTCAGCACCATAAGACCGAAGTAGGTATGAACATTTGTACCAATTGTTAATGGTAGCATTACTTGCAAATAGTGGGAAGCTTAAAATTCGGAGAAAATCACCATCTATGCCAATCATTGTCGACCTGCCAGCGATTGCATGCTAAACCCTACATTATTTCCCATTATCCTTACAATTCTTTTTCTTCTCAAATATTAATTTTTATTTATTCTAAATCTATAGCATATTGCAGAACACTAATTAATTTTCATATGAAATAAAGCATGTCGAACAAATGAAGTATTTGTTTTCAGTGCGCACTCATTTTTATGATAACATAACTTCAATAAATCGTCTAAGAACGGTGTTTCTTGAGATAGTAAACTTGTACTTGTATATAGTAATTTACTTGTAAGGTAAAAATAAAGTACTACGTGTATCGAGATAAAAGTTTGCAACAGACAGAAACAAGGAAAATCCTTAACCACAATATAAATACACTCTAAATACGTATTTCGGTGACTACGTTGCTATCTTCAATAGAAAAATCTGAAGATGACAACTTAGCTTACGAAATATGTATTTAAAGTCTATTTTTACTGTAGTTAGGGATTTTTCTTGTTTCTGCCTGTTTAAGATTTCAAGCTACAGTCTTCACCTATTCGGATAAGTGTTTGACACATTTACAAAAATAGGAAACGCGGTTCACACAATCAAGGAATAAATTCAATATAAATAAATGTACATTAATTGTTATAAAATTAAATGTAATTATCTTTTTATTCTAAAGTAAAGAAATATGCATATACCTTTCGCAATTACCCGCAGTTAAAAAATGTAAGACACCTTCTTTTAATACATTATGGTTAGCAAGTTGATTATAACAGACAGTCTAGTGTTTTGCATTGAACGGTCTCCTCAATAAAACAACTTTCATCATGTTCGAAGCTTATATAATACATGACACACACACTTTACTGTCTGTAAGTGTGTTGGATTTTTTTTTGTTCATATTTCTTTTTGTTGTATTGTAGTGAAGAAACATATTGCAATAAAAAAATTTATCTGCTCTTCTACTTAATTGTTAGTGTATGATTATTTTTTAATATATATTTTCATTGAAAATAATAATTCAATTACAGGGAGATTATCATCCAGAAGTATGGAGAGACAAGAAGAAAGTAGAAGCCAAATTCGGAATTAAAAACGCCTTACTTGGCTTCGTATTTAATGTAAGTAATATAACAGCAAATTGTACACATTCGTAAATTGTATATGATTGAGTTTCATTAACACTGGAATTACTTCAAAATATTCACTAATAAATATTGCACTGTAGTCATTTACTCCAATTGCAAAATACTATGTACTCCTATTTGTATTTTTAAAGCTTTAAACGTACTGTTATACTTAATCGACCTTGGTGTTTCAAGAGTTTGAATATTTTCACCTTCATATTTCGCTGTAATAGTGTTTAATATTGATACCTAGCTAGTTCATGTACTTTAGTAACAGATATGCTTAGAAAATACGTTTATATTAGAAGCAGTGTCACTAACAAAATTATAAGTAGTTATTACTTAAAAACATTTAATAACAAGAATTCATTCCGTAAACAATAAGAATTAAAATATACGTTGCATATCTTTTAAATGTACACAGAATCTTTACAAATATTCTCTACATACGGAACTTTTAAAAAATTATATTAACTTGTTAGAAATACAAATTACATTTTCCTTGGAATTACTACATTATTTTTACATTTGAATATAATTAAATATTCGTAAATTCTTTAATAAAAGAAAATGTGGAATTTTATACATTACATTAATTGTCCTGTTTGAAGTTTAAAAATGTGAAATGTTCTAGGTCTGACACATGGTGATCAGCGAATCAAACAAAGTGTATTTTCTCAAACTACAGTCTTTTAACATATGGTCTGCCAACTATAATTCATTAATGCACATTCAACAGATTGATATAAACTACGCTTACGCTTTTACGCTTACTAAAATGGAAAATACTTAACAGTAATTAATTTTTTCGTTTTGATAGGCTGAACGTCAACTGAAATAAACTGAGATGAAATCAACCCTTGAAAATAATGCTCCTTCATTCTTTACAGTAAAAAATCCGACAACGGAATTTAACTGATGTGTATCGCGATTACTAACTGTCAATCAAAAACGCTAAAACCTGAACATTACGAAGCAGTGCTTGTAGCTTTTCCAATGTAATCCCTGTAATTGTTTGTGCCGATTTATAATCATGAAGGGCATTCATAGCTTCTCCTCCGAGGTAAAACTAAATTGAAGCTGGTTCGAGTTCTGTAAAGCACGCAAAAAGAGTTGCATCATTTGTGAAAGTATTCACTTCAAGGATTCACAGAATGTAAAACTCTTCAATTGCCTTAAGAAAAGGGCGAACATCACGACAACGCACTAACGCATTTATCTTAAATTGCAGAAACAAAACTGTTTGATTTATGTTATGAATTGCTCTGCTCCTTACTCATCCGACTTCTTCTTGCTTCCTAATTTGAGAAAATGTTTGAGTTGAAAGAGATTTGACATAATAATCAAGTAATACTTTTTGAGACCCTCTAACAATTTTACTATATGGAGTGTATAAACAAGCTTGAGCTCCGCTGAAGAAAGCGTATAGATTTGAAAGGAGACTATGTGGAAAAATAAATGTTTACTTTGTAAATAAATCTGTTTCCTTGATTCAGCCGAGAACATTTCACTCCATCCCCGTACATTATATTCTAGCTTTTTCCTTTTCCATTATTCTCAATAAATATATTATGTTTTCCAAATTTTCAGTTTTTCTAACTTTTATATCAATATTTCATGCTTGTATTATTTTCTAAAATGTAGCAAATAGTTATAGGCGTATGCTATTATTACCTTCGTCCCTAAAATATACATTTTTTCGATTAGCTTTATATTTAAAAGAATTGATTTTTTTGAAATAGTAAATTTTTATATTTGTATCAAAACAGAAATGTTAATTTATATTATTAAAATAATATCTAAATAACACCAAGGCTATAACAATTGTTTTTCTGAAATCAGTAATTCAGAGACCATGTATAACGCAAGAACGTCACCTAGTTATTGCTTTTATCTTCCGTTCATATATTCTGTTCGTTTCTCCACTAATTTGAATTGATTTGTTATATATAAGTATATAATAATATTTCAATATATTAAAATTAACATCCTAATGTTGATAACTAACTTCTTATATTTGCTTAATTCTTCATAAACTTAATTTCATAGTTCAAATTTAACCATCAACAATCGAGCATAATGGACTCTTGATGAAATTACTTTGCACGAAGATTTTAGTAGAAAATAGAAAATTAGACGTTTTTAATTTTAATATTTCTTAATACATGTTCAATTATACACCATAATTCGTACAAGCATTGAGTTTCAATCTTGTATGATAAGAAATATGGTTTTCAATCTGGATTACGCCCATTTTAACGCCAGATAAATAGAGTTGTTTAAACTTATCGCAAAATATCTACCAATAACAAATTAATACAAAAGCTTTAAACTTTCATGTGCAATAAATACATGCTTAAGCTTCTACACGTAGTTTTATGTACATATATACTAGTACGAATTCTTCCTGTATAGAATTTATTCATATTTCATTAACTACTTTCACAGAAAATCAATTCTTTCATCGACCAAAAGACTCACTGGATAGATCAGTTAGACAAAACAAACATTGCCAAAAATAAAGCGCAAGGTATTTACCTGCCAAAAGATCCGGTGATTTCTTTAACCGGCCTCATCACCGAAAGCGTGGGACAAAAGTTGCAAGCCGCAGGTCCTTTAATAGGCGTTGTCGTTCAAAAACTTACTAGCAGTTCAGGAGGATTATTAAGTGGAGGATCAGCACATGCATCGTCGGCAGCTCCGGCAGTCCCAGTAGGCCCAGCCGTTGAACACGGTAGTACAGGTATTGGAGCTGGAGCGGGTTTCGGAATTGGCAACATTTTAGGATCTTTGAGTGCAGTGAAAGGCTTTGGAGGTACAGGAGGAGGTCACGTATCTGGGGGTGGATATATTGGCCGTTAATAATCAACTTCCCTCTAATTATGAAAATAGTTCCAAGTTTAAGTTAAAAATTGTTTCTTTTTAGATCATACAACTACTATGCAAACTATTAAATAAACTCAATTTTTTCTACAAAAATTCTATGAATGTACTTTATATGAATTTACAACTTCTTCTTTCTCAAAAAATATATATTATTTTTTTATAGTTCTAGTCATGCTAGTTTAGATATAGTGTTCAAATATCTTTCAAAATTAGAACAGTAAAATATTTTATGAAAACTCAGTAAATCTCATACATCTTAAGAAAAAGTATGAATTTTCTATCTTCATAAAGATTTATATATTTTTTTTTTGTACAATATGTGTGTATATCTAGTAAACAAATAAATTATTATCTGTAAGCATAGTAGTTGCAAAATAATATTCGAGAAAATTTCAATTTTTTTATTAACGCTAAAGTAGAAAGAAATCCTTTTTTTTTATTAAAATTAAACGAAAGCAACTAACCCACATATCATTGCAATGCATTACACAATGTAGATATGACGAAACTTATGTCTTCAATGGCACTTATATGTGCAAGAGTAATGTCCCAAATGTCTTAGTCATTATTTTGTAAGAGCGTCCGTCAAATGTTACTTCTTGTGAATTATTGAATAGTGTTACAATTATTGAATATTTAATGTAATTTCTGTTTAGTTAGTTCTGCTTCTGTTAATATTTTTGCCATTATTTGCTCAAAATCTTAGTATTTATAATTTGTGTTAATTATTTTAGTGGAGTTATGTAGTAGTAATACATAACTTTGGAATCACATCTTTCTACAGTGTGTATATATATACATAATGTGTATTCATACATAACTAAAAGATTGTACCTTTTGTAAATAGTTAAAAAAAATAAATACAATTGGTCGTTAGATATTGTTTTATTTATTTCCATTTAATAACTTATAATTAGATTTTTAATAAAGTCCCATGTGCAACAAAAGGAGCAGTTTAATTAAAAAGTACTAATCGCTGCATATTTTAGCAAAAATTTGTATTTGGAAGTTTTGTTTTAAATACTATAAGTTATATGATACATGCTAAAGTTATTTCTGAACTTTCGATTTTAAATATATTAAACTATCCTCTTATAATTTTTTGGTTCCTATCTAACACATAATGTAGAAACACGCATGTGTTCTAAAATTATTAGTTCAGATTGCTCAATCATATATCAAATATTTATGAATGTTGCATTTCGAAACCATGTCCTATTGTGACATCTATCCAAACTAATGTGTCCTTTCATCCAAAACTTAAGCAATGTATATGGTAAATAATGAACACTATAATATTATAAATTGAATAAAAATAACCGTTACTTAATAATTTGCAATACAATTTTATTTTTAGCCTAATTCGCTTTCTTCGTCTTCGTCCTCTTCATCAAAGACTGTAACTACTACAAAAAGACCAACGACTACTGAGGACATAGTTATTTTTGAAAAAAATGAACCGGTAACTGCAGCCGTTCCACCAGAACTATTTAATTCTGGTTTCACTTTAGTTAACAACATTTCGAAACGTATTGGAGACTTTATGCTTGTAAGTTTATTATCACTATTGATATATATACATAAGTAGGTTCACATTAACATATACATCATCGCATATTCATTCTATAGATCACTATGTTTTCTCCATAATTTAAATTATTAGAATTATGACCATCTATATTGCAAAATTCTAGACCACATTGCCTAGGTATAAACAAAAAAGAGAAAGTTTAGAACACTTTCCTTATCATTAAACTTAATTTAACATTATGGTTTCGAGTTTAATGACATTTTGATATTAAATAGAAACGAGCAACAATTACATTGTTCAATAAAATGGTATATTACATTATGAGACTTGTAAGTAGCAATACGAGTGAACAAAGTAACGTACGAAGCGCAAGGCAAGTGTTTAATTCCCTTGTACGAAACTGCTTCGCAAATCGACTCATGAACTATTTTTATACGATAACACTATAACATTATCTCAAAGGTAGGAACAAAAGTTATCTAGAAAACTAAACTATTATTTACGAAAATAATTAATTATAAAATTTAAAAAAATTTCAATGAAAAGAGATATTTGTGTTGATGTTATTATAGCTTCTTTATAATGTTCAGAATGATTTATAACTTACTAGTGATGGAATTCTCATAACAAATAAGTTTATTACCATTGTCATTGCTTAGAATCAAGAGTATAATTTTGTGAGCTTTTATTAGTTTCACAAGTTAAGGAACTATTCTTACATATCATTCTGCAGCCATTGAAGGTCACCAGTCCCTTACCTTTTAAGTGCTCATTTCCCAATTTGTTAATTTCCACATGTCTCATGTATTTTTCTTTTTAGTAATTAATAAAAAATTTAGAATGTTGACTTCGAAATTCTTGACAAATGTCTATATATAGTTTATATATGTAATAGAATGTCCCAGCAATTACAAATGATCTGTTTACTTTCGTTTCCCTATAGTTAATTTTTGTGAAAAGTATTTTCTCTATATCATTTACATCCACCATTTTTAAATCCTTTGATTTTACCTTTTGGCGAGCTCCAGAGAATCCAAATATTAAAATAGTCTAAAATTAAAATTTATTACTGCTAAATTTAAAATTATTAATACTAAAGATGTTCATTAGCTGTCACAAATACATATTCCAAATAGAACCTTTTTCAATAAACTTGTTTATATCTTTAGGACCTTAGAAATTCAAAGTAAAAACTTTGAAATCCGTCTAACTGCCACCTGAGATAGTTCCTTAATTTGGAGTGTTCTGCTATGTTGATATTATTTTTAAAATCTAGTACACTTCGAAACATTGAATACATATATTGCCTACAACGACGATGACTAGAATGTCGTGACGATATGTCTAAAATAAACGACTAAGATTTCCGAAAGCAACTATACATGGTTTGCCTCTCGCTAATCAATACATCAATCAATACATTTTTTTATATATCATTTGTTATTTCTCATTAGACTTTTCTCCCGGCAATCAATACTTTTATATATATATATATATATATATATATCACTTGTTATTTCTCATTAGACCTTACTGGTAATTTCTTTATTTCGTGTGAGAAGCCAAATCCGAGGGCTACGGGAGTCATTTTGCTCAACTCGTGAATACCACCAGGAAAACTTATTCTATGGCAGTATACTATGTGGGTCATAGTTTGTTCCACATATCCACAGTCGCTGCTAGTTTCCATTTATACAACATTGAGTTGCACCTTTGAGCCTGTGTGAAACCTATTTAATTTAAACCATTGCTTACGTGGAGGGTTACGTCTGGCAGATATTCTAAAGGATTGGAGATTAAATCTTCTTCAATTCGGGCTTTTGTTCGAGGAGGGTTTTCCAGCAACCCTTCACATTTATGAGATACTGAACTTCCATATCCAGCCATATCGGTCTCCTCGATTTCAGTCGGGTCCTGGAGATGCTCTCCAAATCATATTGTATGGGAGATCAATGTTGCTGGAAATCTTTCATTCTGTGCTGCAGCTGGACGTTTGATATCCCGTAGAGCTATGTCAGAAAGAATCGGTAAACAGAAACTAGGACTACATCTAACAGTATCTACTTGCTTGTTGTTATAGTTACGATACTAGACAGCACCACAGTAGTCAGCAGGAGAGTAGGCCAGTGCAATGGCTGCCATTTGCAGACCCCATTCGCTCTCCATCAATTGCTGGCAAGTTTATATAATATGTTATTGTGAGTTTTGACTAGTTTTATAGAGGTGCTGTTTGAACATCAGAGACTAGTCTATCCGTACACCCAGATATTTAGGGTGCAGATTGTGGTTGATCCAACTGTGTTACTGCAGCGGTATGCGATTTGACATTGTCTTGAAAGGGCAACACACTGTGAATTGGAAGTCCACGTCGTTTCGACTTATATGCTGTCCTTACTCTTTTTTAGATGTTGCAATAGTAGTCAGCTGCTGCGTGCTTTGTTCTTGAAGAAAATAAGTTAGCTCTATGCCCTCGACATTTCTAAAAATGGTCGTATAAAATTTCCCTGCAGACAATCGAGTTTTAGCTTTCACTGCATAATCTCCATTTTTTTAAACTCTACTCCATACTGGAACGCTTTGATGCGGGGATGTATTGATTCACCCAAAACTCATCATACATTATAATCCGGTTCAAAAATCATCTCTCTTCATTTGATACCCTTTCAAAAACTTGACCCTGGCGTGAAATCAAGGGAATGCAGATTTTTCGAAATTTCAAGTCGGTGTACCGTTCCGCGCCCTGTCAATATTAATGCCACCCATTGCCCCCACTTCGAGCACTGGCATTCGCTGACGTTCAGCTAGTGCGTGGATGACCGACAATGGGTTTGATTGTGTACTTAATTGTGGCTACTTACGCCTTTTCAACACTTTAGCTTATGATATCGGTTCAGTGCCGAACATGTTAGCTGGTCAGACGTTAATAAATGCACTATTTCTAACTATTTATCAGATCAGCTATCTTCGCAAAGGAGAGAATAAATGATACCTATCTATTACAGAATCTTATCGAACGACGTTGAAGGATGTCAGGTATTGAGTGTAACGCTTAGTAATAGAAATATCATCTCTGTATACAAAACTCCTCCACTAATGTGGCCTCTGCATTTCCTGTCTCATCCCACTCTACATACAGGCGACTTTAATAGTCACCACAACTGCTGGAGAAATCCAACAAATAGCCAGAATGTAGAGGAACTCGTTAACTGGACAGAAGTTATGAACTTTAGCTTACTGTATAATGCTAAGGATCATAAGCCTTTTCGTTCTGTTCGCTGGAATACAAATATTAATCCCTGAACCTACATTTGTGTCTTGTGACAGACATGGAAAATTCTTTGCTGCATCACGTAGGATTAACGTAAGGACTTCCCTCAGAGCCAACATTACACCGTCACTTATCACTATGAGAATGAATACACGACATATTAAATCCGCACAGATACCGAGGTAGAACTTCCAAATGGCAATCTGGAGCACCTTCAAGCATAAGGTCGATCAGCGTTTACAAGGTCTCCCTCCGACAATTAAAAACTATTCTAAATTCACTTCAGTATTGATTCATGCTAAAAGCTTTATCACTCGAGACTGTAGAAAACAGTACATTCCAGGGTGGTCAAATGAACTAGAAGAACCTTACAAACGATATTCTGTAAGCGGCGACAATGAATAAGTTGATCAAATTCTTGGTCAACTAGATTAGGCTCGGAAAAGTAAATTGTGAGAAATAACCGAAAACATTAGTTTTACTCACTCTAGTAGAAAATGCTAATTACCCCCCAAGCACACTTCGCCAATGGACCCCAACCTTATCGCTTATATTTAAAATAAGTGTCTGTTGACAGGGCTTTTGCTAGAGATATTAAAAGATAAATTAAGGACACCTTTTCTGGTCTCCCTCAGTATTCGCAATGGTCATCTTCTTTTCTTATTAAAAAAAACAATTGGGCAATTGCCTGGCTGAAGTTAAGAAAGGCTCCTGTTGTTAACAATGTCCTTCCTGAATTCATAAAATATCTTGGACTGGCTGCCCGAGAATGCTTGAGAAATTTCTATAACAATATATTAGATTCTGGAAACATCCCTAACATTTTTCGGAAAGCAAAAATTCTAGCAACATTAAATCTGCTAAGTCCCCAGGAGAGCCTGGAAGCTACATACCTATAGCTCTCTTATCTGTTTGCTACTTACAATAGAATAGCGCCCACCATCGATAAGATTATTAAAAAGGAGCAAACCGGTTTCAAAACGGGAAAGATCTGCTGCGTTCAAGCCTTGGCATTGGGAGCGCATCTTGAAAGAGGTTTTCAGAAGGGCTTGGAACCATCCGCTGCGTTTGTTGATTTCTCCAATGCCCATTCAGTGGACAATCTGAAAGAATGAACGGATTTTTAAATTCCAAAAAATAATTCCATGTACTAAATTAAGCAAATTTATCTATAATATGCTGAGCAATCGTCGAATCGCAATCTGGCTAAACAATTGTACTTGCAAAGTCATAAAGAATGGCCTTCCACAAGGCTAGATTCTGGCTCCTCTAATGTTCAACATTTACGCTAATGATCTTCCACCCACGCAAGTACGGAAATTTCTATATGCAGTGCTACCATACCGCGATTCATGCGCAGCGATGGCGTCTGACAATGGACAAAATTCAAAACGATACCCGCAGTTGTATCACATAATGTATCGGAGCTTCTATTTATGATGTATGCCCTTAGTCAGTGTAGACTGGTGTGGATGACTAAAATAAAAGCTGGAAGGTAGCGCGGCTCAGTTTTGCTTACAGAAGCTCAGTCTCAAAACTGAGAAAAGAGATTGCGCGATCTTAGGCGCATGCGTATACAAGTACACTTACAATGTACAGTTACGTACTAATCTCCAAAATTGCGGCCCAGGATACCTGAAAAGAAATTTCGACGGGAGTGCCAAAGCAATATATATATGCATCGACTAAATTCATACCAAGAAATAAAATTACTCAATTGAATTTACACCCTGTAAAATACAGTAACCAAAAAAAATATATGTATAACTCAATATAAAATCCAAATGTAGATATCGCCAAAGGTGCAAACAGTACAGTATACTAAATATTTCGAAAGCCGAATGTAATGAGAGATAGAAGAAAAATAATTAATTTATTAAGTTAATAGCAAGTTAAATCCCACAGATTTGTTTCTACGGTACCATAGATTCAAACTTTCAAAAATTTTATAACGATAAAGCGGTAGTCAAAATATCTTATAGAAAATGCTAATGACTTAAGTCTTAAAAGCAAAAATTATTGTTTTACAAAAAGGCGTCTATCGAATACCCGCTTATGTGCCTGTGAAAAACATTACATCTAGTGGTACAAAAAAAGATCGTGACTGCTGACGACATAAAAAATTTATTGATAATTATATATGTTTTAAAAATTTAGATTTTAATAGATTTTAATTTTTAGAATTAATAATTTGGCATTAACAAGACTAAGTAGATATCTAATATACCCAAAAATGATATATAAATGATGATAGTAAAAATTAACTGAGTACAAAATTAATATTACAAAAAGGAATTTGACGTTATACTCAAAGAAGTGGTTACGGTAAACTATGAAAGCAATAAATATATATATATATATATATATATATATATATATATATATATACATATATATATATATATACATATATATATATATATATATATATATATATATATATATGTATATGTATATAATATTTTCGTGACCTTGGTATGATATGGTAAATTCAATCAGTTGGCGATTAAAGGTCTGGCTTTACTTCAAAGTATATATATTTAAAATAACCCTACATGTTTCGGCAATGATGCCTTTATCAAGGATATAAAATTTTATATTTTATATCCTTGATAAATGCATCATTGCCGAAACATGTAGGGTTGTTTTAAATATATATACTTTGCAGTAAAACCAGACCTTTAATCGCCAACTGATTGAATTTACTATATATATACATAAGATTATAAGTCGAAATCTAAATTACACAATAATTGAAAAAAAACGAGGTATTTGGTTCCCTGATACTGATTCCGTCCTCGAAGGTAGTAATTAATTCCTCAGAGTGTTCGGGTAATTAGCAAACCATCAATCGCCCTAGATTTTCAGGCTACAGTTAGAATATCTTTCCTCAACTTACACCAGTCGTGCACGCAAATTGGCTATTTCCACAATTATATCTCACCCTCTGACATAATTCGTAATATACGATAAAATAACTTAAGTCAGAGATGTGTGAATTGAACTCCAGTACGGATATCTATGATCGTAATTTTTAAGCGACTTTCTACTGTCAAAGTCGGTCTGCTTCTTTTTGAATCTCAACCGCGGTCCAGTCGAAAGGGTGACAGTTCCAAATTTCACCACAGAGAGCGGGGCAAGTATCAGAATGAATGTATTTAAAGTTTAACGAAGTTAATAAAGATATCGGGACTCGTCAATAAATAAATGAAGACTATTTATCGATATTAAAGAAAGGTAAAATTAAGGCGTAACAGCAGACGACCTGGTTTTGTGCACAGAAACAAATAGTTTAGAAGATGAGAATTACAACTTGCTGAAGCTCTGCAAGCTCTAGACGAATATTATCAGTAATAGCGCTTGAAACAAAACCCTTCAATACCCGAATCATGTGCCTTTCAATTGTGTAACATGGAAGCCAAGAGAAAGCTTAATGTTGAATTTAGAGGCGGTCAGATCAACTACAACCCTCACCCTAAATATCTGCGCCTAACGTTAGACCGGTCTCTCATGTTCAAGAAGCACCTGTACTAAACTAATGAAGGCCCACAAAAAATATTACATAAACTTGCCAGCAACTCATGGGAAGCGAATGGGGAGACTTTGCAAACGGCAGCCATGGCACTGGATTAATCTCTTGCTAAATATTGTGCTGCTGTCTGGTATTGAATGTCTCACAACGAGCTAGTAGATATTCAACATAACGATATAATGAGGATCGTCACCGGTACTGTTAAATCAACTCTTAGTCTCTCTGGTTACCCATACCTTCTAACATAGTCCCGCCAAATGTCAGATGTTTCACTGCAGCACAGGTTGAATGGGCTAAGATTTCCAATAACATTGATCATCTCATACACGATGATTTGGAGAGCGTCCCCAGAACCCGATTGAAATCTAGAAGGCCGATTTTATTAGATACGGAAGTTCAGTATCTCATGAATGTGAATGATTGCTGAATAGTCCTCCTTGAACAAATCCCTGAATTGTGAATGGAGATGAATGAGTTTTCAAAAATTTCTATTCCTTTAGAACTTCTGCGGCGCATTACCGCGCATTACGTAGCTATTGGTCTCAATGAAAAAGTTTCCGTACAAACTGCGACTGCGTGACTGCGGCTATGTAGAAAAAACTATGACCACATAGTAAACGACTATCACAGAAGAAGTTTTCCAGATCGTATCCACGAGCTGAGCAAGGCAACACCTGCAGCTATCGAAATGATTATAAAATGTAGATATTAGTGTATAAATTATTTTTTGTCATGAAATTGTTACTGCGCTACTGTCTGGTATCGAAGGGATCACAAAAAGCTAGTGGATATTCAATTTAATAATATCACCGGTATTGTTAGTTCCACTCCTGGTTTCTGGTTACCGATTCCTTCTAACATTGCCCCACCGGATATCAGACGTCTCACTGTACCATATATTGGATGGGCTAAAATTTCCAATAACAATGGTATTCTCATACACGATGATTTGAAGAGAGAATATCTAAATTTTTTTTATTATGCTTTTAAACTTCTCTCGTGTTTAATTTTGTATGAGTTTAAAAAATAGGTTAAAAAACGTTAATGTTGGCGCTGACGCTAATGCGACGCCGAGTTGGCGCCGAAGCGGACGCGACGCCGACGTTGACGTTGAAGGTGACGTTAACACCGACGCCGACGCTGACCCCGACGCTAACCCCGACGCTGACGCTGACGCAGACACTGAAGCCGACGCTGATATCGACGCCGACGCTGACGCTGACGATGACGCTGACGCTGACGCTGACGTTGACGCTGACGCTGACGCTGACGCTTACGCCGACGTCAACGCTGACGTCAAATTTCCCTTTCTAATATTTTCATTTTATTTTAGGATTCCGCCTTTAGGGCACACAGACTTCTGGAATCTATGAGACCATTTTTGTGGAAAGTATTTGGAAAGAAAGGGTTCGTAATCGAGGCAACCACTGACAAACCCATTTTTACGGATCCGAAAGATGTCTCGAGTACTATGAACAGTAACAGCTTGTAAATACTACTCCTCGATATTTATTCATATAAAAATTATGTGATAGAACAACTAACAATAAAATTATATTTTGATTTAGTTACGAAATGTGAATTATGAAATTTATGAATGTATAGAACTTATAATTAAGATTTTATGTTGTTATGTAGTTAGTCTTAAGCTACGTATATGTATATATATAGATAATTATTTTTGACCTTTGTATGTTGTAGTAGATTAAATTAGTCGGCGATTTAAGGTTTACTTTGATATGTATATACTTAAAGCAATCTTACATGTTTCGACATATGGTGTCTTTTTCAAGGAAATTAAAAATGTATACGACAGTATATCAATGTCAAACTTATGTATCTGAAAAATATATAAGTTTGATATATGTATGTATATATATATATATATATATATATATATATATATATATATATATATATTTTTATAAATATAATATTTTCGTGACCTTGGTATGATATGGTAAACTTAATAAGTCGGCGATTAAAGGTCTGGTTTATTACTTCAAAGTATATATATATTTAAAACAACCCTACATGTTTCGGCAATGATGCCTTTGTCAAGGATATAAAAAATATCTAATATCTATATTTTTTATATCCTTGACAAAGGCATCATTGCCGAAACATGTAGGGTTGTTTTCAATATATATATTTTGAAGTAATAAACCAGACCTTTAATCGCCGACTTATTAAGTTTACTATATATTTATATATATATCTATACAACAATTGATAAATTATTGTAGTTTTTCGGCTTTTATATGAAATATTTACAAATATCAAGTTAGTATGTATGTAATTGTAAAGTAAGGGGGGATGTAAACATTGCTGTCTACAAATTACAAAGCAAATCATACGAAATTTTTTAGTTGAAAAATATTGTCTATATTGGGACTCGAACCCAAGTCTACAGTTTGCCGGACAGTCGGTTTTACCACTCAACCATAATAGACCTGGGTTCAAGCTATTTAGAAATGCATTATAAAGTAACAGTGTTAATGAATCAGATGTCAGTTATTGAATGTAGATGTCAAGTTGAAAGCAGAAGTCAGTTTTTGAAAGTTGATGTCGGTTTTGATAGCTGATGTCAGTTAGTGAAAGCAAATGTCAGTAATTGAAAGCAGATATCTGTTTTGAAAGCAGGTGTCAGTTATGAAAGCAAATGTCAGATTTGAAAGCAGATGCCTATTTTGAAATTAGATGTCAGTTATTGAAAGCAGATGTCAGTATTTTGAGAGCAGATGTCAGATTTGAATGTTTGAAAATGCTAATTATTACTCCATAGGTATATGAGTGTTTAGATAATTTCTTAGCCGTTTATTAAATATAACAATTGATAGATTATTGGAGTTTTTCGGCTTTTATATGAAATATTTACAAATATCAAGTTAGTAGTATGTAATTGCAAAGTAAGGAGGGATGTAAACATTGCTGTCTACAAATTACAAAGCAAATCATACGAGATTTTTTAATTAAAAAATATTGTCTATGTTGGGACTCGAACCCAAGTCTACAGTTTGCCGCATATATATATATATATATATATATATATATATATATATATATATGGTAAACCTAATCAGTAGGCGATTAAAGGTCTGTATATTACTTCAAAATATATGTATTTAAAAAACTCTACATGTTTCGGCTGTGTACGCCTTTATCAAGAGAATACAAAATATGAATGACAGGATATAAATGACAAGTAATTAAGTTGCTATGGTTTATATTATTCAAAGATACATTCTAGTAATAATAATAAATCATGCATTAGTATTCCAAAAAATAGATAACAAGGTGTGAACATATGTGTTGTTCGCTGCTAGCAATTTGTGTCTCCTTCTGGGTATGAACTTGTGTGTTGGTTGCTGCTGGCAGCTTGCGTCTCTCTATGGGTGTGTGGTTTTGTGTGAGAGCGTAAGTGTAGGGTTTTGTATGTCGGTGCGTTCGTGGGTGTGTTTAGTGACCGGTCGCATGAATTTAGAGAGGTCGGATAACCAACCGTTGCGTAGGGCCGCCAACCCTTTCCCGACAACTTCTTTACAATTCCGTGCAGTACTTCGACGGCCTGACCCCCGCCCCAACGAGACAAGGCGCAGACAGGCGAAGCGCACCCTGTACGGGGTTGCTCATCGCTAACCAAGGGAACACTCTTAGTGGCTACCTCGGTCGACGATGGTCACACTTGTGCCATCTTAACGTTTTCCGCCGAAGCGGGGGCATAGCACATACGTCGAACGTGTGTGTGCTGTTAACGGCAGCCTAGCCAGGTTGCCGCCCAGGACCGGTCCTAGTGGTGTGTGCATTGCGCGGCGACGAGATAGCGCCGCGTAGCATGGTTCCTCACTCTTGCTGGAAAGGCGGAATGGCACCTGACTGCCCAACGGGCAGTGAGGAACCATGCTACGCGGCGCTATCTCGTCGCCGCGCAATGCACACACCACTAGGATCGGTCCTGGGCGGCAACCTGGCTAGGCTGCCGTTAACAGCACACACACGTTCGACGTGTGTGCTATGCCCCCGCTTCGGCGGAAAACGTTAAGATGGCACAAGTGTGACTATCGTCGACCGAGGTAGCCGCTAAGAGTGTTCCCTTGGTTAGCGATGAGCAACCCCGTACAGGGTGCGCTTCGCCTGTCTGCGCCTTGCCTCGTTGGGGCGGGGGTCAGGCCGTCGAAGTACTGCACGGAATTGTAAAGAAGTTGTCGGGAAAGGGTTGGCGGCCCTACGCAACGGCTGGTTATCCGACCTCTCTAAATTCATGCGACCGGTCACTAAACACACGCACGAACGCACCGATATACAAAACCCTACACTTACGCTCTCACACAAAACCACACACCCATAGAGAGACGCAAGCTGCCAGCAGCAACCAACACACAAGTTCATACCCAGAAGGAGACACAAATTTCTAGCAGCGAACAACACATATGTTCACACCTTGTTATCTATTTTTTGGAATACTAAGGCATGATTTATTATTATTACTAGAATGTATCTTTGAATAATTTAAACCATAGCAACTTAATTACTTGACATTTATATCCTGTCATTCATATTTTGTATTCTCTTGATAAAGGCGTACACAGCCGAAACATGTAGAGTTTTTTAAATACATATATTTTGAAGTAATATACAGACCTTTAATCGCCTACTGATTAGGTTTACCATATCATACCAAGGTCACGAAGTTATTATATATATATATATATATATATATATATATATATATATATATATGCCTGTATATAGATAATTATTTCGTGACCTTTGTGTGTTATGGTAGATTCAATTAGTTGGCGATTTAAGGTCTGGTTTTACTTCAAAATGTATATCTTTGAAACAATCTTACATGTTTCGGCATATGATGCCTTTTTCAAAGAATTTAAAATATAAATGACAGTATATTAATGTCATACTTATACATTTGTAGTTGTCGTGGATAAAATTATTCAAAGATACTTTCCAGTTTAATAATAAATCATGCCTTCGTATTCTAAAAACAGTTAGCCAACAAAAACGGGGAATGGCAAGGCATGAGTTATTATTATGTATGCGCCCGTGGAGTGGCCTAATATGTTAAGCTGTCGGCATTCGTCTTAAACGAGAAGGAAGACAACGAAAACCTACTCGGACAGCCAGTCAGGGATCTAAACACGGAACTGTCAGATTGATAAAGCAAATGTACAGATATTTAAATAACATAAGATATATATTTATATAACAGTAACATATATTATGATGGCATCATATGCCGAAACATGTAAGATTGTTTCAAATATATACATTTTGAAGTAAAAAAACCAGACCGTAAATCGGCAACTAATTAATCTACTATATATATATATATATATATATATATATATGTATATATATATATATATATATATATATATATATATATATATATATATATATATGTAAAATAAAAATTGTTGGGGAATCCGGCAATAAAAACCTTTAGTTAGTCAATTAGAGTCCTTTATTTTTTACCTTATATTTCGCTCTGTAGATTTAGAGCTTCATCAGAGGTCAAAAAGCGAAACTATTTTTTGTGAGAGATATAACATTTAAAAAAAAAACAAAACCTATAGAGAAACAAGCAGTCCACGTAATACAAATAAAACTTTATATTAATTAAAAATTGTTACTTTAAAAGCTTATTGTTTTTACATATTAAAACCATTTAAAAAATTATTATTTTTTCAACAAACACATCTAAAAAGAAACACACACGTAGTAAAGAACTACTTGTCTTGATGTAAATTACATTTTAACAATTCAAGTGTCGACAAGGTAGCGACAAGGTAGTACCAACAATTTTTATTTTACATACTTGTTTTAACGGCAAAGACTCTTTGTCTACTTATATATATATATATATATATATATATATATATATATATATATATATATATAATTCCACAGTGAACTGAAATGACACATTATATGAATTAAACACACTAAGTACTACTTCTTTCTGGTAACCGGTACTACGCAAATAATGTCGTCAACATACTTCTTTAGAAAGGGTAACTGAAAGGCGCCAACACAAAACTGGATTGAAAAATAAACTATACTTGTGGCAGCTAATTGTATTTCAATAGATGTACATAATATTGCTTAAATGAGCTATGTCAAACCTGTTTATCAAAGATAAATTGCACAGTGTAAAACTTTTTTGAAGCACAATTCAGATTTATACATTTTAAAGTCCGACAGGTGGGTGTGACAGTCGCTATAGACAAGATCCAATCTATTAATAAATTTTTTGATTTATTGCAAGATGGAAAACATAAATAACTTAAACATGATCCTACCTGCACGTTCCCGCAAAAACTTAATGGAGTTGTCAGCTCTTTGAAGAAAAGCAAACACATAGATGATCAATTGACCAAAACATAAACTATTTACAATTCGGTAGCGCCTCAATTTTATGGACTTCCCAAAATACATAAGCCAATCCCTTCTCTTAGACCGATAATATATTTAATCAACGCACGCAATAGTAAATTCTCCAAATTTGTAGCTGATGTTTTGACCAAAGTTTATGACAGAGATAATGCATACTATGTTAAAGATAGTCTTGAGTTTGCTGCTTTCGTCATTGATAAAGTAATCCTTCCCAACCATGTAATCATCAGTTTAGACGTCGTTTCTCTTTTCACGAATATTCCTTTAAAGTCCTCACAAATATTACGAAAAATATTTTTTTAAATATGTCACAAAAGTCACAACGACGTATTTAGTTTTTGAAGGACACTACTACCGACAAATATTTAGTTCTCCTATGGGAGGAACTATATCCATATTGTGGCACAATACATGCTGGACGAGCTGTTAGAAAATTGCATACCCAAGTTGCCATTTTAATTACCCTTTCTTAAGAAGTATATTGATGACATTATTTGCGTAGTCCCGGTTATTATACAAGACGAAGTACTTAGTGTGTTCAATTCATATAATGAGTCGTTACAGTTCACTGTGGAATTGGAGAAAGAAGGTGGTGTTCCCTTTTTGGGTACGTTGGTAATCAGGAGAGGTAATACGATCATTACTGATTGGTTTAGAAAATCTACCTGTTCCGGGCGGTATATTAATTATCTGTCATATCATCCCACAAAAATTAAAATAAATTTTATCCTTGAATTCAAATTTCACACACATCATTTTACCAAAAAAACTCGACCTACTGAAAGGTATTTTATCAGACAATAGTTATCCAGTCTCACTAGTCAGTAAACTTTTGCGTTGTTGTAGTGATGTTCTTATTACTAAGAATAGAACTCCAGAAATTGACTCTAACATTCACTTCACGACTTCACCATAAGTCGAAGAGCTGACACCGAAACTAGTAAAACTTTTTTACATTAAAGCCATAATTGCCATAATTACAACTAAAAACTCACTTTTACCAAAACCAAAACAGCCATAGAGAGTAAATTCAAATAAAATATTGTTTACCAGATACCTTGTGGGGATTGCCTATTGGTTTACGTAGGCCAGATGAGTCGCACGTTGCACTCCAGAATAATTTCATAGAAGTGATAATAGAAACGTCAACAAGCAGCAATCGCCGCCTCTTGCAATACTCGTTAACTGCGCCAACCGTAACATCGGTTACGACAATGCGGTAATATTAAAAAACCGTATCCATACATAGCAAAAGGTTGTTCTTCGAAATGTATCATATCCAGAAACAACCAAAAGCCATCAACAAAAGGTCCGACATAGCTCATTTAAGCAATATTTACGTACATCTATTGAAATACAACTAAAATTGGTTATTGCCGCCACACGCATAGTTTATTTGTCATTCTAGTTTTGTGTTGGCGCCTTGCCATCCACCACTATAGACGCAGCTGTTCTTCAGATTATCAGCGTTAACTAATCTCGTGTTCGGCTTTTCTTCGTGTAACCACCTACGCGGTGTTCGCCCCGCACGCTTTTAATTTGTTGGTGCGTCTTAATTTCACTTCGTTCACTTTGATTTTTGAAATAATTAAAAAAGTGTGCAGTGTTTGATTGCTGAGACACAAAACATCCATGTTAAATTTGTTTCTTGCTCCGACCTGCCATAACATCGGTCTGTTTTGCGAACGCATTCTGTTTATATTGATGCTGTTTTTACTTGACTTTTTTTGTGAGTATTTCTGGTAAAACGAAGTAATTGTACTAACTAATTTATGTTCTTCTTGATTATAAATGTAGCTCTGATGAAAGCGACAAATTAACTGAAAGCTTGGAATAAATTAAAACAAATTTTTCAGAATAATTGAAACATACATGAGTAGGTAAACCCCGCAAGTTTTGTATAATACAAAGGTATTTTTAATAATATAAAATATTATTAAAAATCTGTTGTGAAGTACACAAATACAGGTTCACTATTAATATTTTTGTGAACGTGTCCGAACATATCCCTCCCCAGAGACGTAGATACGTATTTCGCCTTTCTACAGGCTCATCGGTACGCCCCTGCTGGAGAAAGGATATCTTCTCCAGCAGGTTCGTACCGATGAATAATATTTTATATTATTAAAAATACCTTTGTATTAAAAAAAGTTAACTTCCGCCTTGGATCTACCATAACATACTAAAGTCATGAAATAATTATCTATATATATATATATATATATATATATATATAGATAATTATTTCATGACTTTAGTATGTTATGGTAGATCCAAGGCGGAAGTTAACTTTTTTTAATACAAAGGTATTTTTAATAATATAAAATATTATTCATCGGTACGAACCTGCTGGAGAAGATATCCTTTCTCCAGCAGGGGCGTACCGATGAGCCTGTAGAAAGGCGAAATACGTATCTACGTCTCTGGGGAGGGATATGTTCGGACACGTTCACAAAAATATTAATAGTGAACCTGTATTTGTGTACTTCACAACAGATTTTTAATAATATTTTATATTATTAAAAATACCTTTGTATTATACAAAACTTGCGGGGTTTACCTACTCATGTATGTTTCAATTATTCTGAAAAATTTGTTTTAATTTATTCCAAGCTTTCAGTTAATTTGTCGCTTTCATCAGAGCTACATTTATAATCAAGAAGAACATAAATTAGTTAGTACAATTACTTCGTTTTACCAGAAATACTCACAAAAAAAGTCAAGTAAAAACAGCATCAATATAAACAGAATGCGTTCGCAAAACAGACCGATGTTATGGCAGGTCGGAGCAAGAAACAAATTTAACATGGATGTTTTGTGTCTCAGCAATCAAACACTGCACACTTTTTTAATTATTTCAAAAATCAAAGTGAACGAAGTGAAATTAAGACGCACCAACAAATTAAAAGCGTGCGGGGCGAACACCGCGTAGGTGGTTACACGAAGAAAAGCCGAACACGAGATTAGTTAACGCTGATAATCTGAAGAACAGCTGCGTCTATAGTGGTGGATGGCAAGGCGCCAACACAAAACTAGAATGACAAATAAACTATGCGTGTGGCGGCAATAACCAATTTTAGTTGTATTTCAATAGATGTACGTAAATATTGCTTAAATGAGCTATGTCGGACCTTTTGTTGATGGCTTTTGGTTGTTTCTGGATATGATACATTTCGAAGAACAACCTTTTGCTATGTATGGATACGGTTTTTTAATATTACCGCATTGTCGTAACCGATGTTACGGTTGGCGCAGTTAACGAGTATTGCAAGAGGCGGCGATTGCTGCTTGTTGACGTTTCTATTATCACTTCTATGAAATTATTCTGGAGTGCAACGTGCGACTCATCTGGCCTACGTAAACCAATAGGCAATCCCCACAAGGTATCTGGTAAACAATATTTTATTTGAATTTACTCTCTATGGCTGTTTTGGTTTTGGTAAAAGTGAGTTTTTAGTTGTAATTATGGCAATTATGGCTTTAATGTAAAAAAGTTTTACTAGTTTCGGTGTCAGCTCTTCGACTTATGGTGAAGTCGTGAAGTGAATGTTAGAGTCAATTTCTGGAGTTCTATTCTTAGTAATAAGAACATCACTACAACAACGCAAAAGTTTACTGACTAGTGAGACTGGATAACTATTGTCTGATAAAATACCTTTCAGTAGGTCGAGTTTTTTTGGTAAAATGATGTGTGTGAAATTTGAATTCAAGGATAAAATTTATTTTAATTTTTGTGGGATGATATGACAGATAATTAATATACCGCCCGGAACAGGTAGATTTTCTAAACCAATCAGTAATGATCGTATTACCTCTCCTGATTACCAACGTACCCAAAAAGGGAACACCACCTTCTTTCTCCAATTCCACAGTGAACTGTAACGACTCATTATATGAATTGAACACACTAAGTACTTCGTCTTGTATAATAACCGGGACTACGCAAATAATGTCATCAATATACTTCTTAAGAAAGGGTAATTAAAATGGCAACTTGGGTATGCAATTTTCTAACAGCTCGTCCAGCATGTATTGTGCCACAATATGGATATAGTTCCTCCCATAGGAGAACTAAATATTTGTCGGTAGTAGTGTCCTTCAAAAACTAAATACGTCGTTGTGACTTTTGTGACATATTTAAAAAAATATTTTTCGTAATATTTGTGAGGACTTTAAAGGAATATTCGTGAAAAGAGAAACGACGTCTAAACTGATGATTACATGGTTGGGAAGGATTACTTTATCAATGACGAAAGCAGCAAACTCAAGACTATCTTTAACATAGTATGCATTATCTCTGTCATAAACTTTGGTCAAAACATCAGCTACAAATTTGGAGAATTTACTATTGCGTGCGTTGATTAAATATATTATCGGTCTAAGAGAAGGGATTGGCTTATGTATTTTGGGAAGTCCATAAAATTGAGGCGCTACCGAATTGTAAATAGTTTATGTTTTGGTCAATTGATCATCTATGTGTTTGCTTTTCTTCAAAGAGCTGACAACTCCATTAAGTTTTTGCGGGAACGTGCAGGTAGGATCATGTTTAAGTTATTTATGTTTTCCATCTTGCAATAAATCAAAAAATTTATTAATAGATTGGATCTTGTCTATAGCGACTGTCACACCCACCTGTCGGACTTTAAAATGTATAAATCTGAATTGTGCTTCAAAAAAGTTTTACACTGTGCAATTTATCTTTGATAAACAGGTTTGACATAGCTCATTTAAGCAATATTATGTACATCTATTGAAATACAATTAGCTGCCACAAGTATAGTTTATTTTTCAATCCAGTTTTGTGTTGGCGCCTTTCAGTTACCCTTTCTAAAGAAGTATGTTGACGACATTATTTGCGTAGTACCGGTTACCAGAAAGAAGTAGTACTTAGTGTGTTTAATTCATATAATGTGTCATTTCAGTTCACTGTGGAATTATATATATATATATATATATATATATATATATATATATATATAAGTAGACAAAGAGTCTTTGCCGTTAAAACAAGTATGTAAAATAAAAATTGTTGGTACTACCTTGTCGCTACCTTGTCGACACTTGAATTGTTAAAATGTAATTTACATCAAGACAAGTAGTTCTTTACTACGTGTGTGTTTCTTTTTAGATGTGTTTGTTGAAAAAATAATAATTTTTTAAATGGTTTTAATATGTAAAAACAATAAGCTTTTAAAGTAACAATTTTTAATTAATATAAAGTTTTATTTGTATTACGTGGACTGCTTGTTTCTCTATAGGTTTTGTTTTTTTTTTAAATGTTATATCTCTCACAAAAAATAGTTTCGCTTTTTGACCTCTGATGAAGCTCTAAATCTACAGAGCGAAATATAAGGTAAAAAATAAAGGACTCTAATTGACTAACTAAAGGTTTTTATTGCCGGATTCCCCAACAATTTTTATTTTACATATATATATATATATATATATATATATATATATATATATATATATATATATATACATATATATATATAAATTATTATATATATATATTATATTATTATATATTATATTATTAAAAATACCTTTGTATTAAAAAAAGTTAACTTCCGCCTTGGATCTACCATAACATACTAAAGTCATGAAATAATTATCTATATATATATATATATATATATATATATATATATATAATAACTTCGTGACCTTGGTATGATATGGTAAACCTAACCTGTCATTCATATTTTGTATTCTCTTGAAAAAGGCGTATACAGCCGAAACATGTAGAGTTTTTTAAATACATATATTTTGAAGTAATATACAGACCTTTAATCGCCTACTGATTAGGTTTACTATATATATATATATATTGAGGCATTGCAAGAAGGGTTTCTTTTCTCTGAAAGAAACAAAGAATACTTGTAACCATAATATTTATATCTAATATGTACTTCAATACCAAGAAGGGGAAAGACTGATTCAAAGTATAAATACGTTATTTTGACGACAAACTTGCTTTGAAATAATTAACTTATTTTTCTATTTTTTTTATAATGTTTACTTTCAATTTTTAATTCAAATTAATATTTAACGCGTGTTTATTCAAACAAATGTAACGTATTTATTTTCAAATGTATTTGAACAATTAAGCCCCGCCCACAATTCTAACGGTGCAATAACCCGAAAATAAACCGATATTGCCAGAGTGTTTGTAAACACATAAACATATGTTATTCAATCAAAGTTATTTTATAAATCAAATTGTAATTTTTTTTACTGTTTTACTCTGTAAAAATGTCTAAAATAATAATATTCGAAAAGATAATGCAAGTAAAGAAGGGGGCGATTTTGCGGAAAGTTATGCAATTAAAAACAAGTGAAAAAGTAAGCGTCGGTAATTAGTCGTCACAGCGAGAGGTCACGCTTTTTTGTGCTCCGAATTAATTAAAACAAATTGGTGAAATTATTAAGTTCTGGAGATTTTTGAGTCTACACAACGTTACTCACACCTACGATCTACCTGTAGACAAAGTTTACCATCTGCCGACCAATTAGTTCAAGAACTACGAATTTTTAAAGTTTCAATACGTTAATTACCCGCCATAAGTTTCACCGTGCAACGACCAGCATCTTGGTACGCTTGAAACCGGTCATCCGAGCAAGCCGCCGTTCTACTTGGAGATTCTAAAAAACTCAAGTCATCCCGAGGGACCATCGCAGAAATATTATCCAGTTTCCCGCTGTGAAAACCAGCAGAACACAGGAGCAGGAAGCAACGGAAGCTATATCCGAAGACTCAGGTTTTTGCTAACTTTAACAATATTTTACGCGCCATTTTTACTTGCTCATATACTTTTCTAGAATTTTCTTTGTTTATTCCATAACTAACTATTTACTTTGCTTTCACCGATATTATATCACTGTAATTTTTATTCCACTTATTTAAATATTAGAATCCACTGTTTGTAATTTTAAAAACTTGATTCTATGTTACTTTTATAAACTCTTTTAATAAAACAACACCTAATTGCACTTGTCATACACCATATTGTTAGACTATAAGAATACCAACCGTTGAGTGTGTCTCCCGTATTGTTATTTTTGTGTCACGAAAATTGTTAATATAAATTCTAAAACTTTGCGAGATAATTTTTTTATTAATAAAGTTAATTGTCAATATTTTTCTTTGGTTTTCTTTGTAATTTACTTGAGATATTGTTCCGATCCCAACTAAAAAGTAAACTACGTACATAAAGTCAAAGTGGAGAGAGGTGAACCTACCTTAACCCTGAAGAAATTAAAGAAGCTAGCCGACGACGAAAATAACCAAAAACAGATAAGTATTGAACGAGCCCGATTTGAATTGTATATCACGTTTTATAACATTTTCTTATACAACAATTCACAGTTATATAACATTCATTTTTATATACACATATATATTAATACTCCGTAACATAACAAATAGAGCCCAACGTTTTGGGGCGTTCATAAATATAACCTCATATAATAAACATTTTATATATATATATTAACGACTGTGACACATTACATTTGTCAGCCCAACTTTTGGGGCAATCTAAATCGTATGTCGATATCAAGACTACATTATATTAATCAATAATAAACACATTACAGATATATTAGATCACGCCTGTCACATTACAATATATATATTGAAAATAATAGATTTTTTATTGGTTTTAGCGATCTTTATTGCATTTTGATGTTTTTACGACGTTTCGACTTTTACTAATTCAGTCTTTTTCAAGTAATGTTGTTGTTTGTTGGTTTTCAAGGGTACGCATTTTGTGCACACATGTGTTTTTTTTAATAGACATCCGAGACCCTATTATCTTAAGGAACGACCGTACTTGTGCAGATATTGTAAGTGACTGTAAGTGAAAAGTCACTTACAATATCTGCACAAGTACGGTCGTTCCTTAAGATAATAGGGTCTCGGATGTCTATTAAAAAAAACACATGTGTGTACAAAATGCGTACCCTTGAAAACCAACAAACAACAACATTACTTGAAAAAGACTGAATTAATAAAAGTCGAAACGTCGTAAAAACATCAAAATTCAATAAAGGTCGCTAAAACCAATAAAAAATCTATTATTTTTAATATTAAGACACGGCCAATAAAGAAAAATAAGAAAAATAAAATTCTTATAAACACTAAATATATATATATATATATATATATATATATATATATATATATATATATATATATATATGTATACAATGTGTCCGGGAAAATGTGGAGAATCTCTCGGATTCAGATAGAACATTAAAAAATAAGATGACAAGCCCCCATAACTTTATTCCTAGCGGCCCTCCCTACGGAGATACGGCCTCCTAAAGGACGCCACTGGAAATCAATTTTTCTCAGTGTTATCCCACTGGCGATTTGGTGAAGAGCATATCTTCTAAGGTTAAGGTTAAGTGGGAAAACACTCAGTGTTATCCCACTGGCGATTTGGTGAAGAGCATATCTTCTAAGGTTTAGCTTAGCCAAGAACGCTACGTTTAACATTTTTCAGTTTTTAAGGTTATTCTACTAAAGATGACAACTTAGTTGCCGAAATACTTATATAGGTATTTATTGATATATATTGTGGATAGGGTGTTTTTCTTATAAGCCACAGTCTCCGCCAATTTCGGTTCAATAAATAGCCTCAAAATATTACGTTAAGTGATCGTTTAAGATGATATTTAATTTACTATGATATTTAGCTTACAGCCTACAGCATAATTAATTACCTAGATAATAAATTTCATTTTTTCTTTGTTATTATATTAATCTTTTTCTTTTTATCGTTGCATTGTAACTTTTATTACAGTGATATGTATACATGAACTGAAAGATATATTATTATTATTATATACATTATGTGTAAGAACATGTATAAGTTACAATTATGTACATACAGACAATAATATACGTATATGTAATCACGTGCAAAATAAAGACAGTCCTAATTCTGTTTTGTTTTAGGGATAATTACAAAGGAATGCTATATCAGTAATAGATCTTTAATTATCAAGAAAACTACATATATTTTTCACAAAGTTTCAAAATTTCCTAATTCTTTACGTATGTGAGACAGTTTTTTCGAAATTAGAAACGGAGAATCTTATGGATGTATTTTCAAGTTCACACGAAGGAAAGCGCTCACAGGCTCGAAAAAAAATTAAGGAAGTCCTTTCATTATGAATCGGAAATTACATTAAACAGTAGTGCAACTGTAAATTTTATTTACTGTTTTATTTAATAATAATGGTAATTTATCTTTAGCACTGAAGATAGAATATTTACATTTAAGCCGGGCGTCTGTGTATAATTATTTAGCTCCTTTTTGTAGATGTCAGACATTAATTCTTTTATTTTTTTTTCCTCGAAAACGGTTCATTTTATCGACAATGAACAAGAGTACCTTTTCTTTAGCTTAATGTTCAAGGTATCCAAATTTGTTTCTTCTAACTCCTTATCATACCGGGCGTTAAAAATGTAAGCATTAAAATGTACAACCTAGTCCGCCCTGGTAAACTAAACATGCTAATTTAAATTTAAGGGCAGTATTTTAAGAGATCCTTACTACTGTTTATCATATTGAATTTTCATTAAATTATAATAAGTAGTTTAAAAGTTATTCAAGAAAAATTGATTTCCAGTGGCGTCCTTTAGGAGGCCGTATCTCCGTAGGGAGGGCCGCTAGGAATAAAATTATGGGGGCTTGTCATCTTATTTTTTAATGTTCTATCTGAATCCGAGAGATTCTCCACATTTTCCCGGACACATTGTATACATATATATATATATATATATATATATATATATATATATATTTAGTGTTTATAAGAATTTTATTTTTCTTATTTTTTTTTATTGGCCGTGTCTTAATATTAAAAATAATAGATTTTTTATTGGTTTTAGCGACCTTTATTGAATTTTGATGTTTTTACGACGTTTCGACTTTTATTAATTCAGTCTTTTTCAAGTAATGTTGTTGTTTGTTGGTTTTCAAGGGTACGCATTTTGTGCACACATGTTTTTTTTTTAATAGACATCCGAGACCCTATTATCTTAAGGAACGACCGTACTTGTGCAGATATTGTAAGTGACATTTCACTTACAGTCACTTACAATATCTGCACAAGTACGGTCGTTCCTTAAGATAATAGGGTCTCGGATGTCTATTAAAAAAAAACACATGTGTGCACAAAATGCGTACCCTTGAAAACCAACAAACAACAACATTACTTGAAAAAGACTGAATTAGTAAAAGTCGAAACGTCGTAAAAACATCAAAATGCAATAAAGATCGCTAAAACCAATAAAAAATCTATTATTTTCAATATATATAATATATATATATATATATATATATATATATATATATATATATACATATAGATAATTATTTCATGACTTTAGTATGTTATGGTAGATCCAAGGCGGAAGTTAACTTTTTTTAATACAAAGGTATTTTTAATAATATAAAATATTATTCATCGGTACGAACCTGCTGGAGAAGATATCCTTTCTCCAGCAGGGGCGTACCGATGAGCCTGTAGAAAGGCGAAATACGTATCTACGTCTCTGGGGAGGGATATGTTCGGACACGTTCACAAAAATATTAATAGTGAACCTGTATTTGTGTACTTCACAACAGATTTTTAATAATATTTTATATTATTAAAAATACCTTTGTATTATACAAAACTTGCGGGGTTTACCTACTCATGTATGTTTCAATTATTCTGAAAAATTTGTTTTAATTTATTCCAAGCTTTCAGTTAATTTGTCGCTTTCATCAGAGCTACATTTATAATCAAGAAGAACATAAATTAGTTAGTACAATTACTTCGTTTTATCAGAAATACTCACAAAAAAAGTCAAGTAAAAACAGCATCAATATAAACAGAATGCGTTCGCAAAACAGACCGATGTTATGGCAGGTCGGAGCAAGAAACAAATTTAACATGGATGTTTTGTGTCTCAGCAATCAAACACTGCACACTTTTTTAATTATTTCAAAAATCAAAGTGAACGAAGTGAAATTAAGACGCACCAACAAATTAAAAGCGTGCGGGGCGAACACCGCGTAGGTGGTTACACGAAGAAAAGCCGAACACGAGATTAGTTAACGCTGGTAATCTGAAGAACAGCTGCGTCTATAGTGGTGGGTGGCAAGGCGCCAACATAAAACTAGAATGACAAATAAACTATGCGTGTGGCGGCAATAACCAATTTTAGTTGTATTTCAATAGATGTACGTAAATATTGCTTAAATGAGCTATGTCGGACCTTTTGTTGATGGCTTTTGGTTGTTTCTGGACATGATACATTTCCAAGAACAACCTTTTGCTATGTATGGATACGGTTTTTTAATATTACCGCATTGTCGTAACCGATGTTACGGTTGGCGCAGTTAACGAGTATTGCAAGAGGCGGCGATTGCTGCTTGTTGACGTTTCTATTATCACTTCTATGAAATTATTCTGGAGTGCAACGTGCGACTCATCTGGCCTACGTAAACCAATAGGCAATCCCCACAAGGTATCTGGTAAACAATATTTTATTTGAATTTACTCTCTATGGCTGTTTTGGTTTTGGTAAAAGTGAGTTTTTAGTTGTAATTATGGCAATTATGGCTTTAATGTAAAAAAGTTTTACTAGTTTCGGTGTCAGCTCTTCGACTTATGGTGAAGTCGTGAAGTGAATGTTAGAGTCAATTTCTGGAGTTCTATTCTTAGTAATAAGAACATCACTACAACAACGCAAAAGTTTACTGACTAGTGAGACTGGATAACTATTGTCTGATAAAATACCTTTCAGTAGGTCGAGTTTTTTTGGTAAAATGATGTGTGTGAAATTTGAATTCAAGGATAAAATTTATTTTAATTTTTGTGGGATGATATGACAGATAATTAATATACCGCCCGGAACAGGTAGATTTTCTAAACCAATCAGTAATGATCGTATTACCTCTCCTGATTACCAACGTACCCAAAAAGGGAACACCACCTTCTTTCTCCAATTCCACAGTGAACTGTAACGACTCATTATATGAATTGAACACACTAAGTACTTCGTCTTGTATAATAACCGGGACTACGCAAATAATGTCATCAATATACTTCTTAAGAAAGGGTAATTAAAATGGCAACTTGGGTATGCAATTTTCTAACAGCTCGTCCAGCATGTATTGTGCCACAATATGGATATAGTTCCTCCCATAGGAGAACTAAATATTTGTCGGTAGTAGTGTCCTTCAAAAACTAAATACGTCGTTGTGACTTTTGTGTTATCCCACTGGCGATTTGGTGAAGAGCATATCTTCTAAGGTTTACCTTAGCCAAAAACGCTACGTTTAACATTTTTCAGTTTTAAGGTTATTCTACTGAAGATGGCAACTTAGTTGCCGAAATACGTATATAGTATTTATTGATATATATTGTAGTAAGGGTGTTTTTCTTATTTCTGTTTCTATTTATTGAAACATTTTTGGCACATGTAAATAAAAGTATTTTCAATAAGTGTAAGGGGATGATTGGGATAGCGGTAGATGAGTCTTTTTCGTGTAGTTTAAGTGCGGAGATAATTGATCAATGTTAGAGAGACTTTTATCTTTAAAAACAGAAATTAAAATTATATAAATACAAATTCCGAAAACCGTTAAATAATTATTACGTTTAAAAAGGTCACGATAAGGGTGATCATAATTGTTTTGATGTAGATACATTAAAATAACTTTAATAACTTATAAGATGTTTTAATCACTTGAAAATGCTGTATGTACATATGTTGGTTTACAAGTGTATTCTATGCGAGTGTCACTTACTTGAATATCTGTTCAACCCTTAAACCGATGGTTGCACGTTTGCCAGATGGGTAGCGTTACCATATCTAATATAAGCTGACTACAATAAAATATATACATATAAAAACTGTATATGTCGCCCGCCTTGAAACGATACTTTCAATTAGCAATTAAAATAAATATACTATTACAAAATTAAAAGCTAAAATAACACAATATAAAATACAACAATAATTGACAAAATTAGATCGGCAAGACACTTCGTCACAACACGTTTTAAGACACCGGTTCTTGTTTTCATGGTGGCTACTCAAACAACCTGATCCTTTCCTGGGTGAAGATCCAAGACTTCCCATCACCCATTGTTGAGATGGAATGTTTTGCCATTTAGCATTAGAACAAATCTCTTTGGATAACTGGACCCGTCATAGATTATCGTCTAATGGAATTCCCGAAACTAATTTGGCGGAAGCATCGAATACTACCTACACGCAATTTTGTTGTTGTACTATCCGTTTTTATTACACAGTGATGGGGTAAATAATACGCCAATTTCGCGTCGTCACCTTCTCCTTCAACTAAAGACATGTGTTGCAACTTTATGCATTCCGACATAAAATTACAATAGTCCCTTTTTAGTTTTGCATCCATTGACAGACGCCTTTCGAGAAATCCAAAACGACGTATTGCGTATATTTTTGAGTCTCTTAGTTCTCGCGCGTTTTCTTTGAAACATAAATTTACTTCAAATCTCCCGTTTCTTACTCGTTTATGATTTTCAACAAAATGCTTTTCGAAAAGCATTTCTTCCGGCAATAGTTTATTTTTAGTTTCATAGTTTTCTAAGATCCAAAAATTTTCTATTTGTTTCTGCAACTTATTGTTTGTTATAGATATATTACATATTGTTGCTCAAAAAGGTATAAAACCCATTACCATAATTAATAATCGTATCCTAAAATACGTATTTCGACAACTAAGTTGTCATGATCAGTAGTTAAAACCACTAATAAAAGTGTCGCACATGGGGCACAGTAAAACTAACACATACAGGGTCCGGCAACGAAGCGGGGACGGAAGATTACCCGCGTATTTGAAAGTTAGTCAAATATTTAGTCATCGGATATCCTTCCGTACCATCAAGCGCGCGTTCTAAAAATATTTTGTTTTATACAGGGTGTTCCAGATGGAAATGCCAGACTAAAGTTGCATTTTTTTAAATGGAACATCCTGTATATTAATAGATAAAATGATCCGCGCTTGAAAACTGGTTACAACGATATAATGTTGTATGGGTCTAAAGTTGATAGTTTCTGTGTAAATAATTATTTTACTTGATAAATTGATACATTTCAGTAGGCTATTCTGCATAAGGAAAATCAAAAGATCCGAAACCAATAGAATAGAATATTTTCTACTAGTATGCACTTTCGTTGCTATGTGAAATAAATTCTGCAACTGCTCGCGTTATACAGGGTGTTCACAATTTCGCAAAATCGAAGAAATCTCGTAATTTTTAAATGGAACACCTGTATATTTTTAGCTCATTGAAAAGCCCTTTTACTACGCTTTCTATTGATACCTCATTTGATGCACCTAGGATGGATCATTTGCTAATTATTTCCTTTTAGAGTTGAATTCATGAAAAATGCTTGTATTTTTAGTAGCTAATTTGCGCTTTTAAACCTTCTGTAAGATCGGATATTCAACAAATTATCCATAAATGGTCTATAACAAGAAGAAACCCCATTAAGTACGAGAAACAGTTGATTTTCACTCAGCGGTGAAAGCAAACATTAAATTAATATAAAGTAATATAGCATTTTCAATAGATTCATTGCTGATCAAGTTATCTGGTATCAGTTTTAAGCTTGTATACTTAATAACCAAGTTGTCAAAAATTTCGTTCCATCTTACACAGTATTTCGTTCAATCTTTAAAAGAAATTGCTATAATGACTAATTTTAGTATTCAATAAATGGTGAATATGATATTTATTCTTGGGGAGTATACAAGAAATTGTCTCCTAACAAGTAGAGTGTATGCAGAGAGATTTCCAAACCTTGAAAGAAAGCCAAGACCGGAAGCATTTGAAAGGTTATTAGAGAGATTTACAGAAACTGGTAGTGTAACCTACAAGAAGAGAGAAATAAATAAGCCGGTAATCAATGAAAAAAGCGAATTGGCCGTATTATTAACAATACAGGAAAATCCACATATAAGTATAGACGGTATTTCAAAGATAACAGCTGTTGAAGCTAGGAGCGTACGAAGAATTTTAAGAAGTCATAAGTATCATCCGTACCATATGGAATTAAATCAGGAATTGCATGGTGATGATTTCATTAAAAGAACAGGCTTTTGTGGTTGGTTGTTAAATAAAATGCGAGAAATGCCAAATATTTTAACAAAGATTTTGTTTAGCTATGAGGTTACTTTCAAAAGTAATGGGGCGGTAAATAAACATAACATGCATTATTCTGCAACAGAAAACTCGCATTGGATACGTCATGTAGACAATCAGAATAGATGGTCTCTTAACGTCTGTGGAGGTATACTTGGTCCATATATCATTGGGCCGTACTTTTTCGATGGAACCGTTACAGGCGATACGTATTTGGCATTTTTGCAGAACGAACTGCCTAATTTACTTGAGCATGTGGATGCGGACACCCGACAAATTTTCTGGTTGCAACACGATGGTGTACCTGCTCATTACAGCCTTAACGTTAGGGAGTTTCTAGGGCGATGGACGGAAGACAAATGGATAGGACGAGGTAGTCCAATCGCTTGGCCTCCACGAAGTCCAGATCTTACTGTCTTGGACTTCTACTTTTGGGGATATGTCAAGGCTCTAGTTTATGTGGAAGTTCCTACAACAAAGGAAAATATGATGGAACGCATAAGAGAGGCATTTAGAAATGTTCGCCAAGAAACATTACAGCATGTTCAACAGAATTTCACCAGGCGGCTTCATTTATGTATTGAGAGACATGGAAGGACATTTGAAAGTTTTCTTTGATTTATTTGCATTTACTGTTTACATTTACTTTATTTTTATTTACTGTGCTACTACTTTTGTTAATTAAATTTCATGTTGTGGTTAATAATTAGTATTTATTTAAAATAGTGCAAACTTTTAATACTACTCGTACTTGATTCTTTCCTACATGATTTCGATTTATGTTAAGCTAATTAGGTATGTATTGTTTCATATTAGGTATTCGTAAAATAGTTGGTTTTACAAAATTCTTTAAAATACAAATTAATTAGTGCAAATTTTTTATTAAACTAACACCAGATAACTTAATCGGCAGTGAATCTATTGAAAATGCTATATTACTTTATATTAATTTAATGTTTGCTTTCACCGCTGAGTGAAAATTAACTGTTTCTCGTACTTAATGGGGTTTCTTCTTGTTATAGACTATTTATGGATAATTTGTTGAATATCCGATCTTACAGAAGGTTTAAAAGCGCAAATTAGCTACTAAAAATACAAGCATTTTTCATTAATTCTACTCTAAAAAGAAATAATTAGCAAATGATCCATCCTAGGTGCATCAAATGAGGTATAAATAGAAAGCGTATTAAAAGGGCTTTTCAATGAGCTAAAAATATACAGGGTGTTCCTTTTAAAAATTACGAGATTTCTTCGATTTTGCGAAATTGTGAACACCCTGTATAAAGCGAGCAGTTGCAGAATTTATTTCACGTAGCAACGAAAGTGCATACTAGTAGAAAATATTCTATTCTATTGGTTTCGGATCTTTTGATTTTCCTTATGCAGAACAGCCTACTGAAATGTATCAATTTATCAAGTAAAATAATTATTTACACAGAAACTATCAACTTTAGACCCATACAATATTATATCGATGTAACCAGCTTTCAAGCGCGGATCATTTTATCTATTAATATACGGGGTGTTCCATTTAAAAAAATGCAACTTTAGTCTGACATTTCCATCTGGAAAACCCTGTACAAAACAAAATATTTTTAAAACGTGCGCTTGATGGTACGGAAGGATATCCGATGACTAAATATTTGACTAACTTTCAAATACGCGGGTAATCTTCCGTCCCCGCTTCGTTGCCGGACCCTGTATAATAACGCAACAACTTACACGGCGCCCACGTATACACACACAGTGGATACTTTGATTAATGGTTTTACCTACTGACGACGACAACTTAGTTGTCAAAATTGTATTTAGGAAACGACTATTAATCGTGTTTTGGGGTTTTATACCTTTTTGAGTTTTTACTTAACCACAGTCTCCAAAGAAACACTTTTTACATATCGTTGGTACATTTAAAAACTCGTTTTCCTTGTAAAGTGATTCGAAATTCAGATTTCCTACAATGATCCATCCCAATTTAGTTTTATGCAAAACGGGTTTATTTCTACCCATTTTTATTTGCCCTACGCATAAAATATCAAAAAATATGTTAATTCTTAGTAAGATATCTACTGGACGTGATAAATTAAATTCTTTATCAGCTAAATCTACATTGCAAGGTATGTCAATATCATGAATTGCGAAGGAAACTTGAGGTAGATTTTCCGTAATTTTAACAGCAAGTAGAAATCAATCCCTGGAATTATATTTGCCATTAGTAGAATAATGTAGCATTCATGTAGCATTCATGTAGCATTCACCCTTTTATAAATTTTATTAACAGAATCATTTATACCAGCAACAGATATATTAAAATTATTTGTTTTTAAACCTAGCTGCATAGCTTAAGAATTCGTCCTGAAGTTACTGTCAAGGATTGCTCTTCCGTCAACCACATCACCTTGTGCATTCAAAATTTTTATCATAGCTGTTACTAGCGCTACTTGGGTATTTTAGGAAGATAGATACGTTAAATTAAGTGTAGTAAGATTTTCCGATTCCTTATTGGATAGTGGCGGCGTTTAACCTGTGAGGCGTAAGTTATCAGTTTGATTTTCCATACCCCTTAATTCTGTTTGGTGCACTGAGCACAAGGATATTTGCTGTTCCTTTGTCGTTTATAGTTTTGCTAGTTTTTGACGTGTTATTATAAAATGTATGCAGCAAAGGACTATGTTTGCGACCACAATGTTTACAACCCCTTGAACCACAGGAATTATGTGTGGACGCAAATAATTAAGGCATAGTTGGTGTTTTCTTATTTCAGAATACAATTCCATTTTCTCCATACCTAAAATTTTGCTACAATGAAAATTAAAATGGCTTTTACTACAAAACGAGTAAGTGATTTTGTTAGAGTTACTTGAGTTAAAACTTTATTTTTTCTAGTATCATATTTACCGCTTTTCTATAGTTTGTTTTCAATTGTCTCCTGAAAATTACACCGTTTTTTTAGGAATCAATTAATTGTCAAATTTTAGAACAATCTAACTCAGATTTATTTAAATATTCCTCCAATTCGCGCTTTGTTATCGCATCGAGTTTGTATAATAATGGTGTATCCCACTTGTATGTCAGTTGGCCTAATGCCTTTAGCGCCCTTAAGTTTTTATTAAAGTTATCTAATAAATTCCTTAAATTAAAGTATTACTCTTATTTAGTGGCAGGCAATCAAAGATCGCTTTCATGTGGATATGTGCGATCAACCTTTTGTTCTCGTACTTGTTCTTTAACATATTAAATGCTAATTCACAATTGGTGTTAGAATTTTCAAAGGAATGTATGAGTGAGGCAGCATCTCCCTTTAAGCAAGATTTTAGATACCAGAATTTTTGCACGTTACTCAGGTGAGAATTATCATGATCTAGAGTTAAATATATCATAAAAAGTCAACCATCGGTTATAATGACCAATGGTTGAAATTCTGGCAATTGAAAACCGTGAAATTTCGGTAAGTTCATTGCTGGCAGTCTTACTTCATCCTCTAAGTTTGTATTTGCATTTTGAAATGTCTATTGTCTATAACTTCTATTATTTTTTTCATTTTTTGTTATAAGTTTTTTCGTTTTACCTACAAGTTGATAGAATTTTGACTCAAATTCCTCCCTTTCTGTTTCATCAATAACGCTCCCTGATGATAACTCTATTTCAGATTGAACATCATTAAATTGTTCTAAATTTAGCAATATTTTATCAAACCCCGTGGAAATTTTATCAACATTTATCGCTTCCCCTTGAATATTATTTAAATTGCGAAACGCGTTAGTTGTGATTTTAGAAGAGTAATAGGTTGCGTCATTGAATTATCTATTCCAGATTCCGTCATTTTGTGTTAGTTCAATGTTATAGAATTAATGTCAGATTGAAGCGTATGCTTAAAAAGGTACCTATAATGGTAAAAGAATTATGTGACTTACCAGTTAGTGTCGTGTGTCTGGATAAGCATTGTGGCGGTTGCGAATAGACGCCGAATTGAGCCCGCCTATGCCTTTTCCACCTTTTTGTCGATTTACCAGTATTTCGCTCTTGTTTCTTTTTTCAAATTCCTCTCGTACGGACCATATGTGTTATTCAAATCCGTATCGTGAAGCCGTATGCTTTGATTTGCAACTTTTCTGTACATTAAAATAACATTTGTAACTTGTAAGATGTTTTATTCAATTGAAAATGCTCTATTGTATATAGTAGTATGTATATATATATATATATATATATATATATATATATATATATATATATATATATATATATTATAATAAAAATATTAATTGAATATTTATTGAAGACACTAGCTTTAATTCGTTACATTTCTCTTATTGGGATTTCTTAGAAGGTTGGAAGTCTATTATATTTATATTGTTTTTTTAATTTGTGTGTGTGTCAAATCTATAATTAAATTACAAAAGTATATGACTTTCTTACATTTACTAAAATTATAGAACTATGTAAATCTAGTTAATTTTGTATACTATTGTTAATGTTTGGTATTATCAAATGTTATGTGTGAAGGAAAATTTAATTGTAAACCAATAAGTTCATAATATTAATTAAGAATCAAAATTATTGTATAAATGTCAAATACTTTCGAAAATTCCGTATAACTAAACGACCAATGAGCTTCAAGAACAGAAAAAAGCTGTTGGGTTGCCATAGTGAGTTATTGAAACAATTATGGAATGTGTTTTGGATAAAACGAATTTCTTTTTAAAAATATAAAAACAAGTATAATTTATATTACATACCAAGATTTGAACTGTTTTCATTTTATACTCCGCTATCAATTAATGAGCCACAAAAGACGTGTGCCAGCTTTAGAAAAATATTGGGAAACATTACAAGGCCTTATATTACCAGGATTGGGACCGGTGATCCTAACTTTCGAGATCTGCCAAGATTGTGACCGTTATTCCTGAGGTTAAAATATACCAGCCGTACGTCAGGGAGGCAAGACTTAATTCCAGTGACTAGACGGATAATTGTGATAGAATATTGAGCTAAGTTTTTTTTATTATTTGTATTTTTTTTAAAGTAAACAGATACATTTACTTACCGAAGGTAGATAAAGATCCCTTTATTGACCATTTTGTTTAAAACATTGTAAGTAGGGAGGTTATATACAAATTTATTTATTCAGCAATTTGATTTATTTGTTTACGTAGCCTAGTATGTGTCTCATTTTCGTAAATTCAATTTTTAACCCATAAGAAATTCCACATAACCATCAAATTTTATAATTTAATTTTCAATAAAATAAATTGTTAATCTATTGTTGATTCCGAATGTTTTGTTAAATATTTACCTAATATATTGTACCAAATTAAATATTAACTTATAAAGATAAGAGTTTCCTTTTAATAAACGGAATTTAAGAACCAAAACAAGTCGTTTGAATTCTATTAGTTTATCATTAGTACTGAGCTAACATACCTTTTAATTTCTTTGTCAGACAGAATCTTCACGACCCTGGAGATAATAGAGAACTCATGTTCGTTGTTTTTTTTTTCAAATTATAATTTCAAACTTTCTTTAAGGTCAAAACACTATTTGGTTGTATATGTTATGATTATTAACAACAAACATTTATATTCATTGCACCTGCGCAGAAGTGTGTCAGAATGCGGGGGTAAAAATTAGAATTTTAAATTCATTTTCTGCTTTAAAGTTTAATATTTTGTCTTTGAAAACACTCTTTAGTAAACGTTTGACTTCAAAGTTTGCTACATTTTGGCGCCCATAACGTCTGGCGAAGAAAAGGTTCTTAAAAACCGTTAATTAAATACTCAAAGGAATTATCTTAGAAAATATATCGGTATTTGTGTATAAAAATTTATTTTTCGTAGATATAGAATATTTAGGGAATAAAGGTGGTAAGACAACAAATTATAATAATCAATAATAGATTTATAACATATACCTAAGTATGGATACAAGAGGAACGAGACGTTCAAGGAGTCAAGGAAGAAATGTTGATAGGGGAGACGACGTACTCGAGTTACTATTACGGAAGATGGAGGATATGCAAACAGGTTTACAAAAACAGTTAGAAAACACTAATATTAACATAACACAGATAAATAACCAACAAACAAATATAAAAGCAGATATTCAAAGCATTCACACTGATCTAAAAGATCAAAAAACAGAAATACAGAACATACAATCACAATTATCAACAGAATTTCAAACTAATTTACAATTAATACAAACAGAATTACAACAACAAATCGAAAGACATACACAAGAGTTACAAAGCATTTTACAATAAACCAACACAAAATACCAAGAATTACATAAAGAAATTCAACAACAAAAAACACAATTATCAACAGAGATATATAATATTAATAATGTTCTGGCTGAAAAGATTGACCAAGATCTTAATAAAATAAATAATAAACTAAATACTGACATACATAAAAATCATGTTGATATAGGTACCATTCAGCAGGATGTTAATTTGTTACATTACCAGATGGACACTATAAACCGTGATATAAATGGAAAGGTACAAGAAATAGAAGGAGAAGTCTTAAAAAATAAAGAATTTATAACAGAAACCTTCAACAACAAACAGCAAATGGAAAATATTTTATTCGAGGATATGAGGAAGGAGATTGAGAATTTAAAAAGAACAGGGACAAGGATCATACACGGCGAAGGGAATCAGTACAACCCAATCCTTAGACCAGAGATGTGGCCTAAATTTAGGGGATTCAAGGATAAAATACATCCCATGACCTATCTCAACAATATTGTCAGATTAACAGCAGACATGACGGATGCTAAACAAAGCATGACATTAATCAGGTTAACTCTTGAGAATAGAGCAATTGAATGGTTTGAGATGGTGTCTGAAAGATGTCTTACATTAGATCAATTTAGGAGAGAATTTCAGAAACAATACTGGAACAAGGACATACAAGATAGGATTAAGATCCATCTTCTGACTGGCAAATATAGGGAAGGTTATACTAGCAGGGAGGATTACACACGGCATATGTATAACCAATGTAAGTACATCGATGGCCTATCTGAGGAAGACATAGTCAAGCAAATCTTGAAACACTAGGTCCTATCCGATAGCGAGACTGTGGTTTGTAAAGAAGTCAAGACAGTCGATGAATTAATGGAAATCCTAAGAAAATTAGATGATTTTTCTAATCTTAAGAAACAACAGGGGATAAGGAACAACAATATACAAACAAATACATCATCAAATAATAATTTTAATTCTACATATAATAATTATCATAGACAAACAAATAATGTGAATAATACAAACAATGGTAATTATATACCAAGGTTCCCAAACAATAATAATTATAATAGATACCGAGGAAATGGTAATAATAGGAGCGACTATCAACGGGGTTATTTAAGTAATAACAGCCAAAACTACAACAATGGTAATAATGGTTACAGGACACGGAATGATAACAATAATGGAACCAATACAAGGGGCAATTACCATAACAACAATTCAAGGAATAATAGACACGACAATCAGGAACGAAATATAAATTGTGTTACCACTAGCAAGGTGAGCGAGGAAGAACAAAGTACAAATGTTGAACAAAAAAAGACGCCAATTTCTATTCCGGAGATACCAAAGGACGGGGATTATGCAGTTCCTGGCCCATCAAGATTTTAGGAAACGTCAAATTGAACACGATAAACCCGATTAAGACGAAACCTTTTTACGACAATATACATAAAATAATCAAAATTAAGGACGATACCGAACTTGAATTAATAAAAGAAGATAGCATACCATATATCGATATCCAAATTAAAAATGTCACTATTAGAGCTATAATAGATACTGCTGCGGAAATTTCATTATTAAGAGAAGATGTCTCACAACTTATTAAGAATATCCAAGAGAACTCGTTTAATATTAAGAAAATTGACCTGATATCGACTAATAGAAAGAAAATAGGGTGTATTTCGCAAAAAATTAATATAGAAACTATAATTAACAGAGAAACATATCTGATGGAATTTTACATATTGAAAGAAATGAATTTTGAGTGTATTTTAGGAATAGATAATATAAGAAAATATGATATGGTTATAGATTTTGATTTGGACAACTTAAAAATAGGGACCAATGTGATAGTTTTAGAGAAGGAATTGAATATAGCTTATATGAACAATTTAATTATAGAAGAGGGGAAGGGTGAGTCTATACTAGAAGGAGCTAATGTCAGTGATATTATAAAAGATGGTAATGTGAAGAATATTGTTAATGTAAATGGTAATGAGAAGGATATAGTTAGAGAGGATTTATTAAGTATTAATGGAATTAATGTAAATGGTAATGATGTTAAAGAAGATAGGATTATGTATAGTAATAATTTTGATGAGTTTATAGATAAGTTGCTTGATGAAATAGAGAAGGATGTTTGTTTTAAGAGAGAGTTTAAAGAGATATTGATGAGAAATGAAGGAGTTTATAACGAGGAAATCAGGTTTGCAAGAGATGTACCACAAAATTATACTTATATAAAGTCACAAAAATGCAACAAAAGGAAAGGAAAAATAAGATAAAATATAAAGAATATAAAATAGGTGATAAAGTATTAATAAAATCTTTAAAAATAACGGACTCGAAGAGAAAACTGGTGGCTAAATTACCAAAACCACAAATAGGACCATATATAGTAGTTAAGAAAATTGGAAACTCCACCTATGAATTGGAAGACCCTGAAACTTTACAAATTAAGGGAAGATATCATATAAATCTGATATATGATTATATAGAAGATTTATCTTAAACAGAAGTATAAATATTGTTAATAGATACTTTACTATGAAGAAAATTTAAATATTTAAACCGTTACAGATATTATAATGATTAGGCAACACATGTTACATAAATATTTTATAGGTTCATAATTTACTTTTATTTTTCTTAAAATTTAAATAAACAAAATAAAATAAACAGAGGAATAACAATAGATTCAAAAATAATTTATTACAATTCTCTCCATAAATTATTTTTTTTATGAGGGAGAGAAGGTAAATATAATAAAAATATTAATTGAATATTTATTGAAGACACTAGCATTAATTCGTTACATTTCTGTTATTGGGATTTCTTAGAAGGTTGGAAGTCTATTATATTTGTATTGTTTTTTTTAATTTAGAGTGTCAAATCTATAATTAAATTTCAAAAGTATATGACCTTCCATTTACTAAAATTATAGAACTATGTAAATCTAGTTAATTTTGTATACTATTGTTAATGTTTGGTATTATCAAAGGTTATGTGTGAAGGAAAATTTAATTGTAAACCAATAAGTTCATAATATTAATTAAGAATCAAAATTATTGCATAAATGTCAAATACTTTCGAAAATTCCGTATAACTAAACGACCAATGAGCTTCAAGAACAGAAAAAGCTTTTGGGTTGCCATAGTGAGTTATTGAAACAATTAGAGAAGAATTTTTGCACTTGAATTAATGGAATGTGTTTTGGATAAAACGAATTTCTTTTTAAAAATATAAAAACAAGTATAATTTATATTACATACCAAGATTTTAACTGTTTTCATTTTATACTCCGCTATCAATTAATGAGCCACAAAAGACGTGTGCCAGCTTTAGAAAAATATTGGGAAACATTACAAGGCCTTATATTACCAGGATTGGGACCGGCGATCCTAATTTTCGAGATCTGCCAAGATTGTGACCGTTATTCCTGAGGTTAAAATATACCAGCCGTACGTCAGGGAGGCAAGACTTAATTCCAGTGACTAGACGGATAATTGTGATAGAATATTGAGCTAAGTTTTTTTTATTATTTGTATTTTTTTTTAAGTAAACAAATACATTTACTTACCGAAGGTAGATAAAGATCCCTTTATTGACCATTTTGTTTAAAACATTGTAAGTAGGGAGGTTATATACAAATTTATTTATTCAGCAATTTGATTTATTTGTTTACGTAGCCTAGTATGTGTCTCATTTTCGTAAATTCAATTTTTAACCCATAAGAAATTCCACATAACCATTAAATTTTATAATTTAATTTTCAATAAAATAAATTGTTAATCTATTGTTAATTCCGAATGTTTTGTTAAATATTTACCTAATATATTGTACCAAATTAAATATTCACTTATAAAGATAAGAGTTTCCTTTTAATAAACGGAATTTAAGAACCAAAACAAGTCGTTTGAATTCTATTAGTTTATCATTAGTACTGAGCTAACATACCTTTTAATTTCTTTGTCAGACAGAATCTTCACGACCCTGGAGATAATAGAGAACTCATGTTCGTTGTTTTTTTTTTCAAATTATAATTTCAAACTTTCTTTAAGGTCAAAACACTATTTGGTTGTACATGTTATGATTATTAACAACAAACATTTATATTCATTGCACCTGCGCAGAAGTGTGTCAGAATGCGGGGGTAAAAATTAGAATTAGAAAACACTCTTTAGTAAACGTTTGACTTCAAAGTTTATTACAATAAATATATATATATATATATATATATATATATATATATATATATATATATATATATATATAGTAAATTCAATCAGTTGGCGATTAGAGGTCTGGCTTTACTTCAAAGTATTCACATTTAAAACAACCCTACATGTTTCGGCAATGATGCCTTTATAAAGGATATAAAATATAAAAATATTTTTATATTTTATATCCTTGATAAAGGCATCATTGCCGAAACATGTAGGGTTGTTTTAAATATATATATTTTTGAAGTAAAGCCAGACCTCTAATCGCCAACTGATTGAATTTACCATATCATACCAAGGTCACGAAAATATTATATATATATATATATATATATATATATATATATATATATATATATATACATACATATGTTGGTTTACAAGCGTATTCTATGCGAGTGTCACTTACATAATACTTGAATAAGGATGGCAACATCCGTTAAACCGATGGATGCACGTTTACCAGATGAGTAGCGTTGCCATTATGCCAAATATATACATATGAAGACACACATCGCCACATCACAGAAATTATCCAGAGAGGGCATAGAAGTAAATTCAGCGCTGCCTGTTGTCAGACAGCCGAAGTACCTCGCCCCGTCCACATAACCAGTGTGAAGTAACAACGCCTTTCCAAAGGCGGCACAGTCATCCCCCTAGAAACTGGATTATGTTTGTGTCTTCACTCTGGATAATTTCTGTGATGTGGCGATGTGGTTCTTTTTTGTGAATGTGTCTGGAAATATTCTTTCTCCAGCAGGGGCGTACCGATGAGCTTGTAGAAAGGCGAAATACGTATCTACGTCTCTGGGGAGAGATATGTTCAGACACGTTCACAAAAATATTAATAGTGAACCTGTATTTGTGTTATTCACACCAGATTTTTAATAATATTTTATATTATTAAAAATACCTTTGTATTATACAAAACTGGTGGGGTTGACCTACTCATGTAGTTTCAATTATTCTGATACATTACACATGCGGTTAGTCCGTAGTATGAGTGAAGACACAAACATAATGCAGTTTCTAGAGGGATGACTGTGCCACCTTTGGAAAGGCGTCGTTACTTCACATTGGTTATGTGGAAGTGTGCGAGGTACTTCGGCTGTCGACAACAGGCAGCGCTGAATTTACTTCTACGCCCGGTCTGGATAATTTCTGCGATGTAGTTCTTTTTTGTGAATGTGTCTGGAAATATTCTTTCTCCAACAGGGGCGTACCAATGAGCTTGTAGAAAGGCGAAATACGTATCTACGTCTCTGGGGAGAGATATGTTCAGACACGTTCACAAAAATATTAATAGTGAACCTGTATTTGTATTCTTCACACCAGATTTTTATTAATATTTTATATTATTAAAAATACCTTTGCATTATACCAAAGTATTTTTAATAATATAAAAAAAAATATTATTAAAAATGGGGTGTGAAGCACACAATACAAGTTCATTTATGTATTTTTGAATGTATTTTCTCCAAAGACGTAGATACGTATTTCACATTTCTACATGATTCTCAATACGCCCCTGTTGGAGAAGACATATTCAAACAAACATAACTACGTTACTATCTAGCCGAAATTATTCAGACAGAGCGTGAAAGAATATTCACCGCTGTCTACATAATAAAGGCCGAAGCAGACGTGTTTTCTATAGATACCGTGGTTACCGACTATAGAAAACACGTCTGCTTCGGCCTTTATTATGTAGACAGCGGTGAATATTCCTTCACGCTCTGTCTGAATAATTTCGGCTAGATAGTAATGTAGTTATGTTTGTTTGAATGTGTCTTCTCCAACAGGGGCGTATTGAGAATCATGTAGAAATGTGAAATACGTATCTACGTCTTTGGAGAAGATACATTCAAAAATACATAAATGAACTTGTATTGTGTTCTTCACACCCCATTTTTAATAATATTTTTTTTATATTATTAAAAATACCAAGGTCACGAAGTTATTATATATATATATATATATATATATATATATATAACAATAGATAAATTATTGGAGTTTTTCGGCTTTTATATGAAATATTTACAAATATTAAGTTAGTATGTATGTAATTGCAAAGTAAGGGGGGATGTAAACATTGCTGTCTACAAATTACAAAGCAAATCATACGAAATTTTTAATTGAAAAAATTGTCTATGTTGGGACTCGAACCCAAGTCTACAGTTTGCCGGACTGTCAGTTTTATTTATATATATATATATATATATATATATATATATATATGAAAAAATGAAAAAATGTGTGAAAGCCGTATCCATCCGGGATGTATAGACGTCGACGTTTCACAGTTATTACTAATTCTCAATACACCTTACCCAGAATAGATACGACTTTCATTTCTATACTGCGTGTATATATACAAATGATGATCAATGTAGTGCTAATGAGAATTCATAATTATTGAATTCTCACATTACACGTCACTGCAACGAATTAGAGCGGCAATGACGTGTAATGTGAGAATTCAATAATTATGAATTCTCATTAGCACTACATTTATCATATATATATATATATATATATATATATATATATATATATATATATATACATATATATATATATATATATAAATATATATATATATATATATATATATATATATATATATTGTGATAATCTATGTGATCCTAGATTAGAATAAATTAAATCCTTTCGATAATATAATACTCTAATATGCAATTAAAGGAAACACCATATTAAACAAATAAACTCAATTTAATACACAAAAAAAAAACTAAACAATACAAATTAAACGTAACAATTTGAATTTCTCCCCTCTATAATATACTTGATTGCGAGAGCCCTCAACTTCTAAACAAACAACTAATAGATAATGGAAAAAAAAACCAATTCAGTTTGTTATTACGGTAAAATACTCGAACAAAGGTAAGTAAATTTCATAAGTGTATGTAATAAACAATTTTTTAATTTAAATTATGCCCTTTAGGTGAAAAGAAAGAATTTATTAAGGAAATCAATCCAAGCGATTTAACCTCAAAATGCTATCAGTTCTCTATATTAATAATTTCTGATTCTCAGGGTAATAAAAGGCTGGTCTTTACTTAATTATCAATCAATTAGTCTATGAAAAATTCAAGTCAGTAATACTATATATAAATATTCTTACAAGTGTTAAAAAAAACAGTGAAGCTGTTCGATTTATGGTTAATAATGGTAATAATTCATAGAAAAATCTCTATTTATAGGGTAAATTCTACCTTGTATATGTGCACATATTTATGTTCGTAACAGTAGATATCTCAGCTCAGCAATATGGTCCTTCGGGAAAGTGTTCGAACAGGTTACAGGGTTTAATCTTCCGATTCAATGAGTGGAAATGGTTTAATCAGCACAACTAATTGGATGGCTTATAAATAATGGAATTAAATAAAAAGGATTAGAAGGGTTGCTATAATAGGATAAGGCACTATTCTTGTCTGTCGAGGATATCAATCGTTGTATAAGCACTTTGAAATTCAAGGTAATTTGAAACTCCAATGTAGTATATATTTTTAAATGGTAATATTCTTTATTTTTCAGCTTCAGAATGCGTTTTAAAACATAGAAAACGCCTAAAAATTCTTCAAAAACGCATTATCAAAATTAATTCAATGTGGCTACGTTTATTTTTAATTTAATTCTCTTTTTCTTTAACAACCAACTTCTGTTGTTTTTCAACGCCTTAACTACTTCGGAAAATATATCCGCTCGAGAGGAAATGGCGTGTACAATTAGTAATACCAAATTGAACCTTTAATTTAAAATGGATAAGGAATAATACGAAGGTTTTTATAATATCTTATAATAATTCAAAAATACTTTAATAATTTAAGTGACATTTAAAAAATTGCAAATTGCCAATTGGCATAAAATAGATTACCCTGTTTTTGTTATTCTAAAATAGATGGCGCGATCAACATATTTTTAGTAATATGAAATTTAAATATAATTTTAAATTAGAAATATTAACAAAAAATTGTTTATATACACATAATAATAAGCAATAGACTGAACCAGCTTATTTTCCCATCAACAAAAAAGGAATTGTCGCATGTGACAATTTGTTTTTGTTATTCTTTAAAAAAAATAAAATAAGACTAAATTATAGTGTAAGAACTTTGTACTTAGGATATTGGTTTGCCTTCCTGGTAGGTCAAGTAAACAAAATATTTACATATCTGAATGTTCAAGTGCAGTTTAACAATATCCCAGGTACTTACTAGTTACCTAAAAACCTAATTTTGTAAATATAGTAACTTCACAGTGGACAGAAAAAAAAACTTATTCTAAACAGTTTTAAATAGAATATACAATTTTGTGTTCATGTAATGTTTTTTATAAATGTAATGTTCTAATCAAAAGAAAAATGGACCACCTGGAAATAATGGTTACTGATATGGACATTATTTAAAAATCGTATAATAATGAAATGTGGTATCTTCCTTTAGGAAATAGAGTTTCAATTTCCGCTAAGTCGTATGTATTGTGGCCGATTCTTTGAGTAATAACATAAGGCCCTGTGTAAGTTTTCAATAACTTTCCCATAATCTTGTTTTTGCGATTTGTCACCCTCAAGTTCTTGACAATTACTTTATCTCCTATATGAAACGTTTTAAACTTAGATTGTTCCTGTAATTTCTTCCGTTCCCACTTTTCTTTTTTCCTTTGTAGCTTTTCCCGTATCTCCCGATACTTTTCTTCTAAATTTATGATTTCCTCTGTATCCCATGGACGATGTGGACTTTTCCCTGTGAATATGGTCACCGGACAATCTTCATATACTGCGCTGGGTGTATGGTTCATAATACATTCTATCTGAGGTAAGAACCTGCACCAAGTGTTGTGTTTCCCATCTAAAAGTATCCTAAGATATTTTATAACTCCCTTGATGTACCTTTCTGAAGGATTTGCCTGTGGATGACGAATTGAAGTAAAATATGCTTTGACATTAAAAGAGTGAAGGAAATTGACATAACGGTCGTTGTAAAAGTAAGTTGCGTGATCCGATAAAATAGTTTTGGGCGTACCACATTCAGAAAAATAATTGTTCAAAGCTGAGATAACTATGTCGGTGTTGCATCTTTGTGTTGGGATAAGGTTGACGAACTTTGAAAATATATCGCAGATAATTAAAACATTTTTGTATCCCTTAGTGCTGGTAATTAAGTTGGAGATGAAATCTATAGCTACTAATTGTAATCTGTCGGATACCATTATACTTTGCGAGATATTATAATTGGTAAAATTTTTCTCTTTGGATAGATTACATAGCTTACATTGTTTGATGACCCGTTTAATAATCCTTGATATTTATTTCTTCTACAACACGCTGTATATATTCATTGATGCCATGTTGCTTTAGCAACCCAAATCAGTGTTACGGTATTTTTTATATTCTACTAAAAGTGTAGGAACAGTTTGTTAAATATCTCTAATACGAAAAGCAGACTCATAGATCCATAAGATCTTAGTTCTTCTACAGACTTCCCAGATTTTGGTATAAATATGATTTTGGAAATCTTCCGCTTATTTAGGAAATAAATAACGCCATTTTTCTCGTTACGCTTTGTACCTAGTCAATCTTCTAATACACGTGTTGTTTTGTACAATAAGTTACTAAGCTTACGCTACCTAATCTGGGGCCTGAATGAATATACTGCTACCTCGGATGTCGATAGATGAAAGTCCTACCGATCTACGCAGTATATAATAATTTACGTGGCTTCAGGTTGCCTGACAATCATTTTGGTTAGGTTCTACACGTAATAATTGACCGAGTGCTGTAACAAAGAGTTAGACTAGTTCCTCGTTACAGCACTAGGAGCACTGCATATTCAAATCAGATTCTGTTGATGGAAGGCGTGTAGAAGCGTATCGTGGTGGACGTACGCGTTAAGATTCGGCATAGTGGGTAAGAAGAGATAGCGAGCGTTTGCCTTGAAGCACTTTCATTTTGAGATTTCGAAGAGGTGAATGTTATACCAGTTTTAAGGCCTTTTTGGCAGTTTTATAAATGAATTGTGTTAATTACGAATATAGTCGCCTGCTGTAGTGAATACTCGTATTGAATCTGAAGTCAAGTCCTTTGGTATCAGCTTTTGGTTAGATTTGTTACACGACATCTTTGATATCGGCCGGAGAATGATATACTCGGTAAAGGAGATGCTATTCTTTTCTTTTTCCCTTGATATATTTTATTCATCCTTCAATATACGTGGCATATCGTTCATTAGGCCACTAAGTTTACGCCAACCAGTTGCAACAACTCGTAGATTTTTTTACTTAGATCTCCGGCATACTTCATGTTTTCATTTGTTACTCTATTTCGTCCTGGACATTTATTGTTTTTGAGCTGCTCAATTATTTTATTTATCTCTGATGTCTGGTGGCTTCCGATATTGGGTTTATATTGTCCGTCCATTCTGTTTCTAATTATTCTTGTGTGCTTTCTTCTTCTCCTCCCTTATTTAACACTCGTGCGAAATATTATTTCTACTTTGCTCTTATTTCCTCTTCCTCTCCTATTAAATCATTTTCTTTATCTTTTATATACACGATCTGTCTGGGTCTTTGTTTTCCTATCTTGGCCTCACAAGAAAATTTCTCATTTCTTTTTTTTTTAAAACAGTTTTCAATTTCCCGAGCTCTTTGATCATTTTCTGCCCTTTTTCTTTGTTTTCAGTCTTTGTCCTTTGCATGCCTCTTTATCTTCTCTTTTCTTTGTGTGTATTGCTTTAATTCTTAGTTTATTTCTAATTTTTATTTCCCTCTTACAATTTTCATTGCACCATTTCTTTTCCTTTGCTTTTTGTTTTTATGGAATTATCTATTCTGTCGCTTTTTATTATTTCCACCATTTTCTCCCATTTTTCGTCTATATTCAGCGGGTTTTGGTGTTGGATCTTTGGATATTCTGTCCTTATTTCTCCTTCATATTTTTTCTATATTTCTTAGCCTTGTAAAGCCTCCATGTATATTTAGTGTTAAGAAGAATTAAATTTCTTATTTATTTTATTGGCCGTGTCTTAATATTAAAATAATAGACTTTTTTATTGGTTTAGCGACCTTTAATGAATTTCAATGTTTTTCTCTACGACGTTTCGACTCTTTTTATTATTAAGTCTTTTTCAAGAGTCACACAAAATATTCTGAGTGACGCGGTCGCCCCGGGAAAGATCTCGGGCAGGTCCGACCATACACGTACACAAATATGTATTTTGAAACGGAATAAAACGTCACTTGACAAAGACTTAATAATAAAAAGAGTCGAAGAGAAAAACATTGAAATTCATTAAAGGTCGCTAAACAAATAAAGAAGTTTATTATTTTAATATATATATATATATATTATAGTGGGATAAACCTCCATTATATTTATGAGCCGTTTCTAATGTTATGTCCATAAGTTTTTTTTTTATTTTAAGATATTAGCTACATATGCAAGAGATATTTTGATTTGTGTAAATTCGTTATAGTTGTCATATTTATTATAAGGTTGGATATATTTTTGTCAATATATTAGTTATATAAATGTTAATAGAGTTCAATCTTGATATATTTATATTTTGGTTTATTACATATGGCAAAATTGTACAATCGTGTAGGATATAGTTAACCATATTGTATAAATTATTGTTTAAATTAACTTATGCAAGTGAATAGTTTCGACAATTATAGTTAAATGTCATTTTTATATTTGAATTTTAAAAGAGACTAACTAACTCGGATATATATAAAAGTATAGAAAATTACCATGACGATTGTAAAAAAAAATGATTATTATTATTTTTTACGGAGAAAAAGTAGAGATAAAATTTAGAAATTGAATTTGTCGGTTTGTTATATATGTGTTATTCAATTTGAAGAACGTACCGAGTGCAATTGCAGAAGATTTAAAACTGTTTAGTTAGCAGAACGGGCTATATTGTATTCGATAAAGTTCGAAAGAACAATTTGTAATATTTCTTGAGACAGAGGTGGAGCAATAGCAGATTGATTGTACAATAGTAGATGGAGTTATAATAGAGGTTTGCACGAGCCAGGTAACATCTTCACTAGTATCGTCACAGCTGGGATATTTGTATAGATCATTCGTTTATAATTGGTGCAAGTCTGGCAATATTGGAAATACTTATAGTAATTGGGAGAGTAGCAGTAGGGACCTAAATCTGCCTATACATATCCAAGGATAGTTTTAAACAAAATATTATCGTGTGAGTAATGAATTAAAAATACTTATATCAAGATATTTCCTCTACGTTGATAAAAATACCGTTTTAATTTTTACTATAACTATCTTGTATAAATTCTAATCGTTGGACCTTATATTTTAAATCCTTGCATAAGTTATTTTGTTTTATGCTTTATGTATTTGTTTTGAGTTATATATATAGTTAAATTTGTTCATATAATAACATTATATTAATTTAATATTAATTAAATGTTGAACTTAATCACATATATTGAATAAATAGTTTATTTATTATAAAACAGTTTATTTATTTTTTTTTAATATTAAGCTAGCTAGTTATTGTGAATCGCACCCTGTGTACAAGAGTAGATTCTTCTCTTTATTTGGAAGCAACACAGGCTTATTATAATATATATATATATATATATATATATATATATATATATATATATATATATTTCGTCGAATGTTTTCGCGGTCGTTTGTTGAAGCGTTGTTCTTCGGGATATTTCGCCGCGTTTGGATGATTTCGCCCTGAGAAGGCCAACTTTCTTCCTGACGTTTCGGTGACATCACTTTCACCTTTTTCTAGAGGATCTTCTCGTTGCAATGGTAACTTCAAGAGAGCGTTGATTTCCTGTGCCGCTCGTATTATATGGTCCCGTCGTAGTGGGGACGCGTGTCTGACTCCTCGTGATTGGTCCGTCGGTTGTTCTGTCGCTTTCGACTATTGGTCGATCGGTTTGCGTTCGGTCCGAGTTAGTATGACTGGGCTGTGGCAAGTTGTTCTCATTACGTCGCTTGTGTGTAATCTGCCTGTTGAGCAAGGCCGACTTCCATGTGTCAGGCAAACGCTGTCCGTCGTCACGTTTGTTCATACAGTTTTGCCGTTTCTCAATTTCTATTGCTTCTCTTATAATCCTGTACGTTAACCTTGTACTGCGTGCTATAGTTTTTGTACCGTCAAAACCGATTGTGTGTCCTGTATGTAGCACATGCTTAGCTAGGGATGATGTTGATTCTTTTTTAGCTACCGCATTTCTGTGTTCTTCCCTCCGTACGCTGGTTTTTCGGTTAGTATGCCCTATGTATGTTTGATCGCATTCATAGCACGGTATTTCGTAGAAAATAAAAGACATTTTGCCTAATACAAAGGACAAGATAGAACTAGAAAACCAAGGGGTCTACGAAATACCGTGCTATGAATGCGATCAAACATACATAGGGCATACTAACCGAAAAACCAGCGTACGGAGGGAAGAACACAGAAATGCGGTAGCTAAAAAAGAATCAACATCATCCCTAGCTAAGCATGTGCTACATACAGGACACACAATCGGTTTTGACGGTACAAAAACTATAGCACGCAGTACAAGGTTAACGTACAGGATTATAAGAGAAGCAATAGAAATTGAGAAACGGCAAAACTGTATGAACAAACGTGACGACGGACAGCGTTTGCCTGACACATGGAAGTCGGCCTTGCTCAACAGGCAGATTACACACAAGCGACGTAATGAGAACAACTTGCCACAGCCCAGTCATACTAACTCGGACCGAACGCAAACCGATCGACCAATAGTCGAAAGCGACAGAACAACCGACGGACCAATCACGAGTAGTCAGACACGCGTCCCCACTACGACGGGACCATATAATACGAGCGGCACAGGAAATCAACGCTCTCTTGAAGTTACCATTGCAACGAGAAGATCCTCTAGAAAAAGGTGAAAGTGATGTCACCGAAACGTCAGGAAGAAAGTTGTCCTTCTCAGGACGAAATCATCCAAACGCGGCGAAATATCCCGAAGAACAACGCTTCATATATATATATATATATATATGTATATTAAGCTGGTTCAGTCTTCTGCTTATTATTATGTGTTTATAAACAATTTTTTGTTAATATTTCTAATTTAAAATTATATTTAAATTTCATAGTATTAAAAATATGTTGATCGCGCCATCTATGTTGGAATAACATAAACAGGGTTATCTAATTTATGCCAATTGGCAATATGCAATTTTTTAAATGTCACTTAACTGTCAATTAACAAGTTTTTAAATTATTATAAGATATTAAAAAAACCTTCGTATTATTCCTTATTCATTTTAAAATAAAGGTTCAATCTGATTACTAATTAGATTCGCCTTTTCCTTTCTAATGGATATATTTTCCGAAGTAGTTAAGGCGTTGAAAAACAACAGAAGTTGGTTGTTAACGAAAACGAGAATTAATAAATAAATAAACATAGCCACATTGAATTAATTTTGATAATGCGTTTTTGAAGAATTTTAAGGCGTTTTCTATGTTTTAAAACGCATTCTGAAGCTGAAAAATAAAGAATATTACCATTTAAAGATATATACTACATTGGAGTTTCAAATTACCTTGAATTTCAAAGTGCTTATACAACGATTGATATCCTCGACAGACAAGGATAGTGCCTTATCCTATTATAGCAACCCTTCTAATCCTTTTTATTTAATTCCATTATTTATAAGCCATCCAATTAGTTGTGCTGATTAAACCATTTCCACTCATTGAATCGGAAGATTAAACCCTGTAACCTGTTCGAACACTTTCCCGAAGGACCATATTGCTGAGCTGAGATATCTACTGTTACGAACATAAATATGTGCACATATACAAGGTAGAATTTACCCTATAAATAGAGATTTTTCTATGAATTATTACCATTATTAACCATAAATCGAACAGCTTCACTGTTTTTTTTAACACTTGTAAGAATATTTATATATAGTATTACTGACTTGAATTTTTCATAGACTAATTGATTGATAATTAAGTAAAGACCAGCCTTTTATTACCCTGAGAATCAGAAATTATTAATATAGAGACCTAATACCATTTTGAGGTTAAATCACATCGTTTGTATTGATTACCTCTCTAAATTCTTTCTTTTCATCTAAAGGGCATAATTTAAATTAACAAATTGTTTATTACTTACACTTATGAAATTTACTTACCTTTGTTCGAGTATTTTACTTTAATAACAAACTGAATTAGCTTATTATTCATTATCTTTTAGTTGTTTATTGAGAATTTGAGGGCACTCGCAATCGAGTATATTATAGTGGGGAGAAATTCAAATTGTTATATTTTATTTGTATTATTTAGTTTTTTTTATGTATTAAATTGAGTTTATTTGTTTAATATGGTGTTTCCTTTAATTGCATATTAGAGTATTATATTTTCGAAAGGATTTAACTTATTCTAATCTAGGATCACATAGATTATCCCATTTATTGACGCTACAACGTGGGTGCCTAGTTCTTAAAATTTTATAAACAAGAATCCAAATTCATTTAACTTGCTTTGTATTGAAAAGGGAAGTGGCTTAATTATCTGATCAGTAAGTTTATTCTTATATAATATCTGTTTATAAATATAATTGAAAAGACATAAGTTTTGAATAAGCATTTATTAGAATAAAATATACAGAGTTTTATTAAATTAAATTACAAAGTTTTACATAGGTTGTTATTTAATTAAGGTGATATCTTTTGTATTCATTCATTGTACATTCACAAACACATCACTATTCACATAAACATGCCGAGGAAGTCCAGGTCACAAGTAGCTGAAGAGAGGGCAGGCGCTGAAGAGCAAATTGACCAAATGGGGGATCAAGATTTGGTGGGAATGCAGGCTCAAGGGCCTGTTACAACTGTTCAAGTACCGGAAGTGGAAGTAGCAGCAGGTACTGCTGAAACTATTGTAAAGCCTGTCAGTTCCGCGACCCCGGAAATTAGCAATGATGCTTTCACGATGTTATGTGCGATGATGAAGGAAAATAGAGTACAGTTGGAAGGTTTTCAAGAACCGATGAATAAGAAATTTGTTGATAATCAAGAACAGATGAAGGAACTTAAAGAAAGTAATCAAGAACAGTTAAAGGAATTAAAAGAAACTAATCAGCAACAAATGGTAGAAATAAACAAAAAACTGGATGCTCATCAAGCGGAAATCTATCATCAGTTGGCAACTACTCAAAATAGAATTAAAGAGATTGAGGACCGATTAGATGCAAAACTGGACACTCAGTTACAAATAGTTAACGTGGCGTTCGGCAATAGAACTACACAATTGCGGGAAGAATTACTAGATGCTCACGATAAGTTAAGGGGTGAAACTCAAAGTTCTATTGAGACATTAAACACTAACTTACAGGCTAAGATAGCTATATGTGAGACGCAAAATAAAGCGTTGGAGGAAAAAATTCATCTGGAGGTGTCTGCGACCAAAGATCAGCAACCAATGCGCGAAGAGGTAAATCAGCAGGTACGCATTTTATTTTCGGAGACTGAATTGCATAGGAATAGAGAGTTCGACAGTATAAAAGAAACTAACTGCAACCAATTGAAAGAGATCCAATCAGAGTTGGAACGACTTAAACAGAATGCTAGCAATGTAATAAGTATGCCTAACCTTAACTTATTAAATAGTGGTATCAAGATAGAAAACCTCATCCACTATAATGGGGACAAATCTGCGATACACCCGATGACTTATTTGAAGAACACTCTCAGATACATCGAGGATTTACTGGACACTAAAACAAAAATGAATGTCATTCGTGCTACACTCACACAATCAGCCGCAGAAGGGTTCCAGCGGATAGAAGATAATTGTGAAAACGTAGAACATTTCGTCGCTTTGTTCAAACGAAGTTACTGGAACGAGAGTCAACAGGACCAGGTTAAGGCCAAACTACTTACGGGTAAATATCGCCAAGGAAATTTATCCCGAGAAGCTTATGCAACGCGTATATATAACACTTGTAAATATGTGCACGAGTTGCAAGAATCGACAATCGTACGCCAGATTCTAAATCACTTTATTTTCACGGACACACACGCTATAATATGCCAGAACATAACAGATATGGACTCACTGATCGATTTATTACGCAAGCTTGATAATCATGAGGCCAATACCCAATCCAGAACAAGAGCACAACCCCTAAATTACCTACCAAGAGCCAATTTTGCTAATCAGATCCAGGGATACCAGCCCAGACCGTACGTGCCGAACTTCCAACAGACACAACCGGCACACAATCACAATTATACAAATAACAAGCCTTCACACTCACATGCACACAATCAACAGAACGGTCATCCTCCTGGTAATAATGGTCATAATAGGTTTAACGGTTCAAACATTAATCGGTCAAACAATAATTACTCTCGACCGTCATATCATTATCAAAATACCAATTACACGAATCACGCCGGTTATAATGCTGATAGGAATTACAGACCGAGCGCACCCCCCGAAAGACGGGAAGTTTATAATATAAATAAAGGTATTTCGATACAAGAGGAAATCAAGGACGACACTATACAAAAAAACGCCGATTTCTCTAGACGAGAGATATTGGGACCCTCAACCGAGCACTTCCCGAGATTAGAAGAAATTCAACATGTACAAATCTTTGTTAATAGTTTAGTAACTAAGTTAAGTTTAAAGAATATACAATTTTATCAAGACCCGCAAGAATTTTTATCAGCAGAGGAAGGTAATTCGATTATATCAGTTAATACTAGTCTACCGTTTATTAACATTACTATTACAAATATTAAATTTACAACATTAATTGATTCTGGTGCTGAAATAACGTTGATCAATGAAGAAAAAGCAAAGAAAATCAAGGGATATGAAGATAGTTTAATAAAAATTAAAAGCACGGATATAGTGACGGCAAATAAAAAGAAAATGGGTTATATTAATCGTTGTTTGAGTATTGAAGTTATGATAAATATGAAAATTTATATCTTGCAATTCTACGTAATTAAACAGTTACACTATGATTGTATATTAGGAGTGGACAGTATGAAGAAGCTAGGAATGGTATTAAATTTTGAAGAAGAAAAAGTAAAGATTGGGAAAAATGAAATGAAGATGGATAAAGAAATAAATGTTTTAAGTATAGAAAGATATGCAGTTTATAAAGAAAATGTATTGAATAGTTTAATTAATATTATTATATATGAAAATAATGTTGATGATATAAATATGGAAAGAGAGAACGGCGAAGTGAATTGGAATGGTAATTTGGAAGAAGAGCAAGAGGAAGTGGTAATAAAGGAAGATATGAGAGATTATACGACAGTAACTGATGTAGAGGATATTAGAAAAATCATTGATAAACAGGAAATAAATGATGTTAACATGAAATACGAATTAATAGAGATTCTCAACCGAAATATACAATTAATTAATGAAGAAATTACATTTGCCCGTGACTATACCCATATTATAAGAGTAGATGACGATTCACCATTAACTTGTAAAAATTATCCTATTATTCCATATTATTATCAAGAAAAGATCAACGAAGAGATAACTAGACTGGTAGATGCGAAAATTATTGAGAGATTAAACACATACTACATAAATCCTATAGTTATTGTGAAAAAGAAAAATGGTTCTCTTAGAATATGTCTAGATGCCAGGAATTTAAATACCAGAATAAAGCCAGAATTCGAATTACCTCCTAACATAGATATTTTATTGACGAAATGTGGTAACAAAAAGATCTATAGTAAATTAGATTTGAAAAATGCCTTTTGGTTATTAAAGTTAGAAGAAAATTCAAAGAAGTATTGTGGTTTTATAATCAATGGAATGCCTTACCAATTTTATGTATGTCCATTTGGAGTCAAAACATCGCCAGCTGCTTTAATACGTTTCCTACACAAGATACTCGACCGATATGAAAGTTTTGTTATACACTATTTAGATGATATTATGATTTTTTCCGATGGTCCCGAACAACATTTACAACACTTAGAGATTGTTTTGTCTACATTAAGAGAGGAAGGACTTAAACTAAATCTAAGTAAATGTCAATTTTTCCGTACTGAAGTCAATTATCTGGGATACATCATAAATGAACAGAATATTTTACTTGATCCCACCCGTTTACAAGACATCAAAGATTTTCCACGACCGTGCAGATTAAAAGCTTTAAGAGGATTTCTAGGATTACTTAACTACTACCGTAAATTTGTACCCAACTACAGCGAGAGGAAATTACCATTATTAAAACTGCTCAAGAAAGGGACAAAGTGGATCTGGAATGCTGAATGTGAAGAATGTTTCAACCAACTCAAACTTAGTTTTGTAGAAAATTTATCATTATACCATCCAAACTTCAATTTACCTTTTATTATTCGAACCGATGCATCACAACACACCATAGCAGCCGAATTAGTACAAGTAAATAATGATCTAGAGATACCAATTTATTTCACATCCCGTACACTAAAACCTTGTGAAATAAGATATAAAACTTCAGAAAGAGAAATGTTAGCAATAGTGTTTGCGTTAACGAAATTACGTTATTATTTACTTGGAAAGAAATTCAATTTTGGAAACCGATCACAAAGCACTATTAAACATTATGAACACTAAACTCAACAACAGCAGAATTTACAGATTGTCGTTGTTGTTGCAACAATATGATGTGGAAGTTAGATACAAACCAGGGCGAGAAATGATTGCTGCAGATATCTTAAGCAGGAAGGAAGGACAGAAGAAAGAAGAGGAAATTTGCATCAATCTTGTATCGCTACAAAAGGAAGGGCTATATTCAGTACAACGCATTCAAGAAATTCAGAACTTACCAGAATTTCAAGGGATCAGAACTTTAATTGGTACCAATCAAGTTTACAAAGGCATTGAAATTCGAGGAAATTTCATAATCAAGAAGACAGGAAGAAGCGAAGTCTACCTAGCCAACGAGGAACACACCAGACAAATAGCAGAACATTTACACAACTCGTTCGGACACATAGGAGCAAGGAAATGTTGATTCATGTTTCGAGATGCTTACTACTGCACGAATGATGAAAGGATTATTAAACGGGTCATCAAACAATGTAAGCTATGTAATCTATCCAAAGAGAAAAATTTTACCAATTATAATATCTCGCAAAGTATAATGGTATCCGACAGATTACAATTAGTAGCTATAGATTTCATCTCCAACTTAATTACCAGCACTAAGGGATACAAAAATGTTTTAATTATCTGCGATATATTTTCAAAGTTCGTCAACCTTATCCCAACACAAAGATGCAACACCGACATAGTTATCTCAGCTTTGAACAATTATTTTTCTGAATGTGGTACGCCCAAAACTATTTTATCGGATCACGCAACTTACTTTTACAACGACCGTTATGTCAATTTCCTTCACTCTTTTAATGTCAAAGCATATTTTACTTCAATTCGTCATCCACAGGCAAATCCTTCAGAAAGGTACATCAAGGGAGTTATAAAATATCTTAGGATACTTTTAGATGGGAAACACAACACTTGGTGCAGGTTCTTACCTCAGATAGAATGTATTATGAACCATACACCCAGCGCAGTATATGAAGATTGTCCGGTGACCATATTCACAGGGAAAAGTCCACATCGTCCATGGGATACAGAGGAAATCATAAATTTAGAAGAAAAGTATCGGGAGATACGGGAAAAGCTACAAAGGAAAAAAGAAAAGTGGGAACGGAAGAAATTACAGGAACAATCTAAGTTTAAAACGTTTCATATAGGAGATAAAGTAATTGTCAAGAACTTGAGGGTGACAAATCGCAAAAACAAGATTATGGGAAAGTTATTGAAAACTTACACAGGGCCTTATGTTATTACTCAAAGAATCGGCCACAATACATACGACTTAGCGGAAATTGAAACTCTATTTCCTAAAGGAAGATACCACATTTCATTATTATACGATTTTTAAATAATGTCCATATCAGTAACCATTATTTCCAGGTGGTCCATTTTTCTTTTGATTAGAACATTACATTTATAAAAAACATTACATGAACACAAAATTGTATATTCTATTTAAAACTGTTTAGAATAAGTTTTTTTTTCTGTCCACTGTGAAGTTACTATATTTACAAAATTAGGTTTTTAGGTAACTAGTAAGTACCTGGGATATTGTTAAACTGCACTTGAACATTCAGATATGTAAATATTTTGTTTACTTGACCTACCAGGAAGGCAAACCAATATCCTAAGTACAAAGTTCTTACACTATAATTTAGTCTTATTTTATTTTTTTTAAAGAATAACAAAAACAAATTGTCACATGCGACAATTCCTTTTTTGTTGATGGGAAAATAAGCTGGTTCAGTCTATTGCTTATTATTATGTGTATATAAACAATTTTTTGTTAATATTTCTAATTTAAAATTATATTTAAATTTCATATTACTAAAAATATGTTGATCGCGCCATCTATTTTAGAATAACAAAAACAGGGTAATCTATTTTATGCCAATTGGCAATTTGCAATTTTTTAAATGTCACTTAAATTATTAAAGTATTTTTGAATTATTATAAGATATTATAAAAACCTTCGTATTATTCCTTATCCATTTTAAATTAAAGGTTCAATTTGGTATTACTAATTGTACACGCCATTTCCTCTCGAGCGGATATATTTTCCGAAGTAGTTAAGGCGTTGAAAAACAACAGAAGTTGGTTGTTAAAGAAAAAGAGAATTAAATTAAAAATAAACGTAGCCACATTGAATTAATTTTGATAATGCGTTTTTGAAGAATTTTTAGGCGTTTTCTATGTTTTAAAACGCATTCTGAAGCTGAAAAATAAAGAATATTACCATTTAAAAATATATACTACATTGGAGTTTCAAATTACCTTGAATTTCAAAGTGCTTATACAACGATTGATATCCTCGACAGACAAGAATAGTGCCTTATCCTATTATAGCAACCCTTCTAATCCTTTTTATTTAATTCCATTATTTATAAGCCATCCAATTAGTTGTGCTGATTAAACCATTTCCACTCATTGAATCGGAAGATTAAACCCTGTAACCTGTTCGAACACTTTCCCGAAGGACCATATTGCTGAGCTGAGATATCTACTGTTACGAACATAAATATGTGCACATATACAAGGTAGAATTTACCCTATAAATAGAGATTTTTCTATGAATTATTACCATTATTAACCATAAATCGAACAGCTTCACTGTTTTTTTTAACACTTGTAAGAATATTTATATATAGTATTACTGACTTGAATTTTTCATATACTAATTGATTGATAATTAAGTAAAGACCAGCCTTTTATTACCCTGAGAATCAGAAATTATTAATATAGAGAACTGATAGCATTTTGAGGTTAAATCGCTTGGATTGATTTCCTTAATAAATTCTTTCTTTTCACCTAAAGGGCATAATTTAAATTAAAAAATTGTTTATTACATACACTTATGAAATTTACTTACCTTTGTTCGAGTATTTTACCGTAATAACAAACTGAATTGGTTTTTTTTCCCATTATCTATTAGTTGTTTGTTTAGAAGTTGAGGGCTCTCGCAATCAAGTATATTATAGAGGGGAGAAATTCAAATTGTTACGTTTAATTTGTATTGTTTAGTTTTTTTTTGTGTATTAAATTGAGTTTATTTGTTTAATATGGTGTTTCCTTTAATTGCATATTAGAGTATTATATTATCGAAAGGATTTAATTTATTCTAATCTAGGATCACATAGATTATCACAATATATATATATATATATATATTTATATATATATATATATATATATGTATATATATATATATATATATATATATATATATATATATGATAAATGTAGTGCTAATGAGAATTCATAATTATTGAATTCTCACATTACACGTCATTGCCGCTCTAATTCGTTGCAGTGACGTGTAATGTGAGAATTCAATAATTATGAATTCTCATTAGCACTACATTGATCATCATTTGTATATATACACGCAGTATAGAAATGAAAGTCGTATCTATTCTGGGTAAGGTGTATTGAGAATTAGTAATAACTGTGAAACGTCGACGTCTATACATCCCGGATGGATACGGCTTTCACACATTTTTTCATTTTTTCATATATATATATATATATATATATATATATATATATATATATATATATATAAATAAAACTGACAGTCCGGCAAACTGTAGACTTGGGTTCGAGTCCCAACATAGACAATTTTTTCAATTAAAAATTTCGTATGATTTGCTTTGTAATTTGTAGACAGCAATGTTTACATCCCCCCTTACTTTGCAATTACATACATACTAACTTAATATTTGTAAATATTTCATATAAAAGCCGAAAAACTCCAATAATTTATCTATTGTTATATATATATATATATATATATATATATAATAACTTCGTGACCTTGGTATGATATGGTAAACCTAATCAGTAGGCGAGTTTTTTAAATACATATATTTTGAAGTAATATACAGACCTTTAATCGCCTACTGATTAGGTTTACCATATATATATATATATATATATATGTATATATATATATATATATATATATATATATATATATATATATATATATATATATTCAATAAGTGATAATAATTATGGATTCTGTGGGATAAATTTATATATTGAAGTTATTTTAAGTCATTGAGGCAATAACTATTGTTACTGATTTTGAATTCATATTAGCAGCCTTCAGCTTACTTTTTCTTATCAATGTTTTAATATTTAAGTTAAGTAATAGTTAGTGAGTAATAATTAATATTAACATCTTTGTAATATTGTGTTCAAATGACTGTTAAGTCCAAATATCCTATACTTTGCGTTTAACTTTGTATACTTGCACGCAATATTTAACTTCTTATTTAACTGGTCGCCACATTTTCTTCTTTTACTTTTTCTTTTCAGTATTATCCAAAAATTTATTTTAACGTTTTCGCTTACTTCGAGATTTTCTGTTTTTACATCAATATTTGGTTATATTAACTCTAACAAAATGAAATTATATTATCTAATTGCAACTGCAAATATTGCATTACATTAATTCTCTTACATTTTAATATTTATTTCACTTAAAATCGCTTAATTTGGTTCTAACATCCATTACTGTTTTCAAATTTTATGCTAATTATTTATTGCCTTTATTTATGTTATTTCTGTATTTTAATAATATATTTGTTTGAAGAGATTAATGTGGTTTATATAAGAAATTGTACAAAACACGTTAGTTGCATTAAATGCTTTGACCTCTAACTATAAACTAGGGCGACGAAACCACTTTTCTTGAAGATAACGAAGATGCCAAAAATTGTTCTTTCGTTTTTCGCCATGTGTAAGAATAGTTGCAAGATAATACATGCCTATAACTTATTTTAAAGCTAAATTTCAGTCTTATTCATTTCCGGTACCTGATGCTAGTCGTCTGCAGGGTCGTACAAAAGATAACCTACATTTTACCATTAAAATTGTGCATGCATTTACCTATGTAATTTCTTGTTAAGCCTGCTGTGTTTTGAAATACATAGTGCCGTAAGTTCTTTTGCAAAAAATTAAAGATCACATTTGCACCTCACGCGATCTAATAAAAGTAAACATCACTAGAAATTGAGATGTGCGGAATACTACAGTACCTGAAATAAAAGCATGCATTGGCTTTTTAATAATGACTGGAATGTTGAGCGCTTCCAATCTTTTGCTATCTTGATATGTGGAATAACGATGGCACTGGGATTGAATACGTTCGCTTATGCATGAACTCGAAAAACTTCTTGTATTTAATGAGACGCATTAGATTTAGAATATCAGATCCTTCTAAAGACCGATATGATAGTACATGTAAGTGATATTATTTGATATGTTTATTGAACAATACAAGAAAAACTATTCGCCAGGGGAATATTTTACAATTGACAAGATGTTTATTCCGTTTCAAGGGCGGTGCGGCTTTAAGCAATACATTCCCAATAAACTCTCTAAGTATATACTAAAAATATATTCTCTACTCGACTCCAGAACATTCTACACGTATAATCTTGACTCAACGTTGGAGGTCAATCAAACAAAGCATATGCAAAGAGCAATTCTTCTGATGATGTAGACAAGAGACTTGTTAAACTAGCTTTGGATTTGCTCAATAATTATTCCCTTACTCTTGTTGGTACTCTAAAGAAAATCAAGGGAGAAATTCCTAGAGAATTTTTACCAAAGAAACATCGTCAAGAAGAAAGTAGTATATTTTGTTATACAGACAAACTGCTACTAGTATCGTATGTACCAAAAAGATATAAATCGGTTATACTTCTTTCAAGTTTTCAATGCCAATTTACGATGGATTGGGCATTGTGGATCAGGAGCCAGAAGTTATAACTTTTTACAACGCCACCAAAGGTGGACTAGATATTGTGGACCAGCTTGTTGCCACACACACCTCTTCAAGAAGAACAAAGAGGTGGATATTTACCATATTTTTTGCATTGTTAAATATTGTAGGCATAAACGCATTGATAATTTATAATTACATGAAACCTGAACAAGATAAAATACTATGTACGAAGAACATTCCTCAAAGAAGTCGCTCTCAAATTAGCCGAAGAACATTTAAACTTTAGAAAAACCGTTGCCACTGTTACTAGACCTCTGAAAAGAAGATTAGTTAATGTCACTTCTTCAAGTATAGACCCAAAGCCGTCAAATAGTAAAATCAAGAAACAGGAAAGATGTTATATATGCCCGAGAAAAAACGATAAAAAAGTAGAAAATTGTGTAACATGTGCGATGAAAACATATATGAGACTCACTCAGTATTACAGTATAGTGAATGCAACGGCTGTGATCGTTAAATATTTGCTAGTTCCTCCACAAAGAACTATTGTTTGTATACATAAAATAAATAAGTTACATTAAGTATATATTAGATTATTTGTTTCAATTTTCTGAAAGCTGAATATATGTTGCTTTAAAAATGTACCTTAAAGTTTATAAAATATAATATTGGACCCAAAAATTCAAACTGCCTATTAAAAAAAAATCAGAGGGATAATTTGCAAAGATATTTTTAATAATATAAAATATTATTAAAAATCTGGTGTGAAGAACAAAAATACAGGTTCACAATTAATATTTTTGTGAACGTGTCTGACCATATCTCTCCCCAGAGACGTAGATACGTATTTCGCCTTTCTACAGGCTCATCGATACGCCCCTGCTGGAGAAAGAATATTTCCAGACACATTCACAAAAAAGAACCACATCGCCACATCACAGAAATTATCCAGACCGAGCGTAGAAGTAAATTCAGTCCTGCCTGCCGTCAGACAGCCGAAGTACCTCGCCCCGTCCACATAACCAATGTGAAGTAACGACGCCTTTCCAAAGGTGGCACAGTCATCCCTCTTGAAACTGCATGATGTTTGTGTCTTCATTCATACTACGGACTAACCGAATGTGTAATGTATCAGAATAATTGAAACATACATGAGTAGGTAAACCCCACCAGTTTTGTATAATACAAAGGTATTTTTTATAATATAAAATATTATTAAAAATCTGGTGTGAAGAACACAAATACGGGTTCACTATTAATATTTTTGTGAACGTGTCTGAACATATCTCTCCCCAGAGACGTAGATACGTATTTCACCTTTCTACAGGCTCCTCGGTACGCCCCTGCTGGAGAAAGAATATTTCCAGACACATTCACAAAAAAAACACATCGCAACATCACAGAAATTATCCAGACCGGGCGTAGAAGTAAATTCAGCGCTGCCTCTTGTCAGACAGCCGAAGTACCTCACCCCGTCCACATAACCAATGTGAAGTAACGACGCCTTTCCAAAGGTGGCACAGTCATCCCTCTAGAAACTGCATTATGTTTCTGTCTTCACTCATACTACGGACTAACCGCATATGTAATGTATCAGAATAATTGAAAGATACATGAGTAGGTAAACCCCACCAGTTTTGTATAATACAAGGGTATTTTTAATAATATAAAATATTATTAAAAATCTGGTGTGAAGAACACAAATACAGGTTCACTATTAATATTTTTGTGAACATGTCTGAACATATCTCTCTCCAGAGACGTAGATACGTATTTCGCCTTTCTACAAGCCCATCGGTACGCCCCTGCTGGAGAAAGAATATTTCCAGACACATTCACAAAAAAGAACCACATTGCCACATCACAGAAATTATCCAGACGGGCGTAGAAGTAAATTCAGCGCTGCCTGTTGTCAGACAGCCGAAGTACCTCGCCCAGTCCACATAACCAATGTGAGGTAACGACGCCTTTCCAAAGGTGGCACAGTCATCCCTCTAGAAACTGCATTATGTTTGTGTCTTCACTAATACTACGGACTAACCGCATGTGTAATGTACCAGAATAATTGAAACATACATGAGTAGGTAAACCCCACCAGTTTTGTATAATACAAAGGTCAACATAATTTGAAACATACTTGAGTGGGTAAAACCTCACTACATTTGTATAATACCAAAGTATTTTTAATAATATAAAAAAAATATTATTAAAAATGGGGTGTGAAGAACACAATACAAGTTCATTTATGTATTTTTGAATGTATCTTCTCCAAAGACGTAGATACGTATTTCACATTTCTACATGATTCTCAATACGCCCCTGTTGGAGAAGACACATTCAAACAAACATAACTACATTACTATCTAGCCGAAATTATTCAGACAGAGCGTGAAGGAATATTCACCGCTGTCTACATAATAAAGGCCGAAGCAGACGTGTTTTCTATAGTCGGTAACCACGGTATCTATAGAAAACACGTCTGCTTCGGCCTTTATTATGTAGACAGCGGTGAATATTCTTTCACGCTCTGTCTGAATAATTTCGGCTAGATAGTAACGTAGTTATGTTTGTTTGAATATGTCTTCTCCAACAGGGGCGTATTGAGAATCATGTAGAAATGTGAAATACGTATCTACGTCTTTGGAGAAAATACATTCAAAAATACATAAATGAACTTGTATTGTGTGCTTCACACCCCATTTTTAATAATATTTTTTTTTATATTATTAAAAATACTTTGGTATAATGCAAAGGTATTTTTAATAATATAAAATATTAATAAAAATCTGGTGTGAAGAATACAAATACAGGCTCACTATTAATATTTTTGTGAACGTGTCTGAACATATCTCTCCCCAGAGACGTAGATACGTATTTCGCCTTTCTACAAGCTCATTGGTACGCCCCTGTTGGAGAAAGAATATTTCCAGACACATTCACAAAAAAGAACTACATCGCAGAAATTATCCAGACCGGGCGTAGAAGTAAATTCAGCGCTGCCTGTTGTCGACAGCCGAAGTACCTCGCACACTTCCACATAACCAATGTGAAGTAACGACGCCTTTCCAAAGGTGGCACAGTCATCCCTCTAGAAACTGCATTATGTTTGTGTCTTCACTCATACTACGGACTAACCGCATGTGTAATGTATCAGAATAATTGAAACTACATGAGTAGGTCAACCCCACCAGTTTTGTATAATACAAAGGTATTTTTAATAATATAAAATATTATTAAAAATCTGGTGTGAATAACACAAATATAGGTTCACTATTAATATTTTTGTGAACGTGTCTGAACATATCTCTCCCCAGAGACGTAGATACGTATTTCGCCTTTCTACAAGCTCATCGGTACGCCCCTGCTGGAGAAAAAATATTTCCAGACACATTCACAAAAAAGAACCACATCGCCACATCACAGAAATTATCCAGAGTGAAGACACAAACATAATCCAGTTTCTAGGGGGATGACTGTGCCGCCTTTGGAAAGGCGTTGTTACTTCACACTGGTTATGTGGACGGGGCGAGGTACTTCGGCTGTCTGACAACAGGCAGCGCTGAATTTACTTCTATGCCCTCTGGATAATTTCTGTGATGTGGCGATGTGTGTCTTCATATGTATATATTTGGCATAATGGCAACGCTACTCATCTGGTAAACGTGCATCCATCGGTTTAACGGATGTTGCCATCCTTATTCAAGTATTATGTAAGTGACACTCGCATAGAATACGCTTGTAAACCAACATATGTATGTATATATATATATATATATATATATATATAATATTTTCGTGACCTTGGTATGATATGGTAAATTCAATCAGTTGGCGATTAGAGGTCTGGCTTTACTTCAAAATATATATATTTAAAACAACCCTACATGTTTCGGCAATGATGCCTTTATCAAGGATATAAAATATAAAAATATTTTTATATTTTATATCCTTTATAAAGGCATCATTGCCGAAACATGTAGGGTTGTTTTAAATGTGAATACTTTGAAGTAAAGCCAGACCTCTAATCGCCAACTGATTGAATTTACTATATATATATATATATATATATATATATATATATATATATATATATTTATTGTAATAAACTTTGAAGTCAAACGTTTACTAAAGAGTGTTTTCTAATTCTAATTTTTACCCCCGCATTCTGACACACTTCTGCGCAGGTGCAATGAATATAAATGTTTGTTGTTAATAATCATAACATGTACAACCAAATAGTGTTTTGACCTTAAAGAAAGTTTGAAATTATAATTTGAAAAAAAAAACAACGGACATGAGTTCTCTATTATCTCCAGGGTCGTGAAGATTCTGTCTGACAAAGAAATTAAAAGGTATGTTAGCTCAGTACTAATGATAAACTAATAGAATTCAAACGACTTGTTTTGGTTCTTAAATTCCGTTTATTAAAAGGAAACTCTTATCTTTATAAGTGAATATTTAATTTGGTACAATATATTAGGTAAATATTTAACAAAACATTCGGAATTAACAATAGATTAACAATTTATTTTATTGAAAATTAAATTATAAAATTTAATGGTTATGTGGAATTTCTTATGGGTTAAAAATTGAATTTACGAAAATGAGACACATACTAGGCTACGTAAACAAATAAATCAAATTGCTGAATAAATAAATTTGTATATAACCTCCCTACTTACAATGTTTTAAACAAAATGGTCAATAAAGGGATCTTTATCTACCTTCGGTAAGTAAATGTATTTGTTTACTTAAAAAAAAATACAAATAATAAAAAAAACTTAGCTCAATATTCTATCACAATTATCCGTCTAGTCACTGGAATTAAGTCTTGCCTCCCTGACGTACGGCTGGTATATTTTAACCTCAGGAATAACGGTCACAATCTTGGCAGATCTCGAAAATTAGGATCGCCGGTCCCAATCCTGGTAATATAAGGCCTTGTAATGTTTCCCAATATTTTTCTAAAGCTGGCACACGTCTTTTGTGGCTCATTAATTGATAGCGGAGTATAAAATGAAAACAGTTAAAATCTTGGTATGTAATATAAATTATACTTGTTTTTATATTTTTAAAAAGAAATTCGTTTTATCCAAAACACATTCCATTAATTCAAGTGCAAAAATTCTTCTCTAATTGTTTCAATAACTCACTATGGCAACCCAAAAGCTTTTTCTGTTCTTGAAGCTCATTGGTCGTTTAGTTATACGGAATTTTCGAAAGTATTTGACATTTATGCAATAATTTTGATTCTTAATTAATATTATGAACTTATTGGTTTACAATTAAATTTTCCTTCACACATAACCTTTGATAATACCAAACATTAACAATAGTATACAAAATTAACTAGATTTACATAGTTCTATAATTTTAGTAAATGGAAGAAGGTCATATACTTTTGAAATTTAATTATAGATTTGACACTCTAAATTAAAAAAAACAATACAAATATAATAGACTTCCAACCTTCTAAGAAATCCCAATAACAGAAATGTAACGAATTAATGCTAGTGTCTTCAATAAATATTCAATTAATATTTTTATTATATTTACCTTCTCTCCCTCATAAAAAAAATAATTTATGGAGAGAATTGTAATAAATTATTTTTGAATCTATTGTTATTCCTCTGTTTATTTTATTTTGTTTATTTAAATTTTAAGAAAAATAAAAGTAAATTATGAACCTATAAAATATTTATGTAACATGTGTTGCCTAATCATTATAATATCTGTAACGGTTTAAATATTTAAATTTTCTTCATAGTAAAGTATCTATTAACAATATTTATACTTCTGTTTAAGATAAATCTTCTATATAATCATATATCAGATTTATATGATATCTTCCCTTAATTTGTAAAGTTTCAGGGTCTTCCAATTCATAGGTGGAGTTTCCAATTTTCTTAACTACTATATATGGTCCTATTTGTGGTTTTGGTAATTTAGCCACCAGTTTTCTCTTCGAGTCCGTTATTTTTAAAGATTTTATTAATACTTTATCACCTATTTTATATTCTTTATATTTTATCTTATTTTTCCTTTCCTTTTGTTGCATTTTTGTGACTTTATATAAGTATAATTTTGTGGTACATCTCTTGCAAACCTGATTTCCTCGTTATAAACTCCTTCATTTCTCATCAATATCTCTTTAAACTCTCTCTTAAAACAAACATCCTTCTCTATTTCATCAAGCAACTTATCTATAAACTCATCAAAATTATTACTATACATAATCCTATCTTCTTTAACATCATTACCATTTACATTAATTCCATTAATACTTAATAAATCCTCTCTAACTATATCCTTCTCATTACCATTTACATTAACAATATTCTTCACATTACCATCTTTTATAATATCACTGACATTAGCTCCTTCTAGTATAGACTCACCCTTCCCCTCTTCTATAATTAAATTGTTCATATAAGCTATATTCAATTCCTTCTCTAAAACTATCACATTGGTCCCTATTTTTAAGTTGTCCAAATCAAAATCTATAACCATATCATATTTTCTTATATTATCTATTCCTAAAATACACTCAAAATTCATTTCTTTCAATATGTAAAATTCCATCAGATATGTTTCTCTGTTAATTATAGTTTCTATATTAATTTTTTGCGAAATACACCCTATTTTCTTTCTATTAGTCGATATCAGGTCAATTTTCTTAATATTAAACGAGTTCTCTTGGATATTCTTAATAAGTTGTGAGACATCTTCTCTTAATAATGAAATTTCCGCAGCAGTATCTATTATAGCTCTAATAGTGACATTTTTAATTTGGATATCGATATATGGTATGCTATCTTCTTTTATTAATTCAAGTTCGGTATCGTCCTTAATTTTGATTATTTTATGTATATTGTCGTAAAAAGGTTTCGTCTTAATCGGGTTTATCGTGTTCAATTTGACGTTTCCTAAAATCTTGATGGGCCAGGAACTGCATAATCCCCGTCCTTTGGTATCTCCGGAATAGAAATTGGCGTCTTTTTTTGTTCAACATTTGTACTTTGTTCTTCCTCGTTCACCTTGCTAGTGGTAACACAATTTATATTTCGTTCCTGATTGTCGTGTCTATTATTCCTTGAATTGTTGTTATGGTAATTGCCCCTTGTATTGGTTCCATTATTGTTATCATTCCGTGTCCTGTAACCATTATTACCATTGTTGTAGTTTTGGCTGTTATTACTTAAATAACCCCGTTGATAGTCGCTCCTATTATTACCATTTCCTCGGTATCTATTATAATTATTATTGTTTGGGAACCTTGGTATATAATTACCATTGTATGTATTATTCACATTATTTGTTTGTCTATGATAATTATTATATGTAGAATTAAAATTATTATTTGATGATGTATTTGTTTGTATATTGTTGTTCCTTATCCCCTGTTGTTTCTTAAGATTAGAAAAATCATCTAATTTTCTTAGGATTTCCATTAATTCATCGACTGTCTTGACTTCTTTACAAACCACAGTCTCGCTATCGGATAGGACCTAGTGTTTCAAGATTTGCTTGACTATGTCTTCCTCAGATAGGCCATCGATGTACTTACATTGGTTATACATATGCCGTGTGTAATCCTCCCTGCTAGTATAACCTTCCCCATATTTGCCAGTCAGAAGATGGATCTTAATCCTATCTTGTATGTCCTTGTTCCAGTATTGTTTCTGAAATTCTCTCCTAAATTGATCTAATGTAAGACATCTTTCAGACACCATCTCAAACCATTCAATTGCTCTATTCTCAAGAGTTAACCTGATTAATGTCATGCTTTGTTTAGCATCCGTCATGTCTGCTGTTAATCTGACAATATTGTTGAGATAGGTCATGGGATGTATTTTATCCTTGAATCCCCTAAATTTAGGCCACATCTCTGGTCTAAGGATTGGGTTGTACTGATTCCCTTCGCCGTGTATGATCCTTGTCCCTGTTCTTTTTAAATTCTCAATCTCCTTCCTCATATCCTCGAATAAAATATTTTCCATTTGCTGTTTGTTGTTGAAGGTTTCTGTTATAAATTCTTTATTTTTTAAGACTTCTCCTTCTATTTCTTGTACCTTTCCATTTATATCACGGTTTATAGTGTCCATCTGGTAATGTAACAAATTAACATCCTGCTGAATGGTACCTATATCAACATGATTTTTATGTATGTCAGTATTTAGTTTATTATTTATTTTATTAAGATCTTGGTCAATCTTTTCAGCCAGAACATTATTAATATTATATATCTCTGTTGATAATTGTGTTTTTTGTTGTTGAATTTCTTTATGTAATTCTTGGTATTTTGTGTTGGTTTATTGTAAAATGCTTTGTAACTCTTGTGTATGTCTTTCGATTTGTTGTTGTAATTCTGTTTGTATTAATTGTAAATTAGTTTGAAATTCTGTTGATAATTGTGATTGTATGTTCTGTATTTCTGTTTTTTGATCTTTTAGATCAGTGTGAATGCTTTGAATATCTGCTTTTATATTTGTTTGTTGGTTATTTATCTGTGTTATGTTAATATTAGTGTTTTCTAACTGTTTTTGTAAACCTGTTTGCATATCCTCCATCTTCCGTAATAGTAACTCGAGTACGTCGTCTCCCCTATCAACATTTCTTCCTTGACTCCTTGAACGTCTCGTTCCTCTTGTATCCATACTTAGGTATATGTTATAAATCTATTATTGATTATTATAATTTGTTGTCTTACCACCTTTATTCCCTAAATATTCTATATCTACGAAAAATAAATTTTTATACACAAATACCGATATATTTTCTAAGATAATTCCTTTGAGTATTTAATTAACGGTTTTTAAGAACCTTTTCTTCGCCAGACGTTATGGGCGCCAAAATGTAGCAAACTTTGAAGTCAAACGTTTACTAAAGAGTGTTTTCAAAGACAAAATATTAAACTTTAAAGCAGAAAATGAATTTAAAATTCTAATTTTTACCCCCGCATTCTGACACACTTCTGCGCAGGTGCAATGAATATAAATGTTTGTTGTTAATAATCATAACATATACAACCAAATAGTGTTTTGACCTTAAAGAAAGTTTGAAATTATAATTTGAAAAAAAAAACAACGAACATGAGTTCTCTATTATCTCCAGGGTCGTGAAGATTCTGTCTGACAAAGAAATTAAAAGGTATGTTAGCTCAGTACTAATGATAAACTAATAGAATTCAAACGACTTGTTTTGGTTCTTAAATTCCGTTTATTAAAAGGAAACTCTTATCTTTATAAGTTAATATTTAATTTGGTACAATATATTAGGTAAATATTTAACAAAACATTCGGAATCAACAATAGATTAACAATTTATTTTATTGAAAATTAAATTATAAAATTTGATGGTTATGTGGAATTTCTTATGGGTTAAAAATTGAATTTACGAAAATGAGACACATACTAGGCTACGTAAACAAATAAATCAAATTGCTGAATAAATAAATTTGTATATAACCTCCCTACTTACAATGTTTTAAACAAAATGGTCAATAAAGGGATCTTTATCTACCTTCGGTAAGTAAATGTATCTGTTTACTTTAAAAAAAATACAAATAATAAAAAAAACTTAGCTCAATATTCTATCACAATTATCCGTCTAGTCACTGGAATTAAGTCTTGCCTCCCTGACGTACGGCTGGTATATTTTAACCTCAGGAATAACGGTCACAATCTTGGCAGATCTCGAAAGTTAGGATCACCGGTCCCAATCCTGGTAATATAAGGCCTTGTAATGTTTCCCAATATTTTTCTAAAGCTGGCACACGTCTTTTGTGGCTCATTAATTGATAGCGGAGTATAAAATGAAAACAGTTCAAATCTTGGTATGTAATATAAATTATACTTGTTTTTATATTTTTAAAAAGAAATTCGTTTTATCCAAAACACATTCCATAATTGTTTCAATAACTCACTATGGCAACCCAACAGCTTTTTCTGTTCTTGAAGCTCATTGGTCGTTTAGTTATACGGAATTTTCGAAAGTATTTGACATTTATACAATAATTTTGATTCTTAATTAATATTATGAACTTATTGGTTTACAATTAAATTTTCCTTCACACATAACATTTGATAATACCAAACATTAACAATAGTATACAAAATTAACTAGATTTACATAGTTCTATAATTTTAGTAAATGTAAGAAAGTCATATACTTTTGTAATTTAATTATAGATTTGACACACACACAAATTAAAAAAACAATATAAATATAATAGACTTCCAACCTTCTAAGAAATCCCAATAAGAGAAATGTAACGAATTAAAGCTAGTGTCTTCAATAAATATTCAATTAATATTTTTATTATAATATATATATATATATATATATATATATATATATATACATACTACTATATACAATACAGCATTTTCAATTGAATAAAACATCTTACAAGTTACAAATGTTATTTTAATGTACAGAAAAGTTGCAAATCAAAGCATACGGCTTCACGATACGGATTTGAATAACACATATGGTCCGTACGAGAGGAATTTGAAAAAAGAAACAAGAGCGAAATACTGGTAAATCGACAAAAAGGTGGAAAAGGCATAGGCGGGCTCAATTCGGCGTCTATTCGCAACCGCCACAATGCTTATCCAGACACACGACACTAACTGGTAAGTCACATAATTCTTTTACCATTATAGGTACCTTTTTAAGCATACGCTTCAATCTGACATTAATTCTATAACATTGAACTAACACAAAATGACGGAATCTGGAATAGATAATTCAATGACGCAACCTATTACTCTTCTAAAATCACAACTAACGCGTTTCGCAATTTAAATAATATTCAAGGGGAAGCGATAAATGTTGATAAAATTTCCACGGGGTTTGATAAAATATTGCTAAATTTAGAACAATTTAATGATGTTCAATCTGAAATAGAGTTATCATCAGGGAGCGTTATTGATGAAACAGAAAGGGAGGAATTTGAGTCAAAATTCTATCAACTTGTAGGTAAAACGAAAAAACTTATAACAAAAAATGAAAAAAATAATAGAAGTTATAGACAATAGACATTTCAAAATGCAAATACAAACTTAGAGGATGAAGTAAGACTGCCAGCAATGAACTTACCGAAATTTCACGGTTTTCAATTGCCAGAATTTCAACCATTGGTCATTATAACCGATGGTTGACTTTTTATGATATATTTAACTCTAGATCATGATAATTCTCACCTGAGTAACGTGCAAAAATTCTGGTATCTAAAATCTTGCTTAAAGGGAGATGCTGCCTCACTCATACATTCCTTTGAAAATTCTAACACCAATTGTGAATTAGCATTTAATATGTTAAAGAACAAGTACGAGAACAAAAGGTTGATCGCACATATCCACATGAAAGCGATCTTTGATTGCCTGCCACTAAATAAGAGTAATACTTTAATTTAAGGAATTTATTAGATAACTTTAATAAAAACTTAAGGGCGCTAAAGGCATTAGGCCAACTGACATACAAGTGGGATACACCATTATTATACAAACTCGATGCGATAACAAAGCGCGAATTGGAGGAATATTTAAATAAATCTGAGTTAGATTGTTCTAAAATTTGACAATTAATTGATTCCTAAAAAAACGGTGTAATTTTCAGGAGACAATTGAAAACAAACTATAGAAAAGCGGTAAATATGATACTAGAAAAAATAAAGTTTTAACTCAAGTAACTCTAACAAAATCACTTACTCGTTTTGTAGTAAAAGCCATTTTAATTTTCATTGTAGCAAAATTTTAGGTATGGAGAAAATGGAATTGTATTCTGAAATAAGAAAACACCAACTATGCCTTAATTATTTGCGTCCACACATAATTCCTGTGGTTCAAGGGGTTGTAAACATTGTGGTCGCAAACATAGTCCTTTGCTGCATACATTTTATAATAACACGTCAAAAACTAGCAAAACTATAAACGACAAAGGAACAGCAAATATCCTTGTGCTCAGTGCACCAAACAGAATTAAGGGGTATGGAAAATCAAACTGATAACTTACGCCTCACAGGTTAAACGCCGCCACTATCCAATAAGGAATCGGAAAATCTTACTACACTTAATTTAACGTATCTATCTTCCTAAAATACCCAAGTAGCGCTAGTAACAGCTATGATAAAAATTTTGAATGCACAAGGTGATGTGGTTGACGGAAGAGCAATCCTTGACAGTAACTTCAGGACGAATTCTTAAGCTATGCAGCTAGGTTTAAAAACAAATAATTTTAATATATCTGTTGCTGGTATAAATGATTCTGTTAATAAAATTTATAAAAGGGTGAATGCTACATGAATGCTACATGAATGCTACATTATTCTACTAATGGCAAATATAATTCCAGGGATTGATTTCTACTTGCTGTTAAAATTACGGAAAATCTACCTCAAGTTTCCTTCGCAATTCATGATATTGACATACCTTGCAATGTAGATTTAGCTGATAAAGAATTTAATTTATCACGTCCAGTAGATATCTTACTAAGAATTAACATATTTTTTGATATTTTATGCGTAGGGCAAATAAAAATGGGTAGAAATAAACCCGTTTTGCATAAAACTAAATTGGGATGGATCATTGTAGGAAATCTGAATTTCGAATCACTTTACAAGGAAAACGAGTTTTTAAATGTACCAACGATATGTAAAAAGTGTTTCTTTGGAGACTGTGGTTAAGTAAAAACTCAAAAAGGTATAAAACCCCAAAACACGATTAATAGTCGTTTCCTAAATACAATTTTGACAACTAAGTTGTCGTCGTCAGTAGGTAAAACCATTAATCAAAGTATCCACTGTGTGTGTATACGTGGGCGCCGTGTAAGTTGTTGCGTTATTATACAGGGTCCGGCAACGAAGCGGGGACGGAAGATTACCCGCGTATTTGAAAGTTAGTCAAATATTTAGTCATCGGATATCCTTCCGTACCATCAAGCGCACGTTTTAAAAATATTTTGTTTTGTACAGGGTTTTCCAGATGGAAATGTCAGACTAAAGTTGCATTTTTTTAAATGGAACACCCCGTATATTAATAGATAAAATGATCCGCGCTTGAAAGCTGGTTACATCGATATAATATTGTATGGGTCTAAAGTTGATAGTTTCTGTGTAAATAATTATTTTACTTGATAAATTGATACATTTCAGTAGGCTGTTCTGCATAAGGAAAATCAAAAGATCCGAAACCAATAGAATAGAATATTTTCTACTAGTATGCACTTTCGTTGCTACGTGAAATAAATTCTGCAACTGCTCGCTTTATACAGGGTGTTCACAATTTCGCAAAATCGAAGAAATCTCGTAATTTTTAAAAGGAACACCCTGTATATTTTTAGCTCATTGAAAAGCCCTTTTAATACGCTTTCTATTTATACCTCATTTGATGCACCTAGGATGGATCATTTGCTAATTATTTCTTTTTAGAGTAGAATTAATGAAAAATGCTTGTATTTTTAGTAGCTAATTTGCGCTTTTAAACCTTCTGTAAGATCGGATATTCAACAAATTATCCATAAATAGTCTATAACAAGAAGAAACCCCATTAAGTACGAGAAACAGTTAATTTTCACTCAGCGGTGAAAGCAAACATTAAATTAATATAAAGTAATATAGCATTTTCAATAGATTCACTGCCGATTAAGTTATCTGGTGTTAGTTTAATAAAAAATTTGCACTAATTAATTTGTATTTTAAAGAATTTTGTAAAACCAACTATTTTACGAATACCTAATATGAAACAATACATACCTAATTAGCTTAACATAAATCGAAATCATGTAGGAAAGAATCAAGTACGAGTAGTATTAAAAGTTTGCACTATTTTAAATAAATACTAATTATTAACCACAACATGAAATTTAATTAACAAAAGTAGTAGCACAGTAAATAAAAATAAAGTAAATGTAAACAGTAAATGCAAATAAATCAAAGAAAACTTTCAAATGTCCTTCCATGTCTCTCAATACATAAATGAAGCCGCCTGGTGAAATTCTGTTGAACATGCTGTAATGTTTCTTGGCGAACATTTCTAAATGCCTCTCTTATGCGTTCCATCATATTTTCCTTTGTTGTAGGAACTTCCACATAAACTAGAGCCTTGACATATCCCCAAAAGTAGAAGTCCAAGACAGTAAGATCTGGACTTCGTGGAGGCCAAGCGATTGGACTACCTCGTCCTATCCATTTGTCTTCCGTCCATCGCCCTAGAAACTCCCTAACGTTAAGGCTGTAATGAGCAGGTACACCATCGTGTTGCAACCAGAAAATTTGTCGGGTGTCCGCATCCACATGCTCAAGTAAATTAGGCAGTTCGTTCTGCAAAAATGCCAAATACGTATCGCCTGTAACGGTTCCATCGAAAAAGTACGGCCCAATGATATATGGACCAAGTATACCTCCACAGACGTTAAGAGACCATCTATTCTGATTGTCTACATGACGTATCCAATGCGAGTTTTCTGTTGCAGAATAATGCATGTTATGTTTATTTACCGCCCCATTACTTTTGAAAGTAACCTCATAGCTAAACAAAATCTTTGTTAAAATATTTGGCATTTCTCGCATTTTATTTAACAACCAACCACAAAAGCCTGTTCTTTTAATGAAATCATCACCATGCAATTCCTGATTTAATTCCATATGGTACGGATGATACTTATGACTTCTTAAAATTCTTCGTACGCTCCTAGCTTCAACAGCTGTTATCTTTGAAATACCGTCTATACTTATATGTGGATTTTCCTGTATTGTTAATAATACGGCCAATTCGCTTTTTTCATTGATTACCGGCTTATTTATTTCTCTCTTCTTGTAGGTTACACTACCAGTTTCTGTAAATCTCTCTAATAACCTTTCAAATGCTTCCGGTCTTGGCTTTCTTTCAAGGTTTGGAAATCTCTCTGCATACACTCTACTTGTTAGGAGACAATTTCTTGTATACTCCCCAAGAATAAATATCATATTCACCATTTATTGAATACTAAAATTAGTCATTATAGCAATTTCTTTTAAAGATTGAACGAAATACTGTGTAAGATGGAACGAAATTTTTGACAACTTGGTTATTAAGTATACAAGCTTAAAACTGATACCAGATAACTTGATCAGCAATGAATCTATTGAAAATGCTATATTACTTTATATTAATTTAATGTTTGCTTTCACCGCTGAGTGAAAATCAACTGTTTCTCGTACTTAATGGGGTTTCTTCTTGTTATAGACCATTTATGGATAATTTGTTGAATATCCGATCTTACAGAAGGTTTAAAAGCGCAAATTAGCTACTAAAAATACAAGCATTTTTCATTAATTCAACTCTAAAAGGAAATAATTAGCAAATGATCCATCCTAGGTGCATCAAATGAGGTATCAATAGAAAGCGTAGTAAAAGGGCTTTTCAATGAGCTAAAAATATACAGGTGTTCCATTTAAAAATTACGAGATTTCTTCGATTTTGCGAAATTGTGAACACCCTGTATAACGCGAGCAGTTGCAGAATTTATTTCACATAGCAACGAAAGTGCATACTAGTAGAAAATATTCTATTCTATTGGTTTCGGATCTTTTGATTTTCCTTATGCAGAATAGCCTACTGAAATGTATCAATTTATCAAGTAAAATAATTATTTACACAGAAACTATCAACTTTAGACCCATACAACATTATATCGTTGTAACCAGTTTTCAAGCGCGGATCATTTTATCTATTAATATACAGGATGTTCCATTTAAAAAAATGCAACTTTAGTCTGGCATTTCCATCTGGAACACCCTGTATAAAACAAAATATTTTTAGAACGCGCGCTTGATGGTACGGAAGGATATCCGATGACTAAATATTTGACTAACTTTCAAATACGCGGGTAATCTTCCGTCCCCGCTTCGTTGCCGGACCCTGTATGTGTTAGTTTTACTGTGCCCCATGTGCGACACTTTTATTAGTGGTTTTAACTACTGATCATGACAACTTAGTTGTCGAAATACGTATTTTAGGATACGATTATTAATTATGGTAATGGGTTTTATACCTTTTTGAGCAACAATATGTAATATATCTATAACAAACAATAAGTTGCAGAAACAAATAGAAAATTTTTGGATCTTAGAAAACTATGAAACTAAAAATAAACTATTGCCGGAAGAAATGCTTTTCGAAAAGCATTTTGTTGAAAATCATAAACGAGTAAGAAACGGGAGATTTGAAGTAAATTTATGTTTCAAAGAAAACGCGCGAGAACTAAGAGACTCAAAAATATACGCAATACGTCGTTTTGGATTTCTCGAAAGGCGTCTGTCAATGGATGCAAAACTAAAAAGGGACTATTGTAATTTTATGTCGGAATGCATAAAGTTGCAACACATGTCTTTAGTTGAAGGGGAAGGTGACGACGCGAAATTGGCGTATTATTTACCCCATCACTGTGTAATAAAAACGGATAGTACAACAACAAAATTGCGTGTAGGTAGTATTCGATGCTTCCGCCAAATTAGTTTCGGGAATTCCATTAGACGATAATCTATAACGGGTCCAGTTATCCAAAGAGATTTGTTCTAATGCTAAATGGCAAAACATTCCATCTCAACAATGGGTGATGGGAAGTCTTGGATCTTCACCCAGGAAAGGATCAGGTTGTTTGAGTAGCCACCATGAAAACAAGAACCGGTGTCTTAAAACGTGTTGTGACGAAGTGTCTTGCCGATCTAATTTTGTCAATTATTGTTGTATTTTATATTGTGTTATTTTAGCTTTTAATTTTGTAATAGTATATTTATTTTAATTGCTAATTGAAAGTATCGTTTCAAGGCGGGCGACATATACAGTTTTTATATGTATATATTTTATTGTAGTCAGCTTATATTAGATATGGTAACGCTACCCATCTGGCAAACGTGCAACCATCGGTTTAAGGGTTGAACAGATATTCAAGTAAGTGACACTCGCATAGAATACACTTGTAAACCAACATATGTACATACAGCATTTTCAAGTGATTAAAACATCTTATAAGTTATTAAAGTTATTTTAATGTATCTACATCAAAACAATTATGATCACCCTTATCGTGACCTTTTTAAACGTAATAATTATTTAACGGTTTTCGGAATTTGTATTTATATAATTTTAATTTCTGTTTTTAAAGATAAAAGTCTCTCTAACATTGATCAATTATCTCCGCACTTAAACTACACGAAAAAGACTCATCTACCGCTATCCCAATCATCCCCTTACACTTATTGAAAATACTTTTATTTACATGTGCCAAAAATGTTTCAATAAATAGAAACAGAAATAAGAAAAACACCCTTACTACAATATATATCAATAAATACTATATACGTATTTCGGCAACTAAGTTGCCATCTTCAGTAGAATAACCTTAAAACTGAAAAATGTTAAACGTAGCGTTTTTGGCTAAGGTAAACCTTAGAAGATATGCTCTTCACCAAATCGCCAGTGGGATAACACAAAAGTCACAACGACGTATTTAGTTTTTGAAGGACACTACTACCGACAAATATTTAGTTCTCCTATGGGAGGAACTATATCCATATTGTGGCACAATACATGCTGGACGAGCTGTTAGAAAATTGCATACCCAAGTTGCCATTTTAATTACCCTTTCTTAAGAAGTATATTGATGACATTATTTGCGTAGTCCCGGTTATTATACAAGACGAAGTACTTAGTGTGTTCAATTCATATAATGAGTCGTTACAGTTCACTGTGGAATTGGAGAAAGAAGGTGGTGTTCCCTTTTTGGGTACGTTGGTAATCAGGAGAGGTAATACGATCATTACTGATTGGTTTAGAAAATCTACCTGTTCCGGGCGGTATATTAATTATCTGTCATATCATCCCACAAAAATTAAAATAAATTTTATCCTTGAATTCAAATTTCACACACATCATTTTACCAAAAAAACTCGACCTACTGAAAGGTATTTTATCAGACAATAGTTATCCAGTCTCACTAGTCAGTAAACTTTTGCGTTGTTGTAGTGATGTTCTTATTACTAAGAATAGAACTCCAGAAATTGACTCTAACATTCACTTCACGACTTCACCATAAGTCGAAGAGCTGACACCGAAACTAGTAAAACTTTTTTACATTAAAGCCATAATTGCCATAATTACAACTAAAAACTCACTTTTACCAAAACCAAAACAGCCATAGAGAGTAAATTCAAATAAAATATTGTTTACCAGATACCTTGTGGGGATTGCCTATTGGTTTACGTAGGCCAGATGAGTCGCACGTTGCACTCCAGAATAATTTCATAGAAGTGATAATAGAAACGTCAACAAGCAGCAATCGCCGCCTCTTGCAATACTCGTTAACTGCGCCAACCGTAACATCGGTTACGACAATGCGGTAATATTAAAAAACCGTATCCATACATAGCAAAAGGTTGTTCTTGGAAATGTATCATGTCCAGAAACAACCAAAAGCCATCAACAAAAGGTCCGACATAGCTCATTTAAGCAATATTTACGTACATCTATTGAAATACAACTAAAATTGGTTATTGCCGCCACACGCATAGTTTATTTGTCATTCTAGTTTTATGTTGGCGCCTTGCCACCCACCACTATAGACGCAGCTGTTCTTCAGATTACCAGCGTTAACTAATCTCGTGTTCGGCTTTTCTTCGTGTAACCACCTACGCGGTGTTCGCCCCGCACGCTTTTAATTTGTTGGTGCGTCTTAATTTCACTTCGTTCACTTTGATTTTTGAAATAATTAAAAAAGTGTGCAGTGTTTGATTGCTGAGACACAAAACATCCATGTTAAATTTGTTTCTTGCTCCGACCTGCCAGAACATCGGTCTGTTTTGCGAACGCATTCTGTTTATATTGATGCTGTTTTTACTTGACTTTTTTTGTGAGTATTTCTGATAAAACGAAGTAATTGTACTAACTAATTTATGTTCTTCTTGATTATAAATGTAGCTCTGATGAAAGCGACAAATTAACTGAAAGCTTGGAATAAATTAAAACAAATTTTTCAGAATAATTGAAACATACATGAGTAGGTAAACCCCGCAAGTTTTGTATAATACAAAGGTATTTTTAATAATATAAAATATTATTAAAAATCTGTTGTGAAGTACACAAATACAGGTTCACTATTAATATTTTTGTGAACGTGTCCGAACATATCCCTCCCCAGAGACGTAGATACGTATTTCGCCTTTCTACAGGCTCATCGGTACGCCCCTGCTGGAGAAAGGATATCTTCTCCAGCAGGTTCGTACCGATGAATAATATTTTATATTATTAAAAATACCTTTGTATTAAAAAAAGTTAACTTCCGCCTTGGATCTACCATAACATACTAAAGTCATGAAATAATTATCTATATGTATATATATATATATATATATATATATATATATATATATATATTATATATATTGAAAATAATAGATTTTTTATTGGTTTTAGCGATCTTTATTGCATTTTGATGTTTTTACGACGTTTCGACTTTTACTAATTCAGTCTTTTTCAAGTAATGTTGTTGTTTGTTGGTTTTCAAGGGTACGCATTTTGTGCACACATGTGTTTTTTTTTAATAGACATCCGAGACCCTATTATCTTAAGGAACGACCGTACTTGTGCAGATATTGTAAGTGACTGTAAGTGAAATGTCACTTACAATATCTGCACAAGTACGGTCGTTCCTTAAGATAATAGGGTCTCGGATGTCTATTAAAAAAAAAACATGTGTGCACAAAATGCGTACCCTTGAAAACCAACAAACAACAACATTACTTGAAAAAGACTGAATTAATAAAAGTCGAAACGTCGTAAAAACATCAAAATTCAATAAAGGTCGCTAAAACCAATAAAAAATCTATTATTTTTAATATTAAGACACGGCCAATAAAAAAAAATAAGAAAAATAAAATTCTTATAAACACTAAATATATATATATATATATATATATATATATATATATGTATACAATGTGTCCGGGAAAATGTGGAGAATCTCTCGGATTCAGATAGAACATTAAAAAATAAGATGACAAGCCCCCATAATTTTATTCCTAGCGGCCCTCCCTACGGAGATACGGCCTCCTAAAGGACGCCACTGGAAATCAATTTTTCTTGAATAACTTTTAAACTACTTATTATAATTTAATGAAAATTCAATATGATAAACAGTAGTAAGGATCTCTTAAAATACTGCCCTTAAATTTAAATTAGCATGTTTAGTTTACCAGGGCGGACTAGGTTGTACATTTTAATGCTTACATTTTTAACGCCCGGTATGATAAGGAGTTAGAAGAAACAAATTTGGATACCTTGAACATTAAGCTAAAGAAAAGGTACTCTTGTTCATTGTCGATAAAATGAACCGTTTTCGAGGAAAAAAAAATAAAAGAATTAATGTCTGACATCTACAAAAAGGAGCTAAATAATTATACACAGACGCCCGGCTTAAATGTAAATATTCTATCTTCAGTGCTAAAGATAAATTACCATTATTATTAAATAAAACAGTAAATAAAATTTACAGTTGCACTACTGTTTAATGTAATTTCCGATTCATAATGAAAGGACTTCCTTAATTTTTTTTCGAGCCTGTGAGCGCTTTCCTTCGCGTGAACTTGAAAATACATCCATAAGATTCTCCGTTTCTAATTTCGAAAAAACTGTCTCACATACGTAAAGAATTAGGAAATTTTGAAACTTTGTGAAAAATATATGTAGTTTTCTTGATAATTAAAGATCTATTACTGATATAGCATTCCTTTGTAATTATCCCTAAAACAAAACAGAATTAGGACTGTCTTTATTTTGCACGTGATTACATATACGTATATTATTGTCTGTATGTACATAATTGTAACTTATACATGTTCTTACACATAATGTATATAATAATAATAATATATCTTTCAGTTCATGTATACATATCACTGTAATAAAAGTTACAATGCAACGATAAAAAGAAAAAGATTAATATAATAACAAAGAAAAAATGAAATTTATTATCTAGGTAATTAATTAAGCTGTAGGCTGTAAGCTAAATATCATAGTAAATTAAATATCATCTTAAACGATCACTTAACGTAATATTTTGAGGCTATTTATTGAACCGAAATTGGCGGAGACTGTGGCTTATAAGAAAAACACCCTATCCACAATATATATCAATAAATACCTATATAAGTATTTCGGCAACTAAGTTGTCATCTTTAGTAGAATAACCTTAAAAACTGAAAAATGTTAAACGTAGCGTTCTTGGCTAAGCTAAACCTTAGAAGATATGCTCTTCACCAAATCGCCAGTGGGATAACACTGAGTGTTTTCCCACTTAACCTTAACCTTAGAAGATATGCTCTTCACCAAATCGCCAGTGGGATAACACTGAGTGTTTTCCCACTTAACCTTAACCTTAGAAGATATGCTCTTCACCAAATCGCCAGTGGGATAACACTGAGTGTTATTCCACTGGCGATTTGGTGAAGAGCATATCTTCTAAGGTTAAGGTTAAGTGGGAAAACACTCAGTGTTATCCCACTGGCGATTTGGTGAAGAGCATATCTTCTAAGGTTTAGCTTAGCCAAGAACGCTACGTTTAACATTTTTCAGTTTTTAAGGTTATTCTACTAAAGATGACAACTTAGTTGCCGAAATAATTATATAGGTATTTATTGATATATATTGTGGATAGGGTGTTTTTCTTATAAGCCACAGTCTCCGCCAATTTCGGTTCAATAAATAGCCTCAAAATATTACGTTAAGTGATCGTTTAAGATGATATTTAATTTACTATGATATTTAGCTTACAGCCTACAGCTTAATTAATTACCTAGATAATAAATTTCATTTTTTCTTTGTTATTATATTAATCTTTTTCTTTTTATCGTTGCATTGTAACTTTTATTACAGTGATATGTATACATGAACTGAAAGATATATTATTATTATTATATACATTATGTGTAAGAACATGTATAAGTTACAATTATGTACATACAGACAATAATATACGTATATGTAATCACGTGCAAAATAAAGACAGTCCTAATTCTGTTTTGTTTTAGGGATAATTACAAAGGAATGCTATATCAGTAATAGATCTTTAATTATCAAGAAAACTACATATATTTTTCACAAAGTTTCAAAATTTCCTAATTCTTTACGTATGTGAGACAGTTTTTTCGAAATTAGAAACGGAGAATCTTATGGATGTATTTTCAAGTTCACACGAAGGAAAGCGCTCGCAGGCTCGAAAAAAAATTAAGGAAGTCCTTTCATTATGAATCGGAAATTACATTAAACAGTAGTGCAACTGTAAATTTTATTTACTGTTTTATTTAATAATAATGGTAATTTATCTTTAGCACTGAAGATAGAATATTTACATTTAAGCCGGGCGTCTGTGTATAATTATTTAGCTCCTTTTTGTAGATGTCAGACATTAATTCTTTTATTTTTTTTTCCTCGAAAACGGTTCATTTTATCGACAATGAACAAGAGTACCTTTTCTTTAGCTTAATGTTCAAGGTATCCAAATTTGTTTCTTTTAACTCCTTATGATACAGGGCGTTAAAAATGTAAGCATTAAAATGTACAACCTAGTCCGCCCCTGGTAAACTAAACATGCTAATTTAAATTTAAGGGCAGTATTTTAAGAGGTCCTTTCTACTGTTTATCATATTGAATTTTCATTAAATTATAATAAGTAGTTTAAAAGTTATTCAAGAAAAATTCATTTCCAGTGGCGTCCTTTAGGAGGCCGTATCTCCGTAGGGAGGGCCGCTAGGAATAAAGTTATGGGGGCTTGTCATCTTATTTTTTAATGTTCTATCTGAATCCGAGAGATTCTCCACATTTTCCCGGACACATTGTATACATATATATATATATATATATATATATATATATATATATATATATATATATTTAGTGTTTATAAGAATTTTATTTTTCTTATTTTTCTTTATTGGCCGTGTCTTAATATTAAAAATAATAGATTTTTTATTGGTTTTAGCGACCTTTATTGAATTTTGATGTTTTTACGACGTTTCGACTTTTATTAATTCAGTCTTTTTCAAGTAATGTTGTTGTTTGTTGGTTTTCAAGGGTACGCATTTTGTACACACATGTGTTTTTTTTAATAGACATCCGAGACCCTATTATCTTAAGGAACGACCGTACTTGTGCAGATATTGTAAGTGACTTTTCACTTACAGTCACTTACAATATCTGCACAAGTACGGTCGTTCCTTAAGATAATAGGGTCTCGGATGTCTATTAAAAAAAACACATGTGTGCACAAAATGCGTACCCTTGAAAACCAACAAACAACAACATTACTTGAAAAAGACTGAATTAGTAAAAGTCGAAACGTCGTAAAAACATCAAAATGCAATAAAGATCGCTAAAACCAATAAAAAATCTATTATTTTCAATATATATATTGTAATGTGACAGGCGTGATCTAATATATCTGTAATGTGTTTATTATTGATTAATATAATGTAGTCTTGATATCGACATACGATTTAGATTGCCCCAAAAGTTGGGCTGACAAATGTAATGTGTCACAGTCGTTAATATATATATATAAAATGTTTATTATATGAGGTTATATGAACGCCCCAAAACGTTGGGCTCTATTTGTTATGTTACGGAGTATTAATATATATGTGTATATAAAAATGAATGTTATATAACTGTGAATTGTTGTATAAGAAAATGTTATAAAACGTGATATACAATTCAAATCGGGCTCGTTCAATACTTATCTGTTTTTGGTTATTTTCGTCGTCGGCTAGCTTCTTTAATTTCTTCAGGGTTAAGGTAGGTTCACCTCTCTCCACTTTGACTTTATGTACGTAGTTTACTTTTTAGTTGGGATCGGAACAATATCTCAAGTAAATTACAAAGAAAACCAAAGAAAAATATTGACAATTAACTTTATTAATAAAAAAATTATCTCGCAAAGTTTTAGAATTTATATTAACAATTTTCGTGACACACAAATAACAATACGGGAGACACACTCAACGGTTGGTATTCTTATAGTCTAACAATATGGTGTACGACAAGTGCAATTAGGTGTTGTTTTATTAAAAGAGTTTATAAAAGTAACATAGAATCAAGTTTTTAAAATTACAAACAGTGGATTCTAATATTTAAATAAGTGGAATAAAAATTACAGTGATATAATATCGGTGAAAGCAAAGTAAATAGTTAGTTATGGAATAAACAAAGAAAATTCTAGAAAAGTATATGAGCAAGTAAAAATGGCGCGTAAAATATTGTTAAAGTTAGCAAAAACCTGAGTCTTCGGATATAGCTTCCGTTGCTTCCTGCTCCTGTGTTCTGCTGGTTTTCACAGCGGGAAACTGGATAATATTTCTGCGATGGTCCCTCGGGATGACTTGAGTTTTTTAGAATCTCCAAGTCCGACGGCGGCTTGCTCGGATGACCGGTTTCAAGCGTACCAAGATGCTGGTCGTTGCACGGTGAAACTTATGGCGGGTAATTAACGTATTGAAACTTTAAAAATTCGTAGTTCTTGAACTAATTGGTCGGCAGATGGTAAACTTTGTCTACAGGTAGATCGTAGGTGTGAGTAACGTTGTGTAGACTCAAAAATCTCCAGAACTTAATAATTTCACCAATTTGTTTTAATTAATTCGGAGCACAAAAAAGCGTGACCTCTCGCTGTGACGACTAATTACCGACGCTTACTTTTTCACTTGTTTTTAATTGCATAACTTTCCGCAAAATCGCCCCCTTCTTTACTTGCATTATCTTTTCGAATATTATTATTTTAGACATTTTTACAGAGTAAAACAGTAAAAAAAATTACAATTTGATTTATAAAATAACTTTGATTGAATAACATATGTTTATGTGTTTACAAACACTCTGGCAATATCGGTTTATTTTCGGGTTATTGCACCGTTAGAATTGTGGGCGGGGCTTAATTGTTCAAATACATTTGAAAATAAATACGTTACATTTGTTTGAATAAACACGCGTTAAATATTAATTTGAATTAAAAATTGAAAGTAAACATTATAAAAAAAATAGAAAAATAAGTTAATTATTTCAAAGCAAGTTTGTCGTCAAAATAACGTATTTATACTTTGAATCAATCTTTCCCCTTCTTGGTATTGAAGTACATATTAGATATAAATATTATGGTTACAAGTATTCTTTGTTTCTTTCAGAGAAAAGAAACCCTTCTTGCAATGCCTCAATATATATATATATATATATATATATATATATATATATATATATATATATATATATATATATATATATATAGATAATTATTTCATGACTTTAGTATGTTATGGTAGATCCAAGGCGGAAGTTAACTTTTTTTAATACAAAGGTATTTTTAATAATATAAAATATTATTCATCGGTACGAACCTGCTGGAGAAGATATCCTTTCTCCAGCAGGGGCGTACCGATGAGCCTGTAGAAAGGCGAAATACGTATCTACGTCTCTGGGGAGGGATATGTTCGGACACGTTCACAAAAATATTAATAGTGAACCTGTATTTGTGTACTTCACAACAGATTTTTAATAATATTTTATATTATTAAAAACACCTTTGTATTATACAAAACTTGCGGGGTTTACCTACTCATGTATGTTTCAATTATTCTGAAAAATTTGTTTTAATTTATTCCAAGCTTTCAGTTAATTTGTCGCTTTCATCAGAGCTACATTTATAATCAAGAAGAACATAAATTAGTTAGTACAATTACTTCGTTTTACCAGAAATACTCACAAAAAAAGTCAAGTAAAAACAGCATCAATATAAACAGAATGCGTTCGCAAAACAGACCGATGTTATGGCAGGTCGGAGCAAGAAACAAATTTAACATGGATGTTTTGTGTCTCAGCAATCAAACACTGCACACTTTTTTAATTATTTCAAAAATCAAAGTGAACGAAGTGAAATTAAGACGCACCAACAAATTAAAAGCGTGCGGGGCGAACACCGCGTAGGTGGTTACACGAAGAAAAGCCGAACACGAGATTAGTTAACGCTGATAATCTGAAGAACAGCTGCGTCTATAGTGGTGGATGGCAAGGCGCCAACACAAAACTAGAATGACAAATAAACTATGCGTGTGGCGGCAATAACCAATTTTAGTTGTATTTCAATAGATGTACGTAAATATTGCTTAAATGAGCTATGTCGGACCTTTTGTTGATGGCTTTTGGTTGTTTCTGGACATGATACATTTCCAAGAACAACCTTTTGCTATGTATGGATACGGTTTTTTAATATTACCGCATTGTCGTAACCGATGTTACGGTTGGCGCAGTTAACGAGTATTGCAAGAGGCGGCGATTGCTGCTTGTTGACGTTTCTATTATCACTTCTATGAAATTATTCTGGAGTGCAACGTGCGACTCATCTGGCCTACGTAAACCAATAGGCAATCCCCACAAGGTATCTGGTAAACAATATTTTATTTGAATTTACTCTCTATGGCTGTTTTGGTTTTGGTAAAAGTGAGTTTTTAGTTGTAATTATGGCAATTATGGCTTTAATGTAAAAAAGTTTTACTAGTTTCGGTGTCAGCTCTTCGACTTATGGTGAAGTCGTGAAGTGAATGTTAGAGTCAATTTCTGGAGTTCTATTCTTAGTAATAAGAACATCACTACAACAACGCAAAAGTTTACTGACTAGTGAGACTGGATAACTATTGTCTGATAAAATACCTTTCAGTAGGTCGAGTTTTTTTGGTAAAATGATGTGTGTGAAATTTGAATTCAAGGATAAAATTTATTTTAATTTTTGTGGGATGATATGACAGATAATTAATATACCGCCCGGAACAGGTAGATTTTCTAAACCAATCAGTAATGATCGTATTACCTCTCCTGATTACCAACGTACCCAAAAAGGGAACACCACCTTCTTTCTCCAATTCCACAGTGAACTGTAACGACTCATTATATGAATTGAACACACTAAGTACTTCGTCTTGTATAATAACCGGGACTACGCAAATAATGTCATCAATATACTTCTTAAGAAAGGGTAATTAAAATGGCAACTTGGGTATGCAATTTTCTAACAGCTCGTCCAGCATGTATTGTGCCACAATATGGATATAGTTCCTCCCATAGGAGAACTAAATATTTGTCGGTAGTAGTGTCCTTCAAAAACTAAATACGTCGTTGTGACTTTTGTGTTATCCCACTGGCGATTTGGTGAAGAGCATATCTTCTAAGGTTTACCTTAGCCAAAAACGCTACGTTTAACATTTTTCAGTTTTAAGGTTATTCTACTGAAGATGGCAACTTAGTTGCCGAAATACGTATATAGTATTTATTGATATATATTGTAGTAAGGGTGTTTTTCTTATTTCTGTTTCTATTTATTGAAACATTTTTGGCACATGTAAATAAAAGTATTTTCAATAAGTGTAAGGGGATGATTGGGATAGCGGTAGATGAGTCTTTTTCGTGTAGTTTAAGTGCGGAGATAATTGATCAATGTTAGAGAGACTTTTATCTTTAAAAACAGAAATTAAAATTATATAAATACAAATTCCGAAAACCGTTAAATAATTATTACGTTTAAAAAGGTCACGATAAGGGTGATCATAATTGTTTTGATGTAGATACATTAAAATAACTTTAATAACTTATAAGATGTTTTAATCACTTGAAAATGCTGTATGTACATATGTTGGTTTACAAGTGTATTCTATGCGAGTGTCACTTACTTGAATATCTGTTCAACCCTTAAACCGATGGTTGCACGTTTGCCAGATGGGTAGCGTTACCATATCTAATATAAGCTGACTACAATAAAATATATACATATAAAAACTGTATATGTCGCCCGCCTTGAAACGATACTTTCAATTAGCAATTAAAATAAATATACTATTACAAAATTAAAAGCTAAAATAACACAATATAAAATACAACAATAATTGACAAAATTAGATCGGCAAGACACTTCGTCACAACACGTTTTAAGACACCGGTTCTTGTTTTCATGGTGGCTACTCAAACAACCTGATCCTTTCCTGGGTGAAGATCCAAGACTTCCCATCACCCATTGTTGAGATGGAATGTTTTGCCATTTAGCATTAGAACAAATCTCTTTGGATAACTGGACCCGTCATAGATTATCGTCTAATGGAATTCCCGAAACTAATTTGGCGGAAGCATCGAATACTACCTACACGCAATTTTGTTGTTGTACTATCCGTTTTTATTACACAGTGATGGGGTAAATAATACGCCAATTTCGCGTCGTCACCTTCCCCTTCAACTAAAGACATGTGTTGCAACTTTATGCATTCCGACATAAAATTACAATAGTCCCTTTTTAGTTTTGCATCCATTGACAGACGCCTTTCGAGAAATCCAAAACGACGTATTGCGTATATTTTTGAGTCTCTTAGTTCTCGCGCGTTTTCTTTGAAACATAAATTTACTTCAAATCTCCCGTTTCTTACTCGTTTATGATTTTCAACAAAATGCTTTTCGAAAAGCATTTCTTCCGGCAATAGTTTATTTTTAGTTTCATAGTTTTCTAAGATCCAAAAATTTTCTATTTGTTTCTGCAACTTATTGTTTGTTATAGATATATTACATATTGTTGCTCAAAAAGGTATAAAACCCATTACCATAATTAATAATCGTATCCTAAAATACGTATTTCGACAACTAAGTTGTCATGATCAGTAGTTAAAACCACTAATAAAAGTGTCGCACATGGGGCACAGTAAAACTAACACATACAGGGTCCGGCAACGAAGCGGGGACGGAAGATTACCCGCGTATTTGAAAGTTAGTCAAATATTTAGTCATCGGATATCCTTCCGTACCATCAAGCGCGCGTTCTAAAAATATTTTGTTTTATACAGGGTGTTCCAGATGGAAATGCCAGACTAAAGTTGCATTTTTTTAAATGGAACATCCTGTATATTAATAGATAAAATGATCCGCGCTTGAAAACTGGTTACAACGATATAATGTTGTATGGGTCTAAAGTTGATAGTTTCTGTGTAAATAATTATTTTACTTGATAAATTGATACATTTCAGTAGGCTATTCTGCATAAGGAAAATCAAAAGATCCGAAACCAATAGAATAGAATATTTTCTACTAGTATGCACTTTCGTTGCTATGTGAAATAAATTCTGCAACTGCTCGCGTTATACAGGGTGTTCACAATTTCGCAAAATCGAAGAAATCTCGTAATTTTTAAATGGAACACCTGTATATTTTTAGCTCATTGAAAAGCCCTTTTACTACGCTTTCTATTGATACCTCATTTGATGCACCTAGGATGGATCATTTGCTAATTATTTCCTTTTAGAGTTGAATTAATGAAAAATGCTTGTATTTTTAGTAGCTAATTTGCGCTTTTAAACCTTCTGTAAGATCGGATATTCAACAAATTATCCATAAATGGTCTATAACAAGAAGAAACCCCATTAAGTACGAGAAACAGTTGATTTTCACTCAGCGGTGAAAGCAAACATTAAATTAATATAAAGTAATATAGCATTTTCAATAGATTCATTGCTGATCAAGTTATCTGGTATCAGTTTTAAGCTTGTATACTTAATAACCAAGTTGTCAAAAATTTCGTTCCATCTTACACAGTATTTCGTTCAATCTTTAAAAGAAATTGCTATAATGACTAATTTTAGTATTCAATAAATGGTGAATATGATATTTATTCTTGGGGAGTATACAAGAAATTGTCTCCTAACAAGTAGAGTGTATGCAGAGAGATTTCCAAACCTTGAAAGAAAGCCAAGACCGGAAGCATTTGAAAGGTTATTAGAGAGATTTACAGAAACTGGTAGTGTAACCTACAAGAAGAGAGAAATAAATAAGCCGGTAATCAATGAAAAAAGCGAATTGGCCGTATTATTAACAATACAGGAAAATCCACATATAAGTATAGACGGTATTTCAAAGATAACAGCTGTTGAAGCTAGGAGCGTACGAAGAATTTTAAGAAGTCATAAGTATCATCCGTACCATATGGAATTAAATCAGGAATTGCATGGTGATGATTTCATTAAAAGAACAGGCTTTTGTGGTTGGTTGTTAAATAAAATGCGAGAAATGCCAAATATTTTAACAAAGATTTTGTTTAGCTATGAGGTTACTTTCAAAAGTAATGGGGCGGTAAATAAACATAACATGCATTATTCTGCAACAGAAAACTCGCATTGGATACGTCATGTAGACAATCAGAATAGATGGTCTCTTAACGTCTGTGGAGGTATACTTGGTCCATATATCATTGGGCCGTACTTTTTCGATGGAACCGTTACAGGCGATACGTATTTGGCATTTTTGCAGAACGAACTGCCTAATTTACTTGAGCATGTGGATGCGGACACCCGACAAATTTTCTGGTTGCAACACGATGGTGTACCTGCTCATTACAGCCTTAACGTTAGGGAGTTTCTAGGGCGATGGACGGAAGACAAATGGATAGGACGAGGTAGTCCAATCGCTTGGCCTCCACGAAGTCCAGATCTTACTGTCTTGGACTTCTACTTTTGGGGATATGTCAAGGCTCTAGTTTATGTGGAAGTTCCTACAACAAAGGAAAATATGATGGAACGCATAAGAGAGGCATTTAGAAATGTTCGCCAAGAAACATTACAGCATGTTCAACAGAATTTCACCAGGCGGCTTCATTTATGTATTGAGAGACATGGAAGGACATTTGAAAGTTTTCTTTGATTTATTTGCATTTACTGTTTACATTTACTTTATTTTTATTTACTGTGCTACTACTTTTGTTAATTAAATTTCATGTTGTGGTTAATAATTAGTATTTATTTAAAATAGTGCAAACTTTTAATACTACTCGTACTTGATTCTTTCCTACATGATTTCGATTTATGTTAAGCTAATTAGGTATGTATTGTTTCATATTAGGTATTCGTAAAATAGTTGGTTTTACAAAATTCTTTAAAATACAAATTAATTAGTGCAAATTTTTTATTAAACTAACACCAGATAACTTAATCGGCAGTGAATCTATTGAAAATGCTATATTACTTTATATTAATTTAATGTTTGCTTTCACCGCTGAGTGAAAATTAACTGTTTCTCGTACTTAATGGGGTTTCTTCTTGTTATAGACTATTTATGGATAATTTGTTGAATATCCGATCTTACAGAAGGTTTAAAAGCGCAAATTAGCTACTAAAAATACAAGCATTTTTCATTAATTCTACTCTAAAAAGAAATAATTAGCAAATGATCCATCCTAGGTGCATCAAATGAGGTATAAATAGAAAGCGTATTAAAAGGGCTTTTCAATGAGCTAAAAATATACAGGGTGTTCCTTTTAAAAATTACGAGATTTCTTCGATTTTGCGAAATTGTGAACACCCTGTATAAAGCGAGCAGTTGCAGAATTTATTTCACGTAGCAACGAAAGTGCATACTAGTAGAAAATATTCTATTCTATTGGTTTCGGATCTTTTGATTTTCCTTATGCAGAACAGCCTACTGAAATGTATCAATTTATCAAGTAAAATAATTATTTACACAGAAACTATCAACTTTAGACCCATACAATATTATATCGATGTAACCAGCTTTCAAGCGCGGATCATTTTATCTATTAATATACGGGGTGTTCCATTTAAAAAAATGCAACTTTAGTCTGACATTTCCATCTGGAAAACCCTGTACAAAACAAAATATTTTTAAAACGTGCGCTTGATGGTACGGAAGGATATCCGATGACTAAATATTTGACTAACTTTCAAATACGCGGGTAATCTTCCGTCCCCGCTTCGTTGCCGGACCCTGTATAATAACGCAACAACTTACACGGCGCCCACGTATACACACACAGTGGATACTTTGATTAATGGTTTTACCTACTGACGACGACAACTTAGTTGTCAAAATTGTATTTAGGAAACGACTATTAATCGTGTTTTGGGGTTTTATACCTTTTTGAGTTTTTACTTAACCACAGTCTCCAAAGAAACACTTTTTACATATCGTTGGTACATTTAAAAACTCGTTTTCCTTGTAAAGTGATTCGAAATTCAGATTTCCTACAATGATCCATCCCAATTTAGTTTTATGCAAAACGGGTTTATTTCTACCCATTTTTATTTGCCCTACGCATAAAATATCAAAAAATATGTTAATTCTTAGTAAGATATCTACTGGACGTGATAAATTAAATTCTTTATCAGCTAAATCTACATTGCAAGGTATGTCAATATCATGAATTGCGAAGGAAACTTGAGGTAGATTTTCCGTAATTTTAACAGCAAGTAGAAATCAATCCCTGGAATTATATTTGCCATTAGTAGAATAATGTAGCATTCATGTAGCATTCATGTAGCATTCACCCTTTTATAAATTTTATTAACAGAATCATTTATACCAGCAACAGATATATTAAAATTATTTGTTTTTAAACCTAGCTGCATAGCTTAAGAATTCGTCCTGAAGTTACTGTCAAGGATTGCTCTTCCGTCAACCACATCACCTTGTGCATTCAAAATTTTTATCATAGCTGTTACTAGCGCTACTTGGGTATTTTAGGAAGATAGATACGTTAAATTAAGTGTAGTAAGATTTTCCGATTCCTTATTGGATAGTGGCGGCGTTTAACCTGTGAGGCGTAAGTTATCAGTTTGATTTTCCATACCCCTTAATTCTGTTTGGTGCACTGAGCACAAGGATATTTGCTGTTCCTTTGTCGTTTATAGTTTTGCTAGTTTTTGACGTGTTATTATAAAATGTATGCAGCAAAGGACTATGTTTGCGACCACAATGTTTACAACCCCTTGAACCACAGGAATTATGTGTGGACGCAAATAATTAAGGCATAGTTGGTGTTTTCTTATTTCAGAATACAATTCCATTTTCTCCATACCTAAAATTTTGCTACAATGAAAATTAAAATGGCTTTTACTACAAAACGAGTAAGTGATTTTGTTAGAGTTACTTGAGTTAAAACTTTATTTTTTCTAGTATCATATTTACCGCTTTTCTATAGTTTGTTTTCAATTGTCTCCTGAAAATTACACCGTTTTTTTAGGAATCAATTAATTGTCAAATTTTAGAACAATCTAACTCAGATTTATTTAAATATTCCTCCAATTCGCGCTTTGTTATCGCATCGAGTTTGTATAATAATGGTGTATCCCACTTGTATGTCAGTTGGCCTAATGCCTTTAGCGCCCTTAAGTTTTTATTAAAGTTATCTAATAAATTCCTTAAATTAAAGTATTACTCTTATTTAGTGGCAGGCAATCAAAGATCGCTTTCATGTGGATATGTGCGATCAACCTTTTGTTCTCGTACTTGTTCTTTAACATATTAAATGCTAATTCACAATTGGTGTTAGAATTTTCAAAGGAATGTATGAGTGAGGCAGCATCTCCCTTTAAGCAAGATTTTAGATACCAGAATTTTTGCACGTTACTCAGGTGAGAATTATCATGATCTAGAGTTAAATATATCATAAAAAGTCAACCATCGGTTATAATGACCAATGGTTGAAATTCTGGCAATTGAAAACCGTGAAATTTCGGTAAGTTCATTGCTGGCAGTCTTACTTCATCCTCTAAGTTTGTATTTGCATTTTGAAATGTCTATTGTCTATAACTTCTATTATTTTTTTCATTTTTTGTTATAAGTTTTTTCGTTTTACCTACAAGTTGATAGAATTTTGACTCAAATTCCTCCCTTTCTGTTTCATCAATAACGCTCCCTGATGATAACTCTATTTCAGATTGAACATCATTAAATTGTTCTAAATTTAGCAATATTTTATCAAACCCCGTGGAAATTTTATCAACATTTATCGCTTCCCCTTGAATATTATTTAAATTGCGAAACGCGTTAGTTGTGATTTTAGAAGAGTAATAGGTTGCGTCATTGAATTATCTATTCCAGATTCCGTCATTTTGTGTTAGTTCAATGTTATAGAATTAATGTCAGATTGAAGCGTATGCTTAAAAAGGTACCTATAATGGTAAAAGAATTATGTGACTTACCAGTTAGTGTCGTGTGTCTGGATAAGCATTGTGGCGGTTGCGAATAGACGCCGAATTGAGCCCGCCTATGCCTTTTCCACCTTTTTGTCGATTTACCAGTATTTCGCTCTTGTTTCTTTTTTCAAATTCCTCTCGTACGGACCATATGTGTTATTCAAATCCGTATCGTGAAGCCGTATGCTTTGATTTGCAACTTTTCTGTACATTAAAATAACATTTGTAACTTGTAAGATGTTTTATTCAATTGAAAATGCTGTATTGTATATAGTAGTATGTATATATATATATATATATATATATATATATATATATATATATATATATATATTATAATAAAAATATTAATTGAATATTTATTGAAGACACTAGCTTTAATTCGTTACATTTCTCTTATTGGGATTTCTTAGAAGGTTGGAAGTCTATTATATTTATATTGTTTTTTTAATTTAGAGTGTCAAATCTATAATTAAATTACAAAAGTATATGACTTTCTTACATTTACTAAAATTATAGAACTATGTAAATCTAGTTAATTTTGTATACTATTGTTAATGTTTGGTATTATCAAATGTTATGTGTGAAGGAAAATTTAATTGTAAACCAATAAGTTCATAATATTAATTAAGAATCAAAATTATTGTATAAATGTCAAATACTTTCGAAAATTCCGTATAACTAAACGACCAATGAGCTTCAAGAACAGAAAAAGCTGTTGGGTTGCCATAGTGAGTTATTGAAACAATTATGGAATGTGTTTTGGATAAAACGAATTTCTTTTTAAAAATATAAAAACAAGTATAATTTATATTACATACCAAGATTTGAACTGTTTTCATTTTATACTCCGCTATCAATTAATGAGCCACAAAAGACGTGTGCCAGCTTTAGAAAAATATTGGGAAACATTACAAGGCCTTATATTACCAGGATTGGGACCGGTGATCCTAACTTTCGAGATCTGCCAAGATTGTGACCGTTATTCCTGAGGTTAAAATATACCAGCCGTACGTCAGGGAGGCAAGACTTAATTCCAGTGACTAGACGGATAATTGTGATAGAATATTGAGCTAAGTTTTTTTTATTATTTGTATTTTTTTTAAAGTAAACAGATACATTTACTTACCGAAGGTAGATAAAGATCCCTTTATTGACCATTTTGTTTAAAACATTGTAAGTAGGGAGGTTATATACAAATTTATTTATTCAGCAATTTGATTTATTTGTTTACGTAGCCTAGTATGTGTCTCATTTTCGTAAATTCAATTTTTAACCCATAAGAAATTCCACATAACCATCAAATTTTATAATTTAATTTTCAATAAAATAAATTGTTAATCTATTGTTGATTCCGAATGTTTTGTTAAATATTTACCTAATATATTGTACCAAATTAAATATTAACTTATAAAGATAAGAGTTTCCTTTTAATAAACGGAATTTAAGAACCAAAACAAGTCGTTTGAATTCTATTAGTTTATCATTAGTACTGAGCTAACATACCTTTTAATTTCTTTGTCAGACAGAATCTTCACGACCCTGGAGATAATAGAGAACTCATGTTCGTTGTTTTTTTTTTCAAATTATAATTTCAAACTTTCTTTAAGGTCAAAACACTATTTGGTTGTATATGTTATGATTATTAACAACAAACATTTATATTCATTGCACCTGCGCAGAAGTGTGTCAGAATGCGGGGGTAAAAATTAGAATTTTAAATTCATTTTCTGCTTTAAAGTTTAATATTTTGTCTTTGAAAACACTCTTTAGTAAACGTTTGACTTCAAAGTTTGCTACATTTTGGCGCCCATAACGTCTGGCGAAGAAAAGGTTCTTAAAAACCGTTAATTAAATACTCAAAGGAATTATCTTAGAAAATATATCGGTATTTGTGTATAAAAATTTATTTTTCGTAGATATAGAATATTTAGGGAATAAAGGTGGTAAGACAACAAATTATAATAATCAATAATAGATTTATAACATATACCTAAGTATGGATACAAGAGGAACGAGACGTTCAAGGAGTCAAGGAAGAAATGTTGATAGGGGAGACGACGTACTCGAGTTACTATTACGGAAGATGGAGGATATGCAAACAGGTTTACAAAAACAGTTAGAAAACACTAATATTAACATAACACAGATAAATAACCAACAAACAAATATAAAAGCAGATATTCAAAGCATTCACACTGATCTAAAAGATCAAAAAACAGAAATACAGAACATACAATCACAATTATCAACAGAATTTCAAACTAATTTACAATTAATACAAACAGAATTACAACAACAAATCGAAAGACATACACAAGAGTTACAAAGCATTTTACAATAAACCAACACAAAATACCAAGAATTACATAAAGAAATTCAACAACAAAAAACACAATTATCAACAGAGATATATAATATTAATAATGTTCTGGCTGAAAAGATTGACCAAGATCTTAATAAAATAAATAATAAACTAAATACTGACATACATAAAAATCATGTTGATATAGGTACCATTCAGCAGGATGTTAATTTGTTACATTACCAGATGGACACTATAAACCGTGATATAAATGGAAAGGTACAAGAAATAGAAGGAGAAGTCTTAAAAAATAAAGAATTTATAACAGAAACCTTCAACAACAAACAGCAAATGGAAAATATTTTATTCGAGGATATGAGGAAGGAGATTGAGAATTTAAAAAGAACAGGGACAAGGATCATACACGGCGAAGGGAATCAGTACAACCCAATCCTTAGACCAGAGATGTGGCCTAAATTTAGGGGATTCAAGGATAAAATACATCCCATGACCTATCTCAACAATATTGTCAGATTAACAGCAGACATGACGGATGCTAAACAAAGCATGACATTAATCAGGTTAACTCTTGAGAATAGAGCAATTGAATGGTTTGAGATGGTGTCTGAAAGATGTCTTACATTAGATCAATTTAGGAGAGAATTTCAGAAACAATACTGGAACAAGGACATACAAGATAGGATTAAGATCCATCTTCTGACTGGCAAATATAGGGAAGGTTATACTAGCAGGGAGGATTACACACGGCATATGTATAACCAATGTAAGTACATCGATGGCCTATCTGAGGAAGACATAGTCAAGCAAATCTTGAAACACTAGGTCCTATCCGATAGCGAGACTGTGGTTTGTAAAGAAGTCAAGACAGTCGATGAATTAATGGAAATCCTAAGAAAATTAGATGATTTTTCTAATCTTAAGAAACAACAGGGGATAAGGAACAACAATATACAAACAAATACATCATCAAATAATAATTTTAATTCTACATATAATAATTATCATAGACAAACAAATAATGTGAATAATACAAACAATGGTAATTATATACCAAGGTTCCCAAACAATAATAATTATAATAGATACCGAGGAAATGGTAATAATAGGAGCGACTATCAACGGGGTTATTTAAGTAATAACAGCCAAAACTACAACAATGGTAATAATGGTTACAGGACACGGAATGATAACAATAATGGAACCAATACAAGGGGCAATTACCATAACAACAATTCAAGGAATAATAGACACGACAATCAGGAACGAAATATAAATTGTGTTACCACTAGCAAGGTGAACGAGGAAGAACAAAGTACAAATGTTGAACAAAAAAAGACGCCAATTTCTATTCCGGAGATACCAAAGGACGGGGATTATGCAGTTCCTGGCCCATCAAGATTTTAGGAAACGTCAAATTGAACACGATAAACCCGATTAAGACGAAACCTTTTTACGACAATATACATAAAATAATCAAAATTAAGGACGATACCGAACTTGAATTAATAAAAGAAGATAGCATACCATATATCGATATCCAAATTAAAAATGTCACTATTAGAGCTATAATAGATACTGCTGCGGAAATTTCATTATTAAGAGAAGATGTCTCACAACTTATTAAGAATATCCAAGAGAACTCGTTTAATATTAAGAAAATTGACCTGATATCGACTAATAGAAAGAAAATAGGGTGTATTTCGCAAAAAATTAATATAGAAACTATAATTAACAGAGAAACATATCTGATGGAATTTTACATATTGAAAGAAATGAATTTTGAGTGTATTTTAGGAATAGATAATATAAGAAAATATGATATGGTTATAGATTTTGATTTGGACAACTTAAAAATAGGGACCAATGTGATAGTTTTAGAGAAGGAATTGAATATAGCTTATATGAACAATTTAATTATAGAAGAGGGGAAGGGTGAGTCTATACTAGAAGGAGCTAATGTCAGTGATATTATAAAAGATGGTAATGTGAAGAATATTGTTAATGTAAATGGTAATGAGAAGGATATAGTTAGAGAGGATTTATTAAGTATTAATGGAATTAATGTAAATGGTAATGATGTTAAAGAAGATAGGATTATGTATAGTAATAATTTTGATGAGTTTATAGATAAGTTGCTTGATGAAATAGAGAAGGATGTTTGTTTTAAGAGAGAGTTTAAAGAGATATTGATGAGAAATGAAGGAGTTTATAACGAGGAAATCAGGTTTGCAAGAGATGTACCACAAAATTATACTTATATAAAGTCAAAAAAATGCAACAAAAGGAAAGGAAAAATAAGATAAAATATAAAGAATATAAAATAGGTGATAAAGTATTAATAAAATCTTTAAAAATAACGGACTCGAAGAGAAAACTGGTGGCTAAATTACCAAAACCACAAATAGGACCATATATAGTAGTTAAGAAAATTGGAAACTCCACCTATGAATTGGAAGACCCTGAAACTTTACAAATTAAGGGAAGATATCATATAAATCTGATATATGATTATATAGAAGATTTATCTTAAACAGAAGTATAAATATTGTTAATAGATACTTTACTATGAAGAAAATTTAAATATTTAAACCGTTACAGATATTATAATGATTAGGCAACACATGTTACATAAATATTTTATAGGTTCATAATTTACTTTTATTTTTCTTAAAATTTAAATAAACAAAATAAAATAAACAGAGGAATAACAATAGATTCAAAAATAATTTATTACAATTCTCTCCATAAATTATTTTTTTTATGAGGGAGAGAAGGTAAATATAATAAAAATATTAATTGAATATTTATTGAAGACACTAGCATTAATTCGTTACATTTCTGTTATTGGGATTTCTTAGAAGGTTGGAAGTCTATTATATTTGTATTGTTTTTTTTAATTTAGAGTGTCAAATCTATAATTAAATTTCAAAAGTATATGACCTTCCATTTACTAAAATTATAGAACTATGTAAATCTAGTTAATTTTGTATACTATTGTTAATGTTTGGTATTATCAAAGGTTATGTGTGAAGGAAAATTTAATTGTAAACCAATAAGTTCATAATATTAATTAAGAATCAAAATTATTGCATAAATGTCAAATACTTTCGAAAATTCCGTATAACTAAACGACCAATGAGCTTCAAGAACAGAAAAAGCTTTTGGGTTGCCATAGTGAGTTATTGAAACAATTAGAGAAGAATTTTTGCACTTGAATTAATGGAATGTGTTTTGGATAAAACGAATTTCTTTTTAAAAATATAAAAACAAGTATAATTTATATTACATACCAAGATTTTAACTGTTTTCATTTTATACTCCGCTATCAATTAATGAGCCACAAAAGACGTGTGCCAGCTTTAGAAAAATATTGGGAAACATTACAAGGCCTTATATTACCAGGATTGGGACCGGCGATCCTAATTTTCGAGATCTGCCAAGATTGTGACCGTTATTCCTGAGGTTAAAATATACCAGCCGTACGTCAGGGAGGCAAGACTTAATTCCAGTGACTAGACGGATAATTGTGATAGAATATTGAGCTAAGTTTTTTTTATTATTTGTATTTTTTTTTAAGTAAACAAATACATTTACTTACCGAAGGTAGATAAAGATCCCTTTATTGACCATTTTGTTTAAAACATTGTAAGTAGGGAGGTTATATACAAATTTATTTATTCAGCAATTTGATTTATTTGTTTACGTAGCCTAGTATGTGTCTCATTTTCGTAAATTCAATTTTTAACCCATAAGAAATTCCACATAACCATTAAATTTTATAATTTAATTTTCAATAAAATAAATTGTTAATCTATTGTTAATTCCGAATGTTTTGTTAAATATTTACCTAATATATTGTACCAAATTAGATATTCACTTATAAAGATAAGAGTTTCCTTTTAATAAACGGAATTTAAGAACCAAAACAAGTCGTTTGAATTCTATTAGTTTATCATTAGTACTGAGCTAACATACCTTTTAATTTCTTTGTCAGACAGAATCTTCACGACCCTGGAGATAATAGAGAACTCATGTTCGTTGTTTTTTTTTTCAAATTATAATTTCAAACTTTCTTTAAGGTCAAAACACTATTTGGTTGTACATGTTATGATTATTAACAACAAACATTTATATTCATTGCACCTGCGCAGAAGTGTGTCAGAATGCGGGGGTAAAAATTAGAATTAGAAAACACTCTTTAGTAAACGTTTGACTTCAAAGTTTATTACAATAATATATATATATATATATATATATATATATATATATATATAGTAAATTCAATCAGTTGGCGATTAGAGGTCTGGCTTTACTTCAAAGTATTCACATTTAAAACAACCCTACATGTTTCGGCAATGATGCCTTTATAAAGGATATAAAATATAAAAATATTTTTATATTTTATATCCTTGATAAAGGCATCATTGCCGAAACATGTAGGGTTGTTTTAAATATATATATTTTGAAGTAAAGCCAGACCTCTAATCGCCAACTGATTGAATTTACCATATCATACCAAGGTCACGAAAATATTATATATATATATATATATATATATATATATATATATATACATACATATGTTGGTTTACAAGCGTATTCTATGCGAGTGTCACTTACATAATACTTGAATAAGGATGGCAACATCCGTTAAACCGATGGATGCACGTTTACCAGATGAGTAGCGTTGCCATTATGCCAAATATATACATATGAAGACACACATCGCCACATCACAGAAATTATCCAGAGGGCATAGAAGTAAATTCAGCGCTGCCTGTTGTCAGACAGCCGAAGTACCTCGCCCCGTCCACATAACCAGTGTGAAGTAACAACGCCTTTCCAAAGGCGGCACAGTCATCCCCCTAGAAACTGGATTATGTTTGTGTCTTCACTCTGGATAATTTCTGTGATGTGGCGATGTGGTTCTTTTTTGTGAATGTGTCTGGAAATATTCTTTCTCCAGCAGGGGCGTACCGATGAGCTTGTAGAAAGGCGAAATACGTATCTACGTCTCTGGGGAGAGATATGTTCAGACACGTTCACAAAAATATTAATAGTGAACCTGTATTTGTGTTATTCACACCAGATTTTTAATAATATTTTATATTATTAAAAATACCTTTGTATTATACAAAACTGGTGGGGTTGACCTACTCATGTAGTTTCAATTATTCTGATACATTACACATGCGGTTAGTCCGTAGTATGAGTGAAGACACAAACATAATGCAGTTTCTAGAGGGATGACTGTGCCACCTTTGGAAAGGCGTCGTTACTTCACATTGGTTATGTGGAAGTGTGCGAGGTACTTCGGCTGTCGACAACAGGCAGCGCTGAATTTACTTCTACGCCCGGTCTGGATAATTTCTGCGATGTAGTTCTTTTTTGTGAATGTGTCTGGAAATATTCTTTCTCCAACAGGGGCGTACCAATGAGCTTGTAGAAAGGCGAAATACGTATCTACGTCTCTGGGGAGAGATATGTTCAGACACGTTCACAAAAATATTAATAGTGAACCTGTATTTGTATTCTTCACACCAGATTTTTATTAATATTTTATATTATTAAAAATACCTTTGCATTATACCAAAGTATTTTTAATAATATAAAAAAAAATATTATTAAAAATGGGGTGTGAAGCACACAATACAAGTTCATTTATGTATTTTTGAATGTATTTTCTCCAAAGACGTAGATACGTATTTCACATTTCTACATGATTCTCAATACGCCCCTGTTGGAGAAGACATATTCAAACAAACATAACTACGTTACTATCTAGCCGAAATTATTCAGACAGAGCGTGAAAGAATATTCACCGCTGTCTACATAATAAAGGCCGAAGCAGACGTGTTTTCTATAGATACCGTGGTTACCGACTATAGAAAACACGTCTGCTTCGGCCTTTATTATGTAGACAGCGGTGAATATTCCTTCACGCTCTGTCTGAATAATTTCGGCTAGATAGTAATGTAGTTATGTTTGTTTGAATGTGTCTTCTCCAACAGGGGCGTATTGAGAATCATGTAGAAATGTGAAATACGTATCTACGTCTTTGGAGAAGATACATTCAAAAATACATAAATGAACTTGTATTGTGTTCTTCACACCCCATTTTTAATAATATTTTTTTTATATTATTAAAAATACTTTGGTATTATACAAATGTAGTGAGGTTTTACCCACTCAAGTATGTTTCAAATTATGTTGACCTTTGTATTATACAAAACTGGTGGGGTTTACCTACTCATGTATGTTTCAATTATTCTGATACATTACACATGCGGTTAGTCCGTAGTATGAGTGAAGACACAAACATAATGCAGTTTCTAGAGGGATGACTGTGCCACCTTTGGAAAGGCGTCGTTACCTCACATTGGTTATGTGGACTGGGCGAGGTACTTCGGCTGTCTGACAACAGGCAGCGCTGAATTTACTTCTACGCCCGTCTGGATAATTTCTGTGATGTGGCAATGTGGTTCTTTTTTGTGAATGTGTCTGGAAATATTCTTTCTCCAGCAGGGGCGTACCGATGGGCTTGTAGAAAGGCGAAATACGTATCTACGTCTCTGGAGAGAGATATGTTCAGACATGTTCACAAAAATATTAATAGTGAACCTGTATTTGTGTTCTTCACACCAGATTTTTAATAATATTTTATATTATTAAAAATACCCTTGTATTATACAAAACTGGTGGGGTTTACCTACTCATGTATCTTTCAATTATTCTGATACATTACATATGCGGTTAGTCCGTAGTATGAGTGAAGACAGAAACATAATGCAGTTTCTAGAGGGATGACTGTGCCACCTTTGGAAAGGCGTCGTTACTTCACATTGGTTATGTGGACGGGGTGAGGTACTTCGGCTGTCTGACAAGAGGCAGCGCTGAATTTACTTCTACGCCCGGTCTGGATAATTTCTGTGATGTTGCGATGTGTTTTTTTTGTGAATGTGTCTGGAAATATTCTTTCTCCAGCAGGGGCGTACCGAGGAGCCTGTAGAAAGGTGAAATACGTATCTACGTCTCTGGGGAGAGATATGTTCAGACACGTTCACAAAAATATTAATAGTGAACCCGTATTTGTGTTCTTCACACCAGATTTTTAATAATATTTTATATTATAAAAAATACCTTTGTATTATACAAAACTGGTGGGGTTTACCTACTCATGTATGTTTCAATTATTCTGATACATTACACATTCGGTTAGTCCGTAGTATGAATGAAGACACAAACATCATGCAGTTTCAAGAGGGATGACTGTGCCACCTTTGGAAAGGCGTCGTTACTTCACATTGGTTATGTGGACGGGGCGAGGTACTTCGGCTGTCTGACGGCAGGCGGGACTGAATTTACTTCTACGCTCGGTCTGGATAATTTCTGTGATGTGGCGATGTGGTTCTTTTTTGTGAATGTGTCTGGAAATATTCTTTCTCCAGCAGGGGCGTATCGATGAGCCTGTAGAAAGGCGAAATACGTATCTACGTCTCTGGGGAGAGATATGGTCAGACACGTTCACAAAAATATTAATTGTGAACCTGTATTTTTGTTCTTCACACCAGATTTTTAATAATATTTTATATTATTAAAAATATCTTTGCAAATTATCCCTCTGATTTTTTTTTAATAGGCAGTTTGAATTTTTGGGTCCAATATTATATTTTATAAACTTTAAGGTACATTTTTAAAGCAACATATATTCAGCTTTCAGAAAATTGAAACAAATAATCTAATATATACTTAATGTAACTTATTTATTTTATGTATACAAACAATAGTTCTTTGTGGAGGAACTAGCAAATATTTAACGATCACAGCCGTTGCATTCACTATACTGTAATACTGAGTGAGTCTCATATATGTTTTCATCGCACATGTTACACAATTTTCTACTTTTTTATCGTTTTTTCTCGGGCATATATAACATCTTTCCTGTTTCTTGATTTTACTATTTGACGGCTTTGGGTCTATACTTGAAGAAGTGACATTAACTAATCTTCTTTTCAGAGGTCTAGTAACAGTGGCAACGGTTTTTCTAAAGTTTAAATGTTCTTCGGCTAATTTGAGAGCGACTTCTTTGAGGAATGTTCTTCGTACATAGTATTTTATCTTGTTCAGGTTTCATGTAATTATAAATTATCAATGCGTTTATGCCTACAATATTTAACAATGCAAAAAATATGGTAAATATCCACCTCTTTGTTCTTCTTGAAGAGGTGTGTGTGGCAACAAGCTGGTCCACAATATCTAGTCCACCTTTGGTGGCGTTGTAAAAAGTTATAACTTCTGGCTCCTGATCCACAATGCCCAATCCATCGTAAATTGGCATTGAAAACTTGAAAGAAGTATAACCGATTTATATCTTTTTGGTACATACGATACTAGTAGCAGTTTGTCTGTATAACAAAATATACTACTTTCTTCTTGACGATGTTTCTTTGGTAAAAATTCTCTAGGAATTTCTCCCTTGATTTTCTTTAGAGTACCAACAAGAGTAAGGGAATAATTATTGAGCAAATCCAAAGCTAGTTTAACAAGTCTCTTGTCTACATCATCAGAAGAATTGCTCTTTGCATATGCTTTGTTTGATTGACCTCCAACGTTGAGTCAAGATTATACGTGTAGAATGTTCTGGAGTCGAGTAGAGAATATATTTTTAGTATATACTTAGAGAGTTTATTGGGAATGTATTGCTTAAAGCCGCACCGCCCTTGAAACGGAATAAACATCTTGTCAATTGTAAAATATTCCCCTGGCGAATAGTTTTTCTTGTATTGTTCAATAAACATATCAAATAATATCACTTACATGTACTATCATATCGGTCTTTAGAAGGATCTGATATTCTAAATCTAATGCGTCTCATTAAATACAAGAAGTTTTTCGAGTTCATGCATAAGCGAACGTATTCAATCCCAGTGCCATCGTTATTCCACATATCAAGATAGCAAAAGATTGGAAGCGCTCAACATTCCAGTCATTATTAAAAAGCCAATGCATGCTTTTATTTCAGGTACTGTAGTATTCCGCACATCTCAATTTCTAGTGATGTTTACTTTTATTAGATCGCGTGAGGTGCAAATGTGATCTTTAATTTTTTGCAAAAGAACTTACGGCACTATGTATTTCAAAACACAGCAGGCTTAACAAGAAATTACATAGGTAAATGCATGCACAATTTTAATGGTAAAATGTAGGTTATCTTTTGTACGACCCTGCAGACGACTAGCATCAGGTACCGGAAATGAATAAGACTGAAATTTAGCTTTAAAATAAGTTATAGGCATGTATTATCTTGCAACTATTCTTACACATGGCGAAAAACGAAAGAACAATTTTTGGCATCTTCGTTATCTTCAAGAAAAGTGGTTTCGTCGCCCTAGTTTATAGTTAGAGGTCAAAGCATTTAATGCAACTAACGTGTTTTGTACAATTTCTTATATAAACCACATTAATCTCTTCAAACAAATATATTATTAAAATACAGAAATAACATAAATAAAGGCAATAAATAATTAGCATAAAATTTGAAAACAGTAATGGATGTTAGAACCAAATTAAGCGATTTTAAGTGAAATAAATATTAAAATGTAAGAGAATTAATGTAATGCAATATTTGCAGTTGCAATTAGATAATATAATTTCATTTTGTTAGAGTTAATATAACCAAATATTGATGTAAAAACAGAAAATCTCGAAGTAAGCGAAAACGTTAAAATAAATTTTTGGATAATACTGAAAAGAAAAAGTAAAAGAAGAAAATGTGGCGACCAGTTAAATAAGAAGTTAAATATTGCGTGCAAGTATACAAAGTTAAACGCAAAGTATAGGATATTTGGACTTAACAGTCATTTGAACACAATATTACAAAGATGTTAATATTAATTATTACTCACTAACTATTACTTAACTTAAATATTAAAACATTGATAAGAAAAAGTAAGCTGAAGGCTGCTAATATGAATTCAAAATCAGTAACAATAGTTATTGCCTCAATGACTTAAAATAACTTCAATATATAAATTTATCCCACAGAATCCATAATTATTATCACTTATTGAATATATATATATATATATATATATATATATATATATATATATATATATATATATACATATATATATATATATATATATATGGTAAACCTAATCAGTAGGCGATTAAAGGTCTGTATATTACTTCAAAATATATGTATTTAAAAAACTCGCCTACTGATTAGGTTTACCATATCATACCAAGGTCACGAAGTTATTATATATATATATATATATATATATATATAACAATAGATAAATTATTGGAGTTTTTCGGCTTTTATATGAAATATTTACAAATATTAAGTTAGTATGTATGTAATTGCAAAGTAAGGGGGGATGTAAACATTGCTGTCTACAAATTACAAAGCAAATCATACGAAATTTTTAATTGAAAAAATTGTCTATGTTGGGACTCGAACCCAAGTCTACAGTTTGCCGGACTGTCAGTTTTATTTATATATATATATATATATATATATATATATATATATATATATATATATATATGAAAAAATGAAAAAATGTGTGAAAGCCGTATCCATCCGGGATGTATAGACGTCGACGTTTCACAGTTATTACTAATTCTCAATACACCTTACCCAGAATAGATACGACTTTCATTTCTATACTGCGTGTATATATACAAATGATGATCAATGTAGTGCTAATGAGAATTCATAATTATTGAATTCTCACATTACACGTCACTGCAACGAATTAGAGCGGCAATGACGTGTAATGTGAGAATTCAATAATTATGAATTCTCATTAGCACTACATTTATCATATATATATATATATATATATATATATATATATATATACATATATATATATATATATATATATATAAATATATATATATATATATATATATTGTGATAATCTATGTGATCCTAGATTAGAATAAATTAAATCCTTTCGATAATATAATACTCTAATATGCAATTAAAGGAAACACCATATTAAACAAATAAACTCAATTTAATACACAAAAAAAAACTAAACAATACAAATTAAACGTAACAATTTGAATTTCTCCCCTCTATAATATACTTGATTGCGAGAGCCCTCAACTTCTAAACAAACAACTAATAGATAATGGGAAAAAAAACCAATTCAGTTTGTTATTACGGTAAAATACTCGAACAAAGGTAAGTAAATTTCATAAGTGTATGTAATAAACAATTTTTTAATTTAAATTATGCCCTTTAGGTGAAAAGAAAGAATTTATTAAGGAAATCAATCCAAGCGATTTAACCTCAAAATGCTATCAGTTCTCTATATTAATAATTTCTGATTCTCAGGGTAATAAAAGGCTGGTCTTTACTTAATTATCAATCAATTAGTATATGAAAAATTCAAGTCAGTAATACTATATATAAATATTCTTACAAGTGTTAAAAAAAACAGTGAAGCTGTTCGATTTATGGTTAATAATGGTAATAATTCATAGAAAAATCTCTATTTATAGGGTAAATTCTACCTTGTATATGTGCACATATTTATGTTCGTAACAGTAGATATCTCAGCTCAGCAATATGGTCCTTCGGGAAAGTGTTCGAACAGGTTACAGGGTTTAATCTTCCGATTCAATGAGTGGAAATGGTTTAATCAGCACAACTAATTGGATGGCTTATAAATAATGGAATTAAATAAAAAGGATTAGAAGGGTTGCTATAATAGGATAAGGCACTATTCTTGTCTGTCGAGGATATCAATCGTTGTATAAGCACTTTGAAATTCAAGGTAATTTGAAACTCCAATGTAGTATATATTTTTAAATGGTAATATTCTTTATTTTTCAGCTTCAGAATGCGTTTTAAAACATAGAAAACGCCTAAAAATTCTTCAAAAACGCATTATCAAAATTAATTCAATGTGGCTACGTTTATTTTTAATTTAATTCTCTTTTTCTTTAACAACCAACTTCTGTTGTTTTTCAACGCCTTAACTACTTCGGAAAATATATCCGCTCGAGAGGAAATGGCGTGTACAATTAGTAATACCAAATTGAACCTTTAATTTAAAATGGATAAGGAATAATACGAAGGTTTTTATAATATCTTATAATAATTCAAAAATACTTTAATAATTTAAGTGACATTTAAAAAATTGCAAATTGCCAATTGGCATAAAATAGATTACCCTGTTTTTGTTATTCTAAAATAGATGGCGCGATCAACATATTTTTAGTAATATGAAATTTAAATATAATTTTAAATTAGAAATATTAACAAAAAATTGTTTATATACACATAATAATAAGCAATAGACTGAACCAGCTTATTTTCCCATCAACAAAAAAGGAATTGTCGCATGTGACAATTTGTTTTTGTTATTCTTTAAAAAAAATAAAATAAGACTAAATTATAGTGTAAGAACTTTGTACTTAGGATATTGGTTTGCCTTCCTGGTAGGTCAAGTAAACAAAATATTTACATATTTGAATGTTCAAGTGCAGTTTAACAATATCCCAGGTACTTACTAGTTACCTAAAAACCTAATTTTGTAAATATAGTAACTTCACAGTGGACAGAAAAAAAAACTTATTCTAAACAGTTTTAAATAGAATATACAATTTTGTGTTCATGTAATGTTTTTTATAAATGTAATGTTCTAATCAAAAGAAAAATGGACCACCTGGAAATAATGGTTACTGATATGGACATTATTTAAAAATCGTATAATAATGAAATGTGGTATCTTCCTTTAGGAAATAGAGTTTCAATTTCCGCTAAGTCGTATGTATTGTGGCCGATTCTTTGAGTAATAACATAAGGCCCTGTGTAAGTTTTCAATAACTTTCCCATAATCTTGTTTTTGCGATTTGTCACCCTCAAGTTCTTGACAATTACTTTATCTCCTATATGAAACGTTTTAAACTTAGATTGTTCCTGTAATTTCTTCCGTTCCCACTTTTCTTTTTTCCTTTGTAGCTTTTCCCGTATCTCCCGATACTTTTCTTCTAAATTTATGATTTCCTCTGTATCCCATGGACGATGTGGACTTTTCCCTGTGAATATGGTCACCGGACAATCTTCATATACTGCGCTGGGTGTATGGTTCATAATACATTCTATCTGAGGTAAGAACCTGCACCAAGTGTTGTGTTTCCCATCTAAAAGTATCCTAAGATATTTTATAACTCCCTTGATGTACCTTTCTGAAGGATTTGCCTGTGGATGACGAATTGAAGTAAAATATGCTTTGACATTAAAAGAGTGAAGGAAATTGACATAACGGTCGTTGTAAAAGTAAGTTGCGTGATCCGATAAAATAGTTTTGGGCGTACCACATTCAGAAAAATAATTGTTCAAAGCTGAGATAACTATGTCGGTGTTGCATCTTTGTGTTGGGATAAGGTTGACGAACTTTGAAAATATATCGCAGATAATTAAAACATTTTTGTATCCCTTAGTGCTGGTAATTAAGTTGGAGATGAAATCTATAGCTACTAATTGTAATCTGTCGGATACCATTATACTTTGCGAGATATTATAATTGGTAAAATTTTTCTCTTTGGATAGATTACATAGCTTACATTGTTTGATGACCCGTTTAATAATCCTTTCATCATTCGTGCAGTAGTAAGCCTCTCGAAACATGATCCAACATTTCCTTGCTCCTATGTGTCCGAACGAGTTGTGTAAATGTTCTGCTATTTGTCTGGTGTGTTCCTCGTTGGCTAGGTAGACTTCGCTTCTTCCTGTCTTCTTGATTATGAAATTTCCTCGAATTTCAATGCCTTTGTAAACTTGATTGGTACCAATTAAAGTTCTGATCCCTTGAAATTCTGGTAAGTTCTGAATTTCTTGAATGCGTTGTACTGAATATAGCCCTTCCTTTTGTAGCGATACAAGATTGATGCAAATTTCCTCTTTTTTCTTCTGTCCTTCCTTCCTGCTTAAGATATCTGCAGCAATCATTTCTCGCCCTGGTTTGTATCTAACTTCCACATCATATTGTTGCAACAACAACGACAATCTGTAAATTCTGCTGTTGTTGAGTTTAGTGTTCATAATGTTTAATAGTGCTTTGTGATCGGTTTCCAAAATTGAATTTCTTTCCAAGTAAATAATAACGTAATTTCGTTAACGCAAACACTATTGCTAACATTTCTCTTTCTGAAGTTTTATATCTTATTTCACAAGGTTTTAGTGTACGGGATGTGAAATAAATTGGTATCTCTAGATCATTATTTACTTGTACTAATTCGGCTGCTATGGTGTGTTGTGATGCATCGGTTCGAATAATAAAAGGTAAATTGAAGTTTGGATGGTATAATGATAAATTTTCTACAAAACTAAGTTTGAGTTGGTTGAAACATTCTTCACATTCAGCATTCCAGATCCACTTTGTCCCTTTCTTGAGCAGTTTTAATAATGGTAATTTCCTCTCGCTGTAGTTGGGTACAAATTTACGGTAGTAGTTAAGTAATCCTAGAAATCCTCTTAAAGCTTTTAATCTGCACGGTCGTGGAAAATCTTTGATGTCTTGTAAACGGGTGGGATCAAGTAAAATATTCTGTTCATTTATGATGTATCCCAGATAATTGACTTCAGTACGGAAAAATTGACATTTACTTAGATTTAGTTTAAGTCCTTCCTCTCTTAATGTAGACAAAACAATCTCTAAGTGTTGTAAATGTTGTTCGGGACCATCGGAAAAAATCATAATATCATCTAAATAGTGTATAACAAAACTTTCATATCGGTCGAGTATCTTGTGTAGGAAACGTATTAAAGCAGCTGGCGATGTTTTGACTCCAAATGGACATACATAAAATTGGTAAGGCATTCCATTGATTATAAAACCACAATACTTCTTTGAATTTTCTTCTAACTTTAATAACCAAAAGGCATTTTTCAAATCTAATTTACTATAGATCTTTTTGTTACCACATTTCGTCAATAAAATATCTATGTTAGGAGGTAATTCGAATTCTGGCTTTATTCTGGTATTTAAATTCCTGGCATCTAGACATATTCTAAGAGAACCATTTTTCTTTTTCACAATAACTATAGGATTTATGTAGTATGTGTTTAATCTCTCAATAATTTTCGCATCTACCAGTCTAGTTATCTCTTCGTTGATCTTTTCTTGATAATAATGTGGAATAATAGGATAATTTTTACAAGTTAATGGTGAATCGTCATCTACTCTTATAATATGGGTATAGTCACGGGCAAATGTAATTTCTTCATTAATTAATTATATATTTCGGTTGAGAATCTCTATTAATTCGTATTTCATGTTAACATCATTTATTTCCTGTTTATCAATGATTTTTCTAATATCCTCTACATCAGTTACTGTCGTATAATCTCTCATATCTTCCTTTATTACCACTTCCTCTTGCTCTTCTTCCAAATTACCATTCCAATTCACTTCGCCGTTCTCTCTTTCCATATTTATATCATCAACATTATTTTCATATATAATAATATTAATTAAACTATTCAATACATTTTCTTTATAAACTGCATATCTTTCTATACTTAAAACATTTATTTCTTTATCCATCTTCATTTCATTTTTCCCAATCTTTACTTTTTCTTCTTCAAAATTTAATACCATTCCTAGCTTCTTCATACTGTCCACTCCTAATATACAATCATAGTGTAACTGTTTAATTACGTAGAATTGCAAGATATAAATTTTCATATTTATCATAACTTCAATACTCAAACAACGATTAATATAACCCATTTTCTTTTTATTTGCCGTCACTATATCCGTGCTTTTAATTTTTATTAAACTATCTTCATATCCCTTGATTTTCTTTGCTTTTTCTTCATTGATCAACGTTATTTCAGCACCAGAATCAATTAATGTTGTAAATTTAATATTTGTAATAGTAATGTTAATAAACGGTAGACTAGTATTAACTGATATAATCGAATTACCTTCCTCTGCTGATAAAAATTCTTGCGGGTCTTGATAAAATTGTATATTCTTTAAACTTAACTTAGTTACTAAACTATTAACAAAGATTTGTACATGTTGAATTTCTTCTAATCTCGGGAAGTGCTCGGTTGAGGGTCCCAATATCTCTCGTCTAGAGAAATCGGCGTTTTTTTTGTATAGTGTCGTCCTTGATTTCCTCTTGTATCGAAATACCTTTATTTATATTATAAACTTCCCGTCTTTCGGGGGGTGCGCTCGGTCTGTAATTCCTATCAGCATTATAACCGGCGTGATTCGTGTAATTGGTATTTTGATAATGATATGACGGTCGAGAGTAATTATTGTTTGACCGATTAATGTTTGAACCGTTAAACCTATTATGACCATTATTACCAGGAGGATGACCGTTCTGTTGATTGTGTGCATGTGAGTGTGAAGGCTTGTTATTTGTATAATTGTGATTGTGTGCCGGTTGTGTCTGTTGGAAGTTCGGCACGTACGGTCTGGGCTGGTATCCCTGGATCTGATTAGCAAAATTGGCTCTTGGTAGGTAATTTAGGGGTTGTGCTCTTGTTCTGGATTGGGTATTGGCCTCATGATTATCAAGCTTGCGTAATAAATCGATCAGTGAGTCCATATCTGTTATGTTCTGGCATATTATAGCGTGTGTGTCCGTGAAAATAAAGTGATTTAGAATCTGGCGTACGATTGTCGATTCTTGCAACTCGTGCACATATTTACAAGTGTTATATATACGCGTTGCATAAGCTTCTCGGGATAAATTTCCTTGGCGATATTTACCCGTAAGTAGTTTGGCCTTAACCTGGTCCTGTTGACTCTCGTTCCAGTAACTTCGTTTGAACAAAGCGACGAAATGTTCTACGTTTTCACAATTATCTTCTATCCGCTGGAACCCTTCTGCGGCTGATTGTGTGAGTGTAGCACGAATGACATTCATTTTTGTTTTAGTGTCCAGTAAATCCTCGATGTATCTGAGAGTGTTCTTCAAATAAGTCATCGGGTGTATCGCAGATTTGTCCCCATTATAGTGGATGAGGTTTTCTATCTTGATACCACTATTTAATAAGTTAAGGTTAGGCATACTTATTACATTGCTAGCATTCTGTTTAAGTCGTTCCAACTCTGATTGGATCTCTTTCAATTGGTTGCAGTTAGTTTCTTTTATACTGTCGAACTCTCTATTCCTATGCAATTCAGTCTCCGAAAATAAAATGCGTACCTGCTGATTTACCTCTTCGCGCATTGGTTGCTGATCTTTGGTCGCAGACACCTCCAGATGAATTTTTTCCTCCAACGCTTTATTTTGCGTCTCACATATAGCTATCTTAGCCTGTAAGTTAGTGTTTAATGTCTCAATAGAACTTTGAGTTTCACCCCTTAACTTATCGTGAGCATCTAGTAATTCTTCCCGCAATTGTGTAGTTCTATTGCCGAACGCCACGTTAACTATTTGTAACTGAGTGTCCAGTTTTGCATCTAATCGGTCCTCAATCTCTTTAATTCTATTTTGAGTAGTTGCCAACTGATGATAGATTTCCGCTTGATGAGCATCCAGTTTTTTGTTTATTTCTACCATTTGTTGCTGATTAGTTTCTTTTAATTCCTTTAACTGTTCTTGATTACTTTCTTTAAGTTCCTTCATCTGTTCTTGATTATCAACAAATTTCTTATTCATCGGTTCTTGAAAACCTTCCAACTGTACTCTATTTTCCTTCATCATCGCACATAACATCGTGAAAGCATCATTGCTAATTTCCGGGGTCGCGGAACTGACAGGCTTTACAATAGTTTCAGCAGTACCTGCTGCTACTTCCACTTCCGGTACTTGAACAGTTGTAACAGGCCCTTGAGCCTGCATTCCCACCAAATCTTGATCCCCCATTTGGTCAATTTGCTCTTCAGCGCCTGCCCTCTCTTCAGCTACTTGTGATCTGGACTTCCTCGGCATGTTTATGTGAATAGTGATGTGTTTGTGAATGTACAATGAATGAATACAAAAGATATCACCTTAATTAAATAACAACCTATGTAAAACTTTGTAATTTAATTTAATAAAACTCTGTATATTTTATTCTAATAAATGCTTATTCAAAACTTATGTCTTTTCAATTATATTTATAAACAGATATTATATAAGAATAAACTTACTGATCAGATAATTAAGCCACTTCCCTTTTCAATACAAAGCAAGTTAAATGAATTTGGATTCTTGTTTATAAAATTTTAAGAACTAGGCACCCACGTTGTAGCGTCAATAAATGGGATAATCTATGTGATCCTAGATTAGAATAAGTTAAATCCTTTCGAAAATATAATACTCTAATATGCAATTAAAGGAAACACCATATTAAACAAATAAACTCAATTTAATACATAAAAAAAACTAAATAATACAAATAAAATATAACAATTTGAATTTCTCCCCACTATAATATACTCGATTGCGAGTGCCCTCAAATTCTCAATAAACAACTAAAAGATAATGAATAATAAGCTAATTCAGTTTGTTATTAAAGTAAAATACTCGAACAAAGGTAAGTAAATTTCATAAGTGTAAGTAATAAACAATTTGTTAATTTAAATTATGCCCTTTAGATGAAAAGAAAGAATTTAGAGAGGTAATCAATACAAACGATGTGATTTAACCTCAAAATGGTATTAGGTCTCTATATTAATAATTTCTGATTCTCAGGGTAATAAAAGGCTGGTCTTTACTTAATTATCAATCAATTAGTCTATGAAAAATTCAAGTCAGTAATACTATATATAAATATTCTTACAAGTGTTAAAAAAAACAGTGAAGCTGTTCGATTTATGGTTAATAATGGTAATAATTCATAGAAAAATCTCTATTTATAGGGTAAATTCTACCTTGTATATGTGCACATATTTATGTTCGTAACAGTAGATATCTCAGCTCAGCAATATGGTCCTTCGGGAAAGTGTTCGAACAGGTTACAGGGTTTAATCTTCCGATTCAATGAGTGGAAATGGTTTAATCAGCACAACTAATTGGATGGCTTATAAATAATGGAATTAAATAAAAAGGATTAGAAGGGTTGCTATAATAGGATAAGGCACTATCCTTGTCTGTCGAGGATATCAATCGTTGTATAAGCACTTTGAAATTCAAGGTAATTTGAAACTCCAATGTAGTATATATCTTTAAATGGTAATATTCTTTATTTTTCAGCTTCAGAATGCGTTTTAAAACATAGAAAACGCCTTAAAATTCTTCAAAAACGCATTATCAAAATTAATTCAATGTGGCTATGTTTATTTATTTATTAATTCTCGTTTTCGTTAACAACCAACTTCTGTTGTTTTTCAACGCCTTAACTACTTCGGAAAATATATCCATTAGAAAGGAAAAGGCGAATCTAATTAGTAATCAGATTGAACCTTTATTTTAAAATGAATAATGAATAATACGAAGGTTTTTTTAATATCTTATAATAATTTAAAAACTTGTTAATTAATTAAGTGACATTTAAAAAATTGCATATTGCCAATTGGCATAAATTAGATAACCCTGTTTATGTTATTCCAACATAGATGGCGCGATCAACATATTTTTAATACTATGAAATTTAAATATAATTTTAAATTAGAAATATTAACAAAAAATTGTTTATAAACACATAATAATAAGCAGAAGACTGAACCAGCTTAATATATATATATATATATATATATATATATATGAAGCGTTGTTCTTCGGGATATTTCGCCGCGTTTGGATGATTTCGTCCTGAGAAGGACAACTTTCTTCCTGACGTTTCGGTGACATCACTTTCACCTTTTTCTAGAGGATCTTCTCGTTGCAATGGTAACTTCAAGAGAGCGTTGATTTCCTGTGCCGCTCGTATTATATGGTCCTGTCGTAGTGGGGACGCGTGTCTGACTACTCGTGATTGGTCCGTCGGTTGTTCTGTCGCTTTCGACTATTGGTCGATCGGTTTGCGTTCGGTCCGAGTTAGTATGACTGGGCTGTGGCAAGTTGTTCTCATTACGTCGCTTGTGTGTAATCTGCCTGTTGAGCAAGGCCGACTTCCATGTGTCAGGCAAACGCTGTCCGTCGTCACGTTTGTTCATACAGTTTTGCCGTTTCTCAATTTCTATTGCTTCTCTTATAATCCTGTACGTTAACCTTGTACTGCGTGCTATAGTTTTTGTACCGTCAAAACCGATTGTGTGTCCTGTATGTAGCACATGCTTAGCTAGGGATGATGTTGATTCTTTTTTAGCTACCGCATTTCTGTGTTCTTCCCTCCGTACGCTGGTTTTTCGGTTAGTATGCCCTATGTATGTTTGATCGCATTCATAGCACGGTATTTCGTAGACCCCTTGGTTTTCTAGTTCTATCTTGTCCTTTGTATTAGGCAAAATGTCTTTTATTTTCTACGAAATACCGTGCTATGAATGCGATCAAACATACATAGGGCATACTAACCGAAAAACCAGCGTACGGAGGGAAGAACACAGAAATGCGGTAGCTAAAAAAGAATCAACATCATCCCTAGCTAAGCATGTGCTACATACAGGACACACAATCGGTTTTGACGGTACAAAAACTATAGCACGCAGTACAAGGTTAACGTACAGTATTATAAGAGAAGCAATAGAAATTGAGAAACGGCAAAACTGTATGAACAAACGTGACGACGGACAGCGTTTGCCTGACACATGGAAGTCGGCCTTGCTCAACAGGCAGATTACACACAAGCGACGTAATGAGAACAACTTGCCACAGCCCAGTCATACTAACTCGGACCGAACGCAAACCGATCGACCAATAGTCGAAAGCGACAGAACAACCGACGGACCAATCACGAGGAGTCAGACACGCGTCCCCACTACGACGGGACCATATAATACGAGCGGCACAGGAAATCAACGCTCTCTTGAAGTTACCATTGCAACGAGAAGATCCTCTAGAAAAAGGTGAAAGTGATGTCACCGAAACGTCAGGAAGAAAGTTGGCCTTCTCAGGGCGAAATCATCCAAACGCGGCGAAATATCCCGAAGAACAACGCTTCAACAAACGACCGCGAAAACATTCGACGAAATATATATATATATATATATATATATATATATATATATATTATAATAAGCCTGTGTTGCTTCCAAATAAAGAGAAGAATCTACTCTTGTACACAGGGTGCGATTCACAATAACTAGCTAGCTTAATATTAAAAAAAAATAAATAAACTGTTTTATAATAAATAAACTATTTATTCAATATATGTGATTAAGTTCAACATTTAATTAATATGGCCATCTCTAATGTTATTATATGAACAAATTTAACTATATATATAACTCAAAACAAATACATAAAGCATAAAACAAAATAACTTATGCAAGGATTTAAAATATAAGGTCCAACGATTAGAATTTATACAAGATAGTTATAGTAAAAATTAAAACGGTATTTTTATCAACGTAGAGGAAATATCTTGATATAAGTATTTTTAATTCATTACTCACACGATAATATTTTGTTTAAAACTATCCTTGGATATGTATAGGCAGATTTAGGTCCCTACTGCTACTCTCCCAATTACTATAAGTATTTCCAATATTGCCAGACTTGCACCAATTATAAACGAATGATCTATACAAATATCCCAGCTGTGACGATACTAGTGAAGATGTTACCTGGCTCGTGCAAACCTCTATTATAACTCCATCTACTATTGTACAATCAATCTGCTATTGCTCCACCTCTGTCTCAAGAAATATTACAAATTGTTCTTTCGAACTTTATCGAATACAATATAGCCCGTTCTGCTAACTAAACAGTTTTAAATCTTCTGCAATTGCACTCGGTACGTTCTTCAAATTGAATAACACATATATAACAAACCGACAAATTCAATTTCTAAATTTTATCTCTACTTTTTCTCCGTAAAAAATAATAATAATCATTTTTTTTACAATCGTCATGGTAATTTTCTATACTTTTATATATATCCGAGTTAGTTAGTCTCTTTTAAAATTCAAATATAAAAATGACATTTAACTATAATTGTCGAAACTATTCACTTGCATAAGTTAATTTAAACAATAATTTATACAATATGGTTAACTATATCCTACACGATTGTACAATTTTGCCATATGTAATAAACCAAAATATAAATATATCAAGATTGAACTCTATTAACATTTATATAACTAATATATTGACAAAAATATATCCAACCTTATAATAAATATGACAACTATAACGAATTTACACAAATCAAAATATCTCTTGCATATGTAGCTAATATCTTAAAATAAAAAAAAAACTTATGGACATAACATTAGAAACGGCTCATAAATATAATGGAGGTTTATCCCACTATAATATATATATATATATATTAAAATAATAAACTTCTTTATTTGTTTAGCGACCTTTAATGAATTTCAATGTTTTTCTCTTCGACTCTTTTTATTATTAAGTCTTTGTCAAGTGACGTTTTATTCCGTTTCAAAATACATATTTGTGTACGTGTATGGTCGGACCTGCCCGAGATCTTTCCCGGGGCGACCGCGTCACTCAGAATATTTTGTGTGACTCTTGAAAAAGACTTAATAATAAAAAGAGTCGAAACGTCGTAGAGAAAAACATTGAAATTCATTAAAGGTCGCTAAACCAATAAAAAAGTCTATTATTTTAATATTAAGACACGGCCAATAAAATAAATAAGAAATTTAATTCTTCTTAACACTAAATATACATGGAGGCTTTACAAGGCTAAGAAATATAGAAAAAATATGAAGGAGAAATAAGGACAGAATATCCAAAGATCCAACACCAAAACCCGCTGAATATAGACGAAAAATGGGAGAAAATGGTGGAAATAATAAAAAGCGACAGAATAGATAATTCCATAAAAACAAAAAGCAAAGGAAAAGAAATGGTGCAATGAAAATTGTAAGAGGGAAATAAAAATTAGAAATAAACTAAGAATTAAAGCAATACACACAAAGAAAAGAGAAGATAAAGAGGCATGCAAAGGACAAAGACTGAAAACAAAGAAAAAGGGCAGAAAATGATCAAAGAGCTCGGGAAATTGAAAACTGTTTTAAAAAAAAAAGAAATGAGAAATTTTCTTGTGAGGCCAAGATAGGAAAACAAAGACCCAGACAGATCGTGTATATAAAAGATAAAGAAAATAATTTAATAGGAGAGGAAGAGGAAATAAGAGCAAAGTAGAAATAATATTTCGCACGAGTGTTAAATAAGGGAGGAGAAGAAGAAAGCACACAAGAATAATTAGAAACAGAATGGACGGACAATATAAACCCAATATCGGAAGCCACCAGACATCAGAGATAAATAAAATAATTGAGCAGCTCAAAAACAATAAATGTCCAGGAAGAAATAGAGTAACAAATGAAAACATGAAGTATGCCGGAGATCTAAGTAAAAAAATCTACGAGTTGTTGCAACTGGTTAGCGTAAACTTAGTGGCCTAATGAACGATATGCCACGTATATTGAAGGATGAATAAAATATATCAAGGGAAAAAGAAAAGAATAGCATCTCCTTTACCGAGTATATCATTCTCCGGCCGATATCAAAGATGTCGTGTAACAAATCTAACCAAAAGCTGATACCAAAGGACTTGACTTCAGATTCAATACGAGTATTCACTACAGCAGGCGACTATATTCGTAATTAACACAATTCATTTATAAAACTGCCAAAAAGGCCTTAAAACTGGTATAACATTCACCTCTTCGAAATCTCAAAATGAAAGTGCTTCAAGGCAAACGCTCGCTATCTCTTCTTACCCACTATGCCGAATCTTAACGCGTACGTCCACCACGATACGCTTCTACACGCCTTCCATCAACAGAATCTGATTTGAATATGCAGTGCTCCTAGTGCTGTAACGAGGAACTAGTCTAACTCTTTGTTACAGCACTCGGTCAATTATTACGTGTAGAACCTAACCAAAATGATTGTCAGGCAACCTGAAGCCACGTAAATTGTTATATACTGCGTAGATCGGTAGGACTTTCATCTATCGACATCCGAGGTAGCAGTATATTCATTCAGGCCCCAGATTAGGTAGCGTAAGCTTAGTAACTTATTGTACAAAACAACACGTGTATTAGAAGATTGACTAGGTACAAAGCGTAACGAGAAAAATGGCGTTATTTATTTCCTAAATAAGCGGAAGATTTCCAAAATCATATTTATACCAAAATCTGGGAAGTCTGTAGAAGAACTAAGATCTTATGGATCTATGAGTCTGCTTTTCGTATTAGAGATATTTAACAAACTGTTCCTACACTTTTAGTAGAATATAAAAAATACCGTAACACTGATTTGGGTTGCTAAAGCAACATGGCATCAATGAATATATACAGCGTGTTGTAGAAGAAATAAATATCACTTTCGAAAACTTTTTAGCTGCGTATCTGACCTTATTAGATGCTTGCGTTTCTGAATATTACGCAAGCATTCAATAACGTCTGATACGAAGAATTGCGGTGTAAAATGAAAACGCAATTGCCTGGTCCTTTTTACCAGGTATTAAGATCATACCTCACAAACAGAAACCTTTACAGTTAAACTACGTCACAAAATAACTGAGCTTTGCCCTGGCTTGTCATAAGGGAGCATACTCTGCCCCGTGCTGATATACCATTAATATCCCCAAAACATCTTAGCGTCACGTTTTCGCTCAGTTGTGAAAAACTGAAACTGGGTGTTTATAGCATTCAGACCTAAAAAATTAGAGACGTGAAGGCAAATCTCAATATAATACCTTCGCTTTTCTTTGTGAGCAATCTGTCACGAAGAATAATAAGTAATCGGTAACTTGTACTACAGCATGTATCTAGAGAGTTGAACTTACCATTTAATCATTTACTTAAATAGCTCTTCCTGTTCGCGGACCTCTTCCGCTGGGGCTGAGCTATCCACCAGGCGCGTCCCTAGGTGGCGGATAATGGCACGGTCAGGTCTCTCTTGGGGAACCTGATGTGTGTCAGTCATAAGCGGGATGGATAGGCCTAAAAACCTTCTAATCCTTAGCGAAAGCTGTCACCGCGGACCAGCTCTTCCAAGCTACGGTGCAAGGCAACGTGTTTAGAGCTGAACGGCCACTGGGGCATATGTGGTCGCAAACGTTCCCCTGGGGGCACTAGGCGGTACCCCCTTGTATTTACGACTTGGGCCCGTAATGTAAGTTCTGCGGAAAATGACCTCATACTTCTTCCATAGTCGTGGGAGTGGGAATCAAATGAACACAGAGAACAAACACCAAAAACTTAGATAGATGGAGTCTGAAGAGAATCCAAAACCTAAGAAGTTACTACCTAAACGCGACCAATTTAGAATACCGCAAGTAATAAGGAGATTGCAAGATGTTATGCAAAGCCTCCCTCTCTTGACCTGACCTACCTGAAGATGGACGCCCCGTCGAAAACACCCTGCCGGCTAGCTCAATAGAAACGAAGAGCGCGCGAGTCCCTAGGTCGCTTACTGTTATGGTGGCGCCACCGTATATTAAAACCTTCAAGGTTCACCCCGTATATACAGAAGCGGGTGGGACACAGGTAGCACCAAATACAAGAGAGACAGCTCCCTATCACTTGCTATGGATAAAAACGAGTCTTTGCTTTACCCAACACTTGTAGGAAAGAGAATCAAACAACACACGAGATATCAACAATAACAAGCTTTAATTTCCAGAAGTTGGTTCTTAAATAACATCAGTAATCGCAGGTCACAACTAAACAATGGCACTACAACAAAGTCTCCAGATGCCAATAATTCTATTCTAAGCAGATATAATACAAGCAATAAGTTTAGGTAAATGATTATCAAAATGAAATATCATAAATATTGAGAAGTAAATTAATTCAAGAAGCTAATTGAAATACAAAGTTACCAAGTTTCAGTAATTAATTTCTAAAGCTAATTAAAAGGTGATATAATGTCATAAAAGAGTACTGGCTTTATTAAATGAATTTATCAGAATAATACCTCCAAGCATAAATTATTAAAAGGTAAGACTGCAAAACTAGGTGGAATTATTCGAAATGGAAAGACGTAATCAAAATGAATAGCTACAAACTACAAAGAGTTAATGAGCCACATTACAAATTTAATGTGTAACAAGAATATCTTTCAACGTTCGCATAAAGGCTTAGTTAAAAATAAAGCTAAAATACATGTACTTCCAGTAATATACTCTTAAACACCCCAGTATCGCTCAAGGCGCAATATGGAGTTTTCTTGAATACAGGTTCACCTGTCAAGACAACAACAGCCTGTATACACAGGTGTAAAATTTATGAAAGTTATAGTTAAATTTACGATTTAAGATCAAGACAAATATTATACAGAACTCAAATTAGGTATACGTAATAGTGGTTCTTTACAATTAGTTAACAAGGCAAAATAAATTAAATCTAGATCTTCGACGTAACCCTAAGATATATCTAAATTGAACGAAGGCCCGACTGATGGTTCTAAGCCTCGTTCTATAATCTACACTAACTTCTGTCTGCTGGTGAAGCTAGTCAACCAGTTAATATTTCTTCTTCTTCTTTAAGTGCCGTCTCCGCTTCGAAGGTTGGCAATTATCATAGCAATTCTTACTTTTGAAACCGCAGCTCTAAACAGTTCATTATTATTACATCCAAACCAGTCCCTAAGGTTCTTCAGCCATGAATTCCGTCTTCTTCCTATAGATCTCTTGCCCGGGATTTTTCCCTGCATAATTATTTGTAGTATTTGATATTTTTCTCCCCTCATGACATGTCCCATGTACAGCAGTTTTCTTCTCTTAATTGTCGGAATCACTTCTCTCTCCTTATGCATACGTCTCATCACTTCTACGTTGGTTTTTCTCTCTACCCATGAGATCTTCAATATTCTCCGGTATACCCACATCTCAAATGCCTCCAGTCTCCTCATGTCGGTTACCTTCAGCGTCCAGGCCTCCATCCCATAGTATAGTATAGACAGCACATAGCATCTCATCAGTCGTATTTTTAAGTCAAGGTTTAAATCTCGGCAGCAGAAAAGCCTTTTCATCCTTGTAAAGGTGCTTCTCGCCTGTTCTATTCTGACTCGTATTTCTTGGGAGCTGTCATTGTTCTCATTAATGATCGTGCCCAGGTATTTGTATTGTCTTACTCTCTCAATAGGCTGGTTCTTCACATATATCTTACGATTATCTTTAGTTGTTTTTGTTATCAGCATATATTTTGTTTTGCTTATGTTCAGCGTTAGTCCATACTCTTCGCTTACTGTGACCATTCTGTTAATTAGCGTCTGTAGGTCCTCGTGTGTTCCAGCTAAAATAACTGTATCGTCAGCGTACCTCAGATTATTTATTGTCATGCCGTTAATCTTAATGCCCATGTCCCGATCATCAAGTGCTCTATTTACTATGTCCTCCGAGTACAGATTAAAGAGGATTGGCGACAGTATACACCCCTGACGAACACCTCTTCGTATTTCTATTTCCTCTGATGTCGTGTCTTCTATTCGTACTGCTGCTTTTTGGCCATAGTACAGGTTTGAGATTAATCTTATGTCTCTGAGGTCTATCCTTCTCTTGACCAATGTTTCTATGAGTTGGTCATGTCTAACTTTATCAAATGCTTTATTGTAATCTATAAAGCAGGCGTATATGTCCTGGTTTACGTCTAGGCATTTTTGTGATAGGACATTTAGTGCAAAAAGTGCTTCCCTTGTTCCTAGGCCCTTACGGAATCCAAACTGACTATCGCTGATATCTACATCCAATTTCCTGAATATTCTATTATGGACCACCTTCAACAGGACTTTCAATGTGTGACCCATCAGGCTTATTGTGCGGTAGTCAGAGCAATGCCTGGCATTTTTCTTTTTCGGAAGGGTTATAAAAGTTGATAGCAACCACTCATTTGGTATTATTCCTGTTCTATATATGGTATTAAGTACTTCTACCAAAACATGAATCCGGTCCGCCTCTATCAGTTTAAGAATTTCCGCTGGCAGTTGGTCCGGACCTGCAGCTTTTCCGTTCTTGAGCATACCTAGTGCATATGTTACTTCATCCTTAATTATGTCCGGGCCCAACTCCCCTTCCGTATTTTCAAGAGTCGTATGCCGTCTCTCATCTTCGAACTGCTCTTTAATGTAGTTCTTCCATATTTCTAGTTTTTGCTCTATTTCTGTGACTATTTTCCCGTTGTTATATAATATATTAAGTTGCTTTTGTTTGCTGGTGCCGACGAGTTCTTTAATCTTTTTGTGCATGTTAAAGTTGTCGTATTTGGCTTGTAGCTCCTCAATTTCTTCACATTTTTGTTTATAATAATCTTCTTTTGCTTTTCCGATTTTTGAGCGAAGTATTCGTTGTGTTTCTTTATATTGTTGTTCGTTTTTTCCCTTATAGCTTCTTCTCTTTTCCATAAGATTAAGAATTTCACCAGTAATCCATTCCTTCTTTCCTGTGGGTTTCTCTGTCTTCAGAATCTCCAATGAGGGTTCCAACAAGGCTGATTTAATTCTGTACCATTTTTCGTTTATGTTTCTGCAGTTTTGGTATTCTTCCTTGCTTTCGAGTGTTTCCAGATTTTTGTTTATTCTTGTTTGCAACTCATTCCGTATTTCTTGGTTTTTTAGGTGTTTTGTATTTATCCGAGTTTCTCTCTTCTTTGGGATTCTTTTAAGTTTGAGGTGCATCTGGGCCACCAGGGGGTTGTGGTCCGAAGAGACGTCAGCGCCCGGGTAGGTCTTAACTGATTTGATGTTGTTTCTATATCTTGCGTTTATCAAAACGTAGTCTATTTGATTTCTCATCGGGTTCTGGTCACTGTCTTGTTGGGATTTCCATGTGTAGAGTCGTCGGTTTGGAAGCTTATAAAAGGTATTGGTTATTATCATCTCTTCCTCTTGGCAAAATTGTACCAGCCTATCGTCCCTCTCATTTCTTGTCCCCAACCCATATTCACCTATATACTTGTCACATCTCCCTTTTCCGACCTTCGCATTAAAGTCTCCAAAAATTATATTGATATCTCTTGGTTTTAGTGAATCAAGCGTTTGTGTGATTAGTTCGTAAAACAGCTCGTTTTCTTCTTCAGGTTTGTCTGCGGTAGGGGCATGTATTTGTATAATGTTTAGTTTTCTTGAGTTGGTCTGTAGTTGTAAGAGTATGATACGGTCTGAGATAGGGACAAAGCTAGTAACAGACGCCACAATATATCTTGAGACAGCGATTGCCACACCATGTCTGTGATAATTATCATCGTTACCAGAGAAGTACAGCATGCCTCCATTTGTTGGGATTTGGCCATGACCAGGCCATCTTGTTTCACTGATTCCTAGGATGTTAAGTTTCAGTCTTTGCATTTCGTGTACAACGTTATGCATCTTTCCAGCTTCATACATGGATCTCACGTTCCATGTCCCAATCTTTAACTTGTTTGTTGTCACAGTCTTGTTCATCACTGTTCCCCCCGGAGATCCGATTGGGGAACTTATTACTCCGGATAATTTGGTTTTGAACATTGCCATGATGATTTGTACTAAGGATATCCATAGATCTTTAATGCAGTAGTTTCCTCTTGCTTTCTGCATCCTTATGCCGTTGACTAATTCCTTAGTTCATCCGCCTTTAGGGCCATTTTCCCAACCCTAGGACAAAAGAGTGCCCTGCCATTTACTAGCTCCTCCACCCGAGGCTGATGGCCAGTAAATGGGGTATTGCTTATACCGGCAATCACTCGGTCCCTATCTGCGTTAGCCACCAAGATTGATGTTGCCCGCCTTCTGCCACGTGGAGGTGCAGATTCGGATTTTTCCTTCATCGAGATTAAGACCTTTCGGCATTTCTTAATCTCTCCGGAGCTTAAGAAGGTTATTATTTAACTAAAGGTAATTTAGAAATCAGACGTTTAAAGCCTATCGGACAAAGTAATAAGGTGAAGCCCTGAAGCTGACTAAATTTAGAGTTTAAATATACAAAGGTTGCACAAAGAAGAGAATAACTTCACTCTAGTGCCTACTAGAGTTTTAATAATCTGACAATTAAACTACTTATTAAAATATAATGAAACAGATACGCAAAATACATATCCGTCACTGTAAACATGGACAAACACCTCGTATTTTTAGCATTTACTTCTGTTCAATACATATGTTCCAGCCATCTAGGCCTCATCGGTTGAACTAGTGAAGTAATGTGTATACAAATTAATACAGATCTGTTAAACAACGGATCTGTATCTGTATCTACATTTACGCTAAAATCGTCTCCAAGCTATAACCAGTTTCGTTCTATCAGGCGACACCAATTTAATCAGTGACATCTGACGGAAGAAAGCGACTAGGCCAGAAAAGGCGATCTTCCGCTCGAATAGCAATGCTATTACGAAAAAAAAGCGGAAAAATACGTATATTGGTGCTGTCCATTAACACACGCCAGATGGCGGTAAATATACAAAAAAGGGATATTTATCAATACGTTTTTGCCGTATTACGCAGTTGTTATATAATGAAACAGATATGCAAAATACATATCCGTCACTGTAAACATGGACAAACACCTCGTATTTTTAGCATTTACTTCTGTTCAATACATATGTTTCAGCCATCTAGGCCTCATCGGTTGAACTAGTGAAGCAATGTGTATACAAATTAATACAGATCTGTTAAACAACGGATCTGTATCTGTATCTACATTTACGCTAAAATCGTCTCCAAGCTATAACCAGTTTCGTTCTATCAGGCGACGCCTAGATGGCTGAAACATATGTATTGAACAGAAGTAAATGCTAAAAATACGAGGTGTTTGTCCATGTTTACAGTGACGGATATGTATTTTGCATATCTGTTTCATTATATAACAACTGCGTAATACGGCAAAAACGTATTGATAAATATCCCTTTTTTGTATATTTACCGCCATCTGGCGCGTGTTAATGGACAGCAACAATATACGTATTTTTCCGCTTTTTTTCGTAATAGCATTGCTATTCGAGCGGAAGATCGCCTTTTCCGGCCTAGTCGCTTTCTTCCGTCAGATGTCACTGATTAAATTGGTGTCGCCTGATAGAACGAAACTGGTTATAGCTTGGAGACGATTTTAGCGTAAATGTAGATACAGATACAGATCCGCTGTTTAACAGATCTGTATTAATTTGAATACACATTGCTTCACTAGTTCAACCGATGAGGCCTAGATGGCTGAAACATATGTATTGAACAGAAGTAAATGCTAAAAATACGAGGTGTTTGTCCATGTTTACAGTGACGGATATGTATTTTGCATATCTGTTTCATTATATAACAACTGCGTAATACGGCAAAAACGTATTGATAAATATCTCTTTTTTGTATACTTATTAAAAATTAAAAAAAGTTAGTTCGGGCTGATTATAAACCCACTTTTAATTAAGTAAAATATAACAGCAGCTACTTAGCTTATCAAACTTTTATGCTTAGACTTCGGAATCCCTTCCTGTGTTTTCCCTCACAGAGGATGAACGGGTTTGTCGTTCCCTATTGTGTTTCAATGGGGAACAGCCGCCATCTTGGAGACGCCGTGTAGTTGAAGAAAATTTTCTCCGGACAGGATGCTCTGGAGATATCAGAATCTCCGTTGCAAGTGGTTTGAGGAACCCTATACAGAACTTCTACAGAAGTTCAATTCTACGTTGCCAATCCAAAAATAAGAAACAATATAAGTATCGGCCACCACGTGGTATAACCCATGAAATAACTTCAAAGTAAAATCTTCGGTTTTAAGTTCTTAAAACCTGGATAGATAGCGCCAAAAATAAAATCCTAAGGCAGATAAAAGAAAAGAATAAGCTAAATTCAATTGATTAAGATAAGTCTTACCGCAGAAAAAGCTCACTGATAAAAAAAGAAAGAACCAGCGCTACACAAGTTCGAAAAACGAATGACAGGATCGATAGACAGGTAATTTTGAAAAGAAGGAAATTTAATTAGCATATTCCCTAACTAGGTATAAGTGGGAAGAACCAAACTAACAAGCGAAGGTACGCTAATTAAAACACCATATTAAAGGTGAAAAAGACAAGGTAATAACGTCAAGAAATCTGCATAAGCTAGATAAATCAAATGTTGAGAGATGGCGCCCCAAGCAAGAGAATATAACTACGCTAAATAAAGTAAACTAAAAAAGATAATTAGACGAATAGGCTCTAAAATAGGTTCACGAAATTCTAAAAGAATTTCTACAGTAATAAAATTGAATTAGCGAATCAAGAATAGATTAAAAGTAAAATAATCGAACATGACTAAGCATAATAATTTCTAAGATGTCGGTCACGCCGAAGTGGAAGAAGACAGCCGAATAAGAAATTCGGATATAGCGGCATCCATAATATTTGAATATAAGTAAAATTTGAAGGAATTAAGATTAGAAGTAGCGTAAGTTGTACGATAATTAACAACAAAAATAAATAAAATAGTAATAAACGAAAATGTTGAATAATGAAAGGACTAAATTGACTTAAAAAGGTTAATAATGAAATAACTTAATTAAAAATACCTGAATGATCTCAAAGTGATTTTTCGAGCGTAACAAAGTCTATAGTCTCCCTTGGCAATGGAAACCGATGAGACTTCAAAAAACAAAAGTGAAACGCAACCGACTGAAACTGAGAACGTTGCGAAGATAAAGGGTGCACCCAAGGAGAGGAAACATATTTCCGGGGTATAAAGAAAGAAGTTAAAGAAGATGAGGAAACAGGGGGTGGATACAAGCAAAATAAGGCTCCCCGTTTCCCAAAAAGAACCTCAGGGAAAACCTAAGCCAACAGGGGCCGTTAAGCGGACCGTGTCGGCTAGGGGCACTCCTGAGGATAAAGTAACTAAGCGCACAAAGTTTTCACATTCGGGCGTGAGTTACAAAGCAGCTCTTAAAGGTATTAAGGCTGCAATAGTTCCTAAGGATTACAAGGTCATCTTAATGACTGAGGGCAACGTAGGAGCGATACAAGAGGCCCTGATGATGGTCATAGATAGGCGCGAAAGGCGCCGAGGTTTGAATCCTCCTGTCTTATGAACGGTTCCGAAACTCGAGAAGAGCGAGGAGTTGCCACAACAGCAACGAGTTTTAGCGTTTTTGCCAGAGACTAAAAAAGAGGACAGTGGGCTTGAAAAAACTCGAGAGGCAAAATCCAGGTCTTAAAGTGGACCGATGGATTATCCTCAGTTCCATGTCTTCCGAAAACGGCCTACATGTTGGCCCTCGAATTGACAAGGAGTCTGCGGAGACGTTGGTAGGGACTGACTGGAGACCTTACTACCGCTTTCAGAGGGCTAGCTTTGTAACCCTCGAAACAAAAAAGACCTGACACCGGTGATGCAGGATGAGGGTACTCTAGGAAAACCTTAAGCATCAATCTGTAAGTGTTCAAATGTTGAAGATTGTCCAGATAAATTTTCAACATAAGAAAACAGCCACAGCGGCCCTTTTCCGAAGGACGTTGGCTGAAGATATCGATATCTTCCTCGTTGAAGAGCCATGGATAAGTAGAGATAAGGTGGGAGGACTACAGATTAGGGGAAGGGAGCTGTTGGTTGGTGCCCCAGACACTAAAATTAGAAATTGTATCTGTTTCAGAGCAGACCTGGACGTGATGCCTATCACGGAGCTATGCAGTGGAGACATGACGGCAGCCGGAATCAGACTGAATGTCGATAGGGGGATATTGGAGACGATAATTGCGTCTCTATACCCACCCATTGACTCTCCAGAGTTACATGGGCCTGATCTTGGGGCCTTTGTGGCATATACCAGTAAGAACAATCCGCAATTGATTATCGGCGCAGATGCCAATGCTCAGATGTAGATGTAGATGTAATCTTATGCACGTTAGGAGTACGGGATATTGTAAGGGGGTGACATGTATCCAACGACCCGTCGCTCTCCTGATCATGCGTATATCCGCTATAAAGTACGTATAGATTTAACGGAACCCAGACTATACAGGGATCCCAAGAGAACATACTGTCTTACAAGCAAGATATGTTAGCTGCAACCCGAAACATTCCTGTTAGAATAGGGAATGTGGATGAGCTGGAGTTGGCTGTTGCATAGTTGCAACGGACCATTCTTTCCTGCTATGAAAATAACCGTCCCCTTAGGGAGCGCCGTATAGCTAAGCGGACTGGCTGGCGGAGAACAGAGTTAATCAATCTAAGGAAAGACACTCGCCGGTCATTTAACAGTGCGATGAAATGAGATAATTGGGAAACCTATAAGGCTCTCCTCAATAAATCAAAGAGAGCAAAAGGAAGGCCTGGAGAAAATTCTGTGAGGACACCCAAGGTGTCCCTGACATGGCCAAGATTAACAGAATTCACAAAAAAAATCCTTTCAATGCAATTAGATCATTACAAAAATCGGACGGGAGGTGTACCAATACCGTAGAAGAGACTTTAGATTATCTTCTAGAGGTACACTTTCCAAGTTCTTAGCTTATGGATGACTGTGATATCAATAAACTTGTCACCACCTGGATGGCGACTAGGACTAGGAATGAAATATCAAAAGTAGATAGGATTTGCCGATTCTGGACCCTCCTCCTCCTCTATGACGTCATAACTGACGTCACAATGACGTCACAACCCAAGTCATAACTGACGTCACAACCCAACCCAATGACGTCATACTGACGTCACAATGACGTCACAACTCAACCCAATGACGTCATACTGACGTCACAACCCAACCCAATGACGTCACAACCCAACCCAATGACGTAATACTAACGTCACAATGACGTCACAACCCAATGACGTCATACTCTGATAACGTCACAGGGATACGTAACAACCTCCACCTCCACACTGATCTACGAGGTTCAATCAAAAAGAAAAAAAACAAAAGGACATTAGAAAACAAAATGGCGAAAGGAGGAGTTAAGCAAAAATGCATCAAGCCAAAAAGACATTAGAAAACAAAATGGCGGATGAGGGTAAGTTTGAAAAGCAAAAAAGAAAAATACATACAAGATGGAGGCCCCCTTGTGGGGCCCTCAGAAGCAAAACCACACACACCCCTAAAGCCCCCTTGTGGGGCCCTCCGAAACATAACCACACAGTAAGTTTGAAAAGCAAAAAAGAAAAAAATACATACAAAATGGAGGGCCCCCTTGCGGGGCCCTCAGAAGCAAAACTACACACTCCTAAAGCACCCCTTGTGGAGCTCTCTGAGCACCCTCCGAAACACCACCACACACGGCCCCTAGTGGGGCCCTCTGAAGCATCACCACAAACGGCCGTCCTAATGGGGCCACCGAAACACTATCTCACAATTGAATAAAACACAAAAATGGTGGACGAGGGTAAGTTTGAAAAAAGCAAAAGAAGAATACATACTTACCAGATGGAGGGCCCCCTTGTGGGGCCCTCTGAAGCATAACCCCTAAAGCCCCCTTGTGGGGGCCCTCTGAAGCACCCTCCGAAACATAACCACATAGTAAGTTTGAAAAGCAAAAAGCAAAATACATACAAGATGGAGGGCCCCCCTTGTGGGCCCTCAGAAGTAAAACAACACACACCCCTAGAGCCCCCCTTGTGGGGCCCTCCGAAACATAACCACACAGTAAGTTTGAAAAGCAAAAAAAGAAAAAATACTTACAAGGTGGAGGGTCCCCTTGTGTGGCCGTCAGAAGCAAAACCACACACACCCCTGGAGCTCCCTTGTCGGGCTCTCGGAAGCATCCTCCGAAACATAACTACACACGGCCTCTAGTGGGACCACCGAAACGTAACCTCACAATTTAATAAAACACGTGTGCACTCGACAAAAGTTTGATGAATACTAAAGCAAATCACATACGGCGTGCTATAAGTATATAATTATGATGATAATGCAAAATTAGTAATATGTTTTTTAAATAAAAATTATACGTCCGGTGTTGGAAAATAAAAAGACATGAATCAACATTAAAAATAATGATGACGCATGTCTGTGAAATAGTTTTAAATAAAAATTCACTTACTAAGCATATTGAATTGCATCCGGTGTCGGCTTACCTGGAACTATCATTCAATTCAAAAGGCATGAATCAACATCAAAAATAATAATGACGCATGTCTGTGAAATATTAATAATCCTTTTATTTAAACCTATGAATTCGCTCCACAGATATAGGAAGGATTTAGCATTAATATTGAACCGCAACACGTTATTTACTTACCTGTTAATAAGCGGAACAGTATAGACAACATAACTCCAATTCTAGTTGATCTAGACGGTAAACTTGTAAACTTTAGAGGAGAACAGATTGTAATTCGTTTGGAGTTGAAGCGGGATGGGTCTATCTTTTAGAAATTATAAAACTTACAGACCCCTAAAACAAACAATCAGTCACTCTCCCGATAACCGACGGATAAAACCCACGAACATAGCTTTCCTAAAATCTATTGGATTGAAAGTGAAAAATGGAGGAAACATTGGAAATTTTTCAAGGAGTAAAGTTTGATGATGCCATCACAAAAGAACTATATCACATTTACTATCCAAGAACTAGCAATTTTAATCCGAACCATGAAATACGCATTTCCATTCAACATCAGGATATTTATACATTACCGAGCAATAGCTTCATTCGAATAGAGGGCAGATTCATTGTAGATGATAAGGGATACTGGTACTTGTAAATTAACAAATAACGCGTATGCGTTTCTGTTCGACCAGATGCGCTATCAAATCAACGGTGTAGAAATTGATCGATGTATGAAACCAGGCATCACCACAACATTGAAAGCATGCGTTTCTTATAGCGAGAATGAATCTAAATTGTTACAAATGGCCGGTTGGTGTCCATTCAAGAATGAACAGCTCACCATCTCAGCTGGAAAGTTTAACGCTTGCTTACCATTAAACTTTTTTTCGGTTTGCTAGAAGATTATAATCACATTTTCTTAAACGTTAGTCAATAATTAACATTGAACCGCAGTAAAACAGACGATAATTGCTATATAAACACTCAGTCAGACGGTACGAAGAAGGCGAAATTGGAAATTGAAAAGATTGAATGGTATGTGCCGCATATAAATGTGAATGATAAAATCCGCTTGAAACTGCTCCATGCCCTCAAGGAAAAATATATATATATATATATATACCGTTTAGAAAGTGCGAGTTGTATGAGTTACCAGCATTGCGTGCTACAAAGACCGATATATGGCCTATTAAAACTAGTACAAATTTAGAGAAACCACGTCATGTTATAGTGGGCTTTCAACATAAAAAGAAGGATAATATACACGCAGATTTTTCAGATTTTAATCATTCCGCAATTACAAATATAAAATTATATTTAAATTCAGAGAGCTATACATACTCTGCCATGAATTTGGATATGGGCCAAAAGCGATATGCTATTGCTTAACATATGTATACAAATTTCCAGTCTAGCTATTACGGCCGGCAAAACCAACCGCTCTTGGATTATAATCAATTCCACGATCGTGCCCTCTTCTCGATAGATGTCAGTAAACAGGCTGATAGCTTAATTAGCACTAGTGTTGATATAAAGCTTGAATTGGAATGCCAGGGGGAATTTAATGCAGATATTGTAGCATATTGTTTAATCATAAATGATAATCTTTTTGAATATGAGCCCCTAACTGGGTTGATAAAAAAAAATTATTTAAAATTTATTTTTAATTGCAACAAAATGAAATAAAACATTTTATAAATTTTTTCTTTATTTAAACAACAACACCTCGTCTAGACTATCGTTCTTAATACGACCAGCAACAGTATAGCATGTTCTACGATTTATATGTTTATTCTATACAAATCAGACTGTTTTTGTCGGTTAACGTTACCACATACCCCCTTAAATTTAAAATAATGCTGACGCATGTCTGTGAAATAGTTTTAAATGAAAATAAAAAGTTCACTTACTAGGCAGATTGAATTACATACAGTATAGGAAAATAAAAGGACATGCGTCAACATTCAAAATAATGATGACGCATGTCTGTGATATAGTTTTAAATGAAAATTCACTTACTAAGCAGATTGAATTACATCCGATGTTGGAAAATAAAAAGATATGTATCATCATTATTTTTAATGATGACGCATGTCTGTGAAATAGTTTCAAATAAAAATTCACTTACTAAGCAGATTGAATTACATTCGGTGTTGGAAAATAAAAAGACGTGCATCATCATTAAAAATAATGATGACGCATGTCTGTAATTGTTTTAAATAAAAATTCACTTACTAAGCAGATTGAGTTGCATCCGGTGTCGGCTTACTTGGAACTACCTCATTCAAAATAAAAAGTTATGCATCAACATTAAAAATAATGATGCCGCATGCCTGTGAAATATTATTAATTGTTTAAATACTGCTCGAAATATTATAGGAGCTGATTCAGTCTAGGTGATTCAAACCGCTAACATCGATACTATATGTAATTATTTTTTGTACTTTATAACTTTTATTGTTCTTAAATTTTTTTTAGTTTAACAACATGAACTGCCCTCAAAATCTCAAGACTTACAGCCGTTTGGACAATCTCCGTAGACATGCGTGTGTGAACAAAACAGTTCACACTTGCGATGCTTGCGAGAGAACCTTTACTAGGAAAGACAATTTAATTCGACATCATAAGAGAACGCATCCTGAGGGAGCAGCAAATCTACATGTAGGAAATGCTGCTTCAACTTCGAAGAGGAGCTGCCCTCCTTCCACCAGTTGTGATGACCCCGAAGTAGAGTTAATATGTTGTGGATTAAGTTTTCCTAATACTGCAATGTATAGGGGACATCTTCGTTCACTACAGCACTTATCTAATAATGCTATTTTATTGTGGGATAAAGTTTTCGAAATTTCTAGCAGTTTTAACCGACGCGTAGCTTCCTATAGAATTTCAGGCAATCAAATTTCCGATATACAAACTCTTTTGGCTGAATCTAAATTACGATCTATCCGGTTGATTAAAAATGTTGTTGAGCGGGTATTATCGGGGGTTAAGGTACAGTTTGAGTTATTTGCTCGCTACGTTAAACCTGAAGTGGATGAGCAAGCAACTGAAATAAAATCCTTTAATACTCGATATACCGTTGTGACGCAGTCATCTGACGTTAACGATATTTTTGATCAACTGGCTAGCATTATAATCACAAAATCGGAGGAGTTTCAGGAGAGAGATTCGGGGTGGGCGTTGGTTTCGGTCTCGTATTTAGATATTAATATAAATTCTTTTACGCCCCTCAGCGGATCATCCTATCTAGAACTACCTCCTTCAATTCAAAATAAAAAGGCTTGCATCAACATTAAAAATAATGATGATGCATGTCTAGGTTGGTGTTTAACTGCAGCCCTCCATCCCGCTAATAGTCAGGTAGATAGGGTAGCTTCCTACCCCCATTATTCTACGGTTTTGAATTTAGAAAATATTAAATTCCCTGTTAAAATAAAAGATTTTTCAAAAATTGAGGATTTAAATAATTTGAGTATTATGTTCTATACTTTGGCTTTTAATTCAGATTCGAAAAATTATGATGTTGTTGGGCCCATTTATTTTACTAAATCTAGAAAAGATATTCATATAAATCTATTATTGATTGAAGACGGTGAGAAATCTCATTACGTGTTGATTAAAAATCTCTCCAGACTAATTTCTTCCCAGATTAGTAATAATGGACATATGACACATTTGTGTGACGGGTGTCTGGTATATTTCAGAACGTCTAAACAGTTAGTTGCTCATAAACAATTTGATTGTAATCATTTATATACCGTTCTGCCTTCAACCGAACCCCATAAATCAAAATTGGGTGATACGATACCCCAAAATATTTTAAAATTCAATGACTTTGAAAAGAACTTGTTTGTGCCTTTTGTTATTTATGCCGATTTTGAGTGTATCTTGGACCAATTCACTCTTGCAGCAGTGATCCAGCTATTACGTATACGAGGCCTACTGATAAGCATGTTGCTGTGAGCTTTGCTTACAATATCGTTAGTAAACATAATTCTAGTTTAAATAAAGTTGTGACGTATGCTGGTTTGGATTGCCCAACAGTATTTATCACGCGATTGATGGATGATGTAAGAGATATTTATAAAAAGTATTTAAAAATTGTCGTTCCAATGAATCCTTTGACTATTGACGAGAGAAATAATTTTAATAATGCAGTTATCTGTCACATGTATGATTTGCCATTAAATGAAGATAAAGTGACAGATCACTGTCATTTAACGGGGAAATTCAGGGGTGCCGCTCATTCAAATTGCAATCTAAATTTCAAAATTCCAAATTTTATCCCCTTGTTTCTACACAACATGAGCCATTATGACAGTCATCTATTCATTAGAAATTTGGCAAACGATAATTTAGACATAAACTTTGTGCCGGTTAATAAAGAAAAATATATTAGTTTTACGAAAAAAGTTTTAGTTGATAATTATACTGATAACGCGGGCGTAAACAGAGATGTATATGTAAATTTACGATTTTTAGATTCTTTTCGCTTTATGGCATCCTCCATCGAAAAATTGTCAAATAATTTATCTCCAACCGATTTTAAAGCCGTTAAATCACATTTTCCAGATATTGAACAATTCAATTTAATTAAACGTAAGGGAATTTTTCCATATGAATATATAGATAGTTTTGAGCGATTGAATGAACCAGCACTACCTCCAATAGATAAATTTTATAGTACTTTAACAGGAGAGGGTATTTCTAATGAAGATTATATGCATGCTCGAGATGTTTGGAACATTTTCGGTTGTAAATCTTTATTGGATTACTCAAATCTATATTATAAACATATGTTTTATTACAAACTGACATTTTTGAAAATTTCCGTGAAGTTTGTCATAAAACATATGGTTTGGATCCTGCTCACTATTTCACATCGCCGGGTCTCTCTTGGAGCGCCATGTTGAAGTATACCAAAATTGAATTGGAGTTACTCACTGATATTGATATGCATCGTTTCATTAAAAATAATATTAGGGGCGGGTTAACGCAATCTTGTTTGAGATATGCTGCTGGTAATAATAAATATTTAAGTACATTTGATGCGAGTTCTCCAAATTCGTATTTAGTTTACTGGGACGCAAACAATCTATATGGGTGGGCAATGTCGCAGTATTTACCATTCGGCGGCATCAAGTGGTTAAAAGATGTTGAAAACTTTGATGTTTTATCATTCGCGAATGATTCAGTTATCGGGTACATTTTAGAGGTAGATATCGATTATCCAGAAGTAATACACGATAATCACAATGATTTACCCTTTCTTCCCGAGAGCATGAAGCCTCCCACATCTAAATTTCCCAACAAGAAATTAAAAGCAAACTTGCATGATAAATCTAAACATGTTATACACTATCGAAATTTAAAGTAAGCAGTAAATAACGGACTCAAAATTATTAGAATTCCTAGGATTTTGGAATTTAAACAGTCAAATTGGCTACAAAAATATATCGATTTGAATACTGCTTTTAGAAAAAATGCGCGAAACGATTTTGAAAAAGATTTTTATAAATTACTAAACAACTCGGTCTTTGGTAAAACTATGGAAAATGTTGACAAGCGTGTAGACGTGAAATTAATAATTCATTGGGAAGATATAGGAAAACGGAGGGGCGCCTCTAGCTTGATAGCAAAATTAAATTTTAAGAATATTAGTATTTTTGCTGAAAACTTTGTTGCTATTCAGATGTAGAAACTTAATGTTATTTATAATATACCCTTATTTATAGGTTTCTCCGTTTTGGAATTATCAAAATTGTTAATGTATGATTTTTATTATGATTATTTGAAGCGTGTCTATGCTGAACGGGTAAATCTGTTATATGGACACCGATAGTTTCATTTTAGAAATTAATACCGATGATATCTATTGCGACATGAAATAAAATATATCTAAATTTGATACGTCATACTTCTCGGCCGACAACGTTTACAACATGCCGCTCCAAAACAAGGCGGTTCTCGGTTTAATGAAAGACGAGAACGCCAGTAAGGTAATGAGCGAATTCGTCGGATTACGGGCCAAAGTTTATGCTCTAGAGGTTGAAGGTAGACAGGTTAAAAAATCTAAGGGAGTGAAAGAGAACGTAGTAAAAAATGCAATTAGTTTGGAAGATTACAAAATTTGTTTATTCGAACATGAATTAATTTATAGACGTCAAAATTTATTTCGTAGTAAATTACATGAGATTTCCTCCGTCGAACAAAATAAATTGACCATATCGCCTTTTGATGATAAACGGTATATTAATGGGGATGGGGTACATACCCTAGCTTGGGGTCATCATAACATCGTTGAATAATCGGATGGAGAGTTAAATTGGTAATTATAAATTAGATATAAAGATTGCGTTACTTAATATTACTTCTGTTATAGTCTCCAAACGGTTTGAACTCCCTCCCCTCTACTGTTCCTTGTTACTCTATATATACCGCTGCAACTTGTTCTAAACTGTCAGTATTGAGTTTTTCTTCGTGCCACATAGTAGTAAAATGGAGAGAGGTATGCAGATTTTAACTTTATAATTTACATTTTAGCAATCTAATATTTCTATTGTAACAGCTGATAGCGAACCGGTTACCTATACCGAATTCATTGACAACGCTTTGAAAAAGCAGGAATATGCTAGCCTTGGAGAGAAACAGCTTGTCGGACAATCTGCGTATTTGCTTAATAATAGCGGTACTAAGTGGATTGTTATTTGACTTAGTCCAGCTGCTGGTTTTGTGCCAATTTTTCAAATCCGCTCGTCGACCGTCTGCATCTTTTTCACTGTGGATGAGTGGGAGGAATTTTGCAAGACTGAGGGTTGCAGCCGTAATCATCTCATCGAATGTAGCATGTATAGAAAAATACAGGTATAGAAAAATACAGGAATTTGTCGGATTACGGGCCAAAGTTTATGCTCTAGAGGTTGAAGGTAGACATGTTAAAAAATCTAAGGGAGTGAAACAGAACGTAGTAAAAACTGCAATTAGTTTGGAAGACTACAAAATTTGTTTATTCGAACATGAATTAATTTATAGACGTCAAAATTTATTTCGTAGTAAATTACATGAGATTTCCTCCGTCGAACAAAATAAATTGACCATATCGCCTTTTGATGATAAACGGTATATTAATGGGGATGGGGTACATACCCTAGCTTGGGGTCATCACAACATCGTTGAATAATCGGATGGAGAGTTAAATTGGTAATTATAAATTAGATATAAAAATTGCGTTACTTAATATTACTTCTGTTATAGTCTCCAAACGGTTTGAACTCCCTCCCCTCTACTGTTTCTTGTTACTCTATATATACCGCTGCAACTTGTTCTAAACTGTCAGTATTGAGTTTTTCTTCGTGCCACATAGTAGTAAAATGGAGAGAGGTATGCAGATTTTAACTTTATAATTTACATTTTAGCAATCTAATATTTCTATTGTAACAGCTGATAGCGAACCGGTTATCTATACCGAATTCATTGACAACGCTTTGAAAAAGCAGGAATATGCTAGCCTTGGAGAGAAACAGCTTGTCGGAGAATCTGCGTATTTGCTTAATAATAGCGGTACTAAGTGGATTGTTATTGGTCTTAGTCCAGCTGCTGGTTTTGTGCCAATTATTCAAATCCGCTCGTCGACCGTCTGCATCTTTTTCACTGTGGATGAGTGGGAGGAATTTTGCAAGACTGAGAGTTGCAGCCGTAATCATCTCATCGACTGTAGCATGTATAGAAAAATACAGGTAATTCTACTAAAGAGTCGTAATCGTGAAATTGTTCTATCTAAAGACACATGCGACCACATATTCAGTTTGATCGAATTATTAAATCAAAAGTTGACTGTTTTAAAGACTTTGGATTTCATGAATTTTTATAAATCGACATTGGAATCCTGTGTCCAAATGTCTGGTGATATATACAGCAATATAAAAAGATTATTGTCATGTCATAGTAACTCTTTAAATGCTTTATTTATGTTAGAAATATTATATCTACATTACAATACTTTACATTTTGATATTGAAGTTATGAGATTGGGTTGTTAATTTATATTTATTAAATTTTATATATTCTAATTTATATATTGTAAATATATAGTTTTTCATAATAAATGTTTAAAACTTAATTTCCTCTTTCATTTATTGCTTCAAAGTGTCTGGACATTTTCTTTTCATTCGCAATTTTGTTTTTTTTCTTTTTGATTGAACCTCGTATATCAAAACATAAATGGTACTGTATGTTTAAATAAAAGGATTATTAATATTTCACAGACATGCATCATTATTATCTTTAATGTTGATTCATGCATTTTGAATTGAATGATAGTTCCAGGTAAGCCGACACCGGATGCAATTCAATATGCTTAGTAAGCGAATTTTTATTTAAAACTATTTCACAGACATGCGCCATCATTATTTTTAATGTTGATTCATGTCTTTTTATTTTCCAACACCGGATGTATAATTTTTGTTTAAAAAAACATGTTACTAATTTTGCATTGTCATCATAATTATATACTTATAGCACGCCGTATGTGATTTCCTTTAGTATTCATCAAACTTTTGTCGGGTGCACACGTGTTTTATTAAATTGTGAGGTTATGTTTCGGTGGTCCCACTAGGGGCCGTGTGTGGTTATGTTTCGGAGGATGCTTCCGAGGGCCCGACAAGGAGGCTCTAGGGGCGTGTGTGGTTTTGTTTCTGACGGCCCCACAAGGGGACCCTCCACCTTGTAAGTATTTTTTCTTTTTTTGCTTTTCAAACTTACTGTGTGGTTATGTTTCGGAGGGCCCCACAAAGGGGCTCTAGGGGTGTGTGTGGTTTTACTTCTGAGGGCCCCACAAGGGGGCCCTCCATCTTGTATGTATTTTACTTTTTGCTTTTCAAACTTACTGTGCTGTTATGTTTCGGAGGGTGCTTCAGAGGGCCCCCACAAGGGGGCTTTAGGGGTTATGCTTCAGAGCGCCACCTTGTGGGGCTCTCTGAAGCATCCTCCGAAACATAACTACACACGGCCCCTAGTGAGACCACCGAAACCTAACCTCACAATTTAATAAAATACGTGTGCACTCGACAAAAGTTTGATGAATACTAAAGGAAATCACATACGGCGTGCTATAAGTATATAATTATGATGACAATGCAAAATTAGTAATATGTTTTTTTAAATAAAAATTATACATCCGGTGTTGGAAAATAAAAAGACATGAAACAACTTTAAAAATAATGATGACGCATGTCTGTGAAATAGTTTTAAATAAAAATTCGCTTACTAAGCATATTGAATTGCATCCGGTGTCGGCTTACCTGGAACTATCATTCAATTCAAAATGCATGAATCAACATTAAAGATAATAAAGACGCATGTCTGTGAAATATTAATAATCCTTTTATTTAAACCTACAGTACCATTTATGTTTTGATATACGAGGTTCAATCAAAAAGAAAAAAAACAAAATTGCGAATGAAAAGTAAATGTCCAGACACTTTGAAGCAATAAATGATAGAGGAAATTAAGTTTTAAACATTTATTATTAAAACTATATATTTACAATATATAAATTAGAATATATAAAATTTAATAAATATAAATTAATAACCCAATCTCATAACTTCAATATCAAAATGTAAAGTATTGTAATGTAGATATAATATTTCTAACATAAATAAAGCATTTAAAGAGTTACTATGACATGACAATAATTTTTTATATTTCTGTATATATCACCAGACATTTGGACACAGGATTCCAATGTCGATTTATAAAAATTCATGAAATCCAAAGTCTTTAAAACAGTCAACTTTTGATTTAATAATTCGATCAAACTGAATATGTGGTCGTATGTGTCTTTAGATAGAACAATTTCACGATTACGACTCTTTAGTAGAATTACCTGTATTTTTCTATACATGCTACATTCCATGAGATGATTACGGCTGCAACCCTCAGTCTTGCAAAATTCCTCCCACTCATCCACAGTGAAAAAGATGCAGACGGTCGACGAGCGGATTTGAATAATTGGCACAAAACCAGCAGCTGGACTAAGTCCAATAACAATCCACTTAGTACCGCTATTATTAAGCAAATACGCAGATTGTCCGACAAGCTGTTTCTCTCCAAGGCTAGCATCTTCCTGCTTTTTCAAAGCGTTGTCAATGAATTCGGTATAGGTAACTGGTTCGCTATCAGCTGTGACAATAGAAATATTAGATTGCTAAAATGTAAATTATAAAGTTAAAATCTGCATACCTCTCTCCATTTTACTACTATGTGGCACGAAGAAAAACTCAATACTGACAGTTTAGAACAAGTTGCAGCGGTATATATAGAGTAACAAGAAACAGTAGAGGGGAGGGAGTTCAAACCGTTTGGAGACTATAACAGAAGTAATATTAAGTAACACAATTTTTATATCTAATTTATAATTACCAATTTAACTCTCCATCCGATTATTCAACGATGTTGTGATGACCCCAAGCTAGGGTATGTACCCCATCCCCATTAATATACCGTTTATCATCAAAAGGCGATAGGGTCAATTTATTTTGTTCGAAGGAGGAAATCTCATGTAATTTGCTACGAAATAAATTTTGACGTTTATAAATTAATTCATGTTCGAATAAATAAATTTTGTAATCTTCCAAACTAATTGCATTTTTTACTACGTTCTGTTTCACTCCCTTAGATTTTTTAACCTGTCTACCTTCAATCTCTAGAGCATAAACTTTGGCCCGTAATCCGACGAATTCGCTCATTACCTTACCGGCGTTCTCGTCTTTCATTAAACCGAGAACCGCCTTGTTTTGGAGCGGCATGTTGTAAACGTCGGCCGAAAAGTTTGACGTATCAAATTTAGATAAGTTTTGTTTCATGTCGCAATAGATATCATCGGTATTAATTTCTAAAATGAAACTATCGGTGTCCATATAACATAGATTTACTCGCTCAGCATAGACAGGCTTCAAATAATCATAATAAAAATCATACATTAACAATTTTGATAATTCCAAAACGGAGAAACCTATAAATAAGGGTAATACAAAGGTATTTCTAATAATATAAAATATTACTAAAAATCTGGTGTGAAGAACATAAGGGTATATTATAAATAACTTTAAGTTTCTACATCTGAATAGCAACAAAGTTTTCAGCAAAAATACTAATATTCTTAAAATTTAATTTTGCTATCAAGCTAGAGGCGCCCCTCCGTTTTCCTATATCTTTCCAATGAATTATTAATTTCACGTCTACACGCTTGTCAACATTTTCCATAGTTTTACCAAAGACCGAGTTGTTTAGTAATTTATAAAAATCTTTTTCAAAATCGTTTCGCGCATTTTTTCTAAAAGCAGTATTCAAATCGATATATTTTTGTAGCCAATTTGACTGTTTAAATTCCAAAATCCTATGAATTCTAATAATTTTGAGTCCGTTATTTACTGCTTGCTTTAAATTTCTGTAGTGTATAACATATTTAGATTTATCATGCAAGTTTGCAATTAATTTCTTATTGAGAAATTTAGATGTGGGAGGCTGCATGCTCTCTGGATGAAAGGGTAAAACATTGTGGTTATCGTGTAATACTTCTGGATACTCGATATCTACCTCTAAAATGTACCCGATATCTGAATCATCCGCGAATGATAAAACATCAAAGTTTTCAACATCTTTTAACCACTTGATACCGCCTAATGGCAAATACTGCGACATTGCCCACCCATATAGATTCTTTTTCATGTAATACTTCTGGATACTCGATATCTACCTCTAAAAAGTACTCGGTATCTGAATCATTCGCGAATGATAAAACATCAAAGTTTTCAACATCTTTTAACCACTTGATACCGCCGAATGGTAAATACTGCGAAATTGCCCAGTCATATAGATTGTTTGCGTCCCAGTAAACTAAATACGAATTTGGAGAACTCGCATCAAATGTACTTAAATATTTATTATTACCAGCAGCATATCCCAAACAAGATTGCGTTAAAGCGCCCCTAATATTATTTTTAATGAAATGATGCATATCAATATCAGTGAGTAACTCCAATTCAATTTTGGTATATTTCAACATGGCGCTTCAAGAGAGACCCGGCGATGTGAAATAGTGAGCAGGATCCAAACCATATGTTTTATGACAAACTTCACGAAAATTTTCAAAAATGTCAGTTAATAATAAAACATATGTTTATAATATAGATTTGAGTAATCCAATAAAGATTTACAACCGAAAATGTTCCAAACATCTCGAGCATGCATATAATCTTCATTAGAAATACCCTCTCCTGTTAAGGTACTATAAAATTTATCTATTGGAGGTAGTGCTGGTTCATTCAATCGCTCAAAACTATCTATATATTCATACGGAAAAATTCCCCTACGTTTCATTAAATTGAATTGTTCAATATCTGGAAAATGTGATTTAACGGCTTTAAAATCGGTTGGAGATAAATTATTTGACAATTTTTCGATGGAGGATGCCATAAAGCGAAAAGAATCTAAAAATCGTAAATTTACATATACATCTCTGTTTACGCCCGCGTTATCAGTATAATTATCAACTAAAACTTTTTTGTAAAACTAATATATTTTTCTTTATTAACCGGAACAACGTTTGTCTAAATTATCGTTTGCCAAATTTCTAATGAATAGATGACTGTCATAATGGCTCATGTTGTGTAGAAACAAGGGGATAAAATTTATAATTTTGAAATTTAGATTGCTATTTGAATTTGCGGCACTCCTGAATTTCCCCGTTAAATGACAGTGATCTGCCACTTTATCTTCATTTAATGGCAAATCACAAATGTGACAGATAACTGCATTATTAAAATTATTTCTCTCGTCAATAGTCAAAGGATTCACTGGAACGACAATTTTTAAATACTTTTTATAAATATCCCTTACATCATCCATCAATCGCGTGATCAATACTGTTGAGCAATCCAAACCAGCATACGCCACAAATTTATTTAAACTAGAATTATGTTTACTAACGATATTGTAAGCAAAGCTCACAGCAACATGCTTATCAGTAGGCCTCGTATACGGAATAACCGGATCACTGCTGCAAGAGTGAATTGGTCCAAGATACACTCAAAATCGGCATAAATCACAAAAGGCACAAACAATTTATTTTCAAAGTCATTGAATTTTAAAATATTTTGGGGTATCATATCACCCAATTTTGATTTATGGGGGTCGGTTGAAGGCAGAACGGTATATAAATGATTGAGCAACTAACTGTTCAGATGTTCTGAAATATACCAGACACCCGTCACACAAATGTGTCATATGTCCATTATTACTAATCTGGGAAGAAATTAGTCTGGAGAGACTTTTAATCAACACGTAATGAGATTTCTCTCCTTCTTCAATCAATAATAGATTTATATGAATATCTTTTCTAGATTTAGTAAAATAAATGGGCCCAACAACATCATAATTTTTCGAATCTGAATTAAAAGCCAAAGTATAGAGATTAATACTCAAATTATTTATATCCTCAATTTTTGAAAAATTATTTTTTTTAACAGGGAATTTAATATTTTCTAAATTCAAAACCGTAGAATAATGGGGGTAGGAAGCTACCCTATCTACCTGACTATTAGCGGGATGGAGGGCTGCAGTTAAACACCAACCTAGACATGCATCATCATTATTTTTAATGTTGATGCATGCCTTTTTATTTTGAATTGAAGGAGGTTGTTTTAGATAGGATGATCCGCTGAGGGGCGTAAAAGAATTTATATTAATATCTAAATACGTGACCGAAACCAACGCCCACCCCGAATCTCTCTCCTGAAACTCCTCCGATTTTGTGATTATAATGCTAGCCAGTTGATCAAAAATATCGTTAACGTCAGATAACTGCGTCACAACGGTATATCGAGTATTAAAGGATTTTATTTCAGTTGCTTGCTCATCCACTTCAGGTTTAACGTAGCGAGCAAATAACTCAAACTGTACCTTAACCCCCGATAATACCCGCTCAACAACATTTTTAATCAACCGGATAGATCGTAATTTAGATTCAGCCAAAAAAGTTTGTATATCGGAATTTTGATTGGCTGAAATTCTATAGGATGCTACGCGTCGGTTAAAACTGCTAGCAATTTCGAAAACTTTATCCCACAATAAAATAGCATTATTAGATAAGTGCTGTTGTGAACGAAGATGTCCCCTATACATTGCAGTATTAGGAAAACAGCATTTCCTACATGTAGATTTGCTGCTCCCTCAGGATGCGTTCTCTTATGATGTCGAATTAAATTGTCTTTCCTAGTAAAGGTTCTCTCGCAAGCATCGCAAGTGTGAACTGTTTTGTTCACACACGCATGTCTACGGAGATTGTCCAAACGGCTGTAAGTCTTGAGACATTGAGGGCAGTTCATGTTGTTAAACTAAAAAAATTTTAAGAAGAATAAAAGTTATAAAGTACAAAAAATAATTTTACTTACATATACACTGCTCAACTTTTGAACTGGTACACTTACAAGAACATATGTAAATAACAATTTACTTCCTTTTGAGCAACACTTTCTTGCTTAATTGATAGTATATGGTTCTGGGAAACACTTTTAAGGCGAAGAATTAAAAGAATAAAACTTAAATATCGAATTTCAAATGTTTTAATAGAAAAATGACAAAATTCTAATTTTAATATTACAGAAAAGTTTGCTTTGGAAAGAGAAGATAACCAAACACTTAAAGATTAATAATGCGTGGGACCTCCTCTAGCTCTTACGCAATATCTTGGCATGCTGGAAATCAAATTCCGAATGTAATGCTGAGGAATATTTTGCCATTCTTACAAAACGGCAGTTCTGAACTGATGTTTGTTTGGATCCACTTCTCGTGATCTTATAAATCTCTTCAGGTAATCCCATTCGTTCTCTATGGGACTCAGATCTGTTCTAAGAGATCTGGGACTCAGAGAGTTCGCTGGCTAATCCATGTGCGTAACATTGTTCTCTTCAAAAAATGCATTGATTTGTCTTGTTTTTTGAAGACGAGCGTTATCATCAACAAACACAAAACCATCACCTATTTCATTAGCAAATGGCAACACTACAGGTTGTAATACCTCATTAAGATACCTGACACTATTCATTGTAGCATTTCCAAGCATAACCAATTCAGTACAACGAGTCGCAGAAATACCTCCCCAAACAGTATTTGAAAGACCTCCATAAGCTTGATGGTAAGTCACGTTGTTCTCAATACAGCGTTCTCCTCTGTTTCTCCAAACTCTAACTCTTCTATCTAAGCTATGGAGACGCACTTGGCCTCGTCACTGAATAAACAACGACCCATTCTTCAACATTCCAATTTGAATGTTGATGTGCCCAACTCTAGTCTTCTTCTTTTGTGGGCCTTGGTCAACAATGGGCATTTTTTAGAAGATCTGGACCTTAAATTTACCCCATGGAACCTTTTTCTTACTGTTTGGGTGGATACTTGAGTACCTGTTGCATTCAATAACTGAATTTGGAGTGTTCTTGCAGTAGAAAATCTATTCCTTCGACACCGAACCGTAATAAAACCGTCCTCCCTGACTATTGTACTGCGATTTCGCCCTCCGCCGTGTCTATGTTGGACAGATCCAGTATCATTAAAACGCATTCGAACTCTTCTGATCACATTGTGGCTCACATTGAAATGGGCAGCAACAGTTCTTAGCGTTGCACCAGTCATAAGCATTCCCATAGCTTGGCTCATCTCCTCAATACCTAAACGCCTTAATGGAATCTCTAAAATGCAATCAACCACTCTGCATTAAAACTTATTCGAGAAATTATCAAAAATTCTCTTAAAACTTGATAAAAGTATAAGCGTCCGCGAGCTCAGTAACTGCACTGATGACAGGTAATGACAACAAACAACAATGGAGTCGCAAATGTTATTTGATAGACATTTTTTTGCATTCCGAAACACAGCCCTGACCATATAGGAAGTCATGCCTAACGCCTATGAAGGGTTGTTTACTTTTACTGCATACTATATAAGTGTACCAGTTCAAAAGTTGAGCAGTGTAGTATCGATGTTAACGGTTTGAATCACCAAGACTGAATGAGCTCCTATAATATTTCGAGCAGTATTTAAACTATTAATAATATTTCACAGGCATGCGTCATCATTATTTTTAATGTTGATGCATACCTTTTTATTTTGAATGAGGTAGTTCCAAGTAAGCCGACACCGGATGTAATTCAATCTGCTTAGTAAGTGAATTTATATTTAAAAATATTACAGACATGCGTCATCATTATTTTTAATGATGATGGACGTCTTTTTATTTTCCAACACCGGGTGTAATTCAATCTGCTTAGTAAGTGAATTTTTATTAGAACTATTTAACAGACATGCGTCATCATTAAAAATAATGATACATGTCTTTTTATTTTCCAACATCGGATGTAATTCAATCTGCTTAGTAAGTGAATTTTCAATTAAAACTATTTCACAGACATGTGTCATCATTATTTTTAATGTTGACGCATGTCCTTTTATTTTCCTATACTGTATGTAATTCAATCTGCTTAGTAAGTGAATTTTTTATTTTCATTTAAAACTATTTCACAGACATGCGTCAGCATTATTTTCAATTTAAGGGGGTATGTGGTAACGTTAACCGACAAAAACAGTCTGATTTGTATGGAATAAATATATAAATCGTAGAACATATTATACTGTTGCTGGTCGTATTAAGAACGATAGTCTAGACGGGGTGTTGTTTAAATAAAGAAAAAATTTATAAAAATTTTTATTTCATTTTGTTGCAATTAAAAATCAATTTTAAATAATTCTTTTTTATCAACCCATTTAGGGGTCACATTCAAAAAGCTTATCATTTATGATTAAACAATATGCTACAATATCTGCATTAAATTCCTCCTAGCATTCCAATTCAAGCTTTATATCAACACTAGTGCTAATTAAGCTATCAGCCTGTTTACTGACATCTATCGAGAAGAGGGCACGATCGTGGAATTGATTATAATCCAAGAGCGGTTGGTTTTGCCGGCCGTAATAGCTAGACTGGAAATTTGCATACATATGATAAGCAATAGCATATCGCTTTTGCCCCATATCCAAATTCATAGCACAGTATGTATAGCTCTCTGAATTTAAATATAATTTTATATTTGTAATTGCGGAATTATTAAAATCTGAAGAATCTGCGTGTATATTATCCTTCTTTTTATGTTGAAAGCCCACTATAACATGTCCAGGTTTCTCTAAATTTTTACTAGTTTTAATAGGCCATATATCGGTCTTTGTAGCACGCAATGCTGGTAACTCATACAACTCCCACTTTCTAAACGGTATATATATATATATATATATATATATATATATATATATATATCTTTTTTATTTTCCTTGAGGGCATGGAGCAGTTTCAAGCGGGTTTTATCATTCACATTTATATGCGGCACATACCATTCAATCTTTTCAATTTCCAATTTCGCCTTCTTCATACCGTCTGACTGAGTGTTTATATAGCAATTATCGTGTTTTACTGCGGTTCAATATTAATTCTTGACTAACGTTTAAGAAAATGTGATTATAATCTTATAGCAAACCGAAAAAAAAGTTTAATGGTAAGCAAGCGTTAAACTTTCCAGCTGAAACGGCGGGCTGTTCATCCTTGAATGGACACCAACCGGCCATTTGTAACAATTTAGATTCTCACTCGCTATAAGAAACGTATGCTTTCATTGTTGTGGTGATGCCTGCTTTCATACATCGATCAATTTTTGCACCGTTGATTTGATAGCGCATCTGGTCGAACAGAAACGCATACGCGTTATTTGTTAATTTACTAGTACCAGTTCCCTTATCATCTACAATGAATCTGCCCTCTATTCGAATGAAGCTATTGCTCGGTAATGTATAAACATCCTGATGTTGAATGGAAATGCGTATTTCATGGTTCGGATTAAAATTGCTAGTTCTTGGATAGTAAATGTGATATAGTTCTTTTGTGATGGCATCATCAACCTCCTTGAAAAATTTCCAATTTTTCCTCCATTTTTCACTTTCAATCCAATAGATTTTAGGAAAGCTATGTTCGGAGTGTTATCCGTCGGTTATCGGGAGACTGACTGATTGTTTGTTTTAGGGGTCTGTAAGTTTTATAATTTCTAAACGATAGAACCATCCCTCTTCAACTCCAAACGAATTACAATCTGTTCTCCTCTAAAGTTTACAAGTTTACCGTCTTGATCAACTAGAGTTAGAGTTATCTTGTCTATGCTGTTCCGCTTATTAACAGGTAAGTAAATAACGTGTTGCGGTTCAATATTAATGCTATATCCTTCCTCTATCTGTGGAGCGAATTCTTACAGAGTGTGCGATAGACGTGAATAATAGTAGGCTATTGTTGTAATACTGCACTCAATTCTTACAGTTCGTACCTTTATAATCTGCACTGGCAAATCTGAATCATGCTTCTCGTTAAGTAGCAGTATTTTAGAACTGAAACCTAACATACGACCAATGGAATCTTTATGCTTGAAATTTATTTGAAATTTGCTTTTCAACATACATCTCACAGTGTTATTATTTGGTTTGAGAGAGAATGTATCATTATTATTAACTTTCACTGACAATTGCTCCTTAATATATTCCTCAATGTCGCTTATTTCGTATGAACCGTCTGGGATTACGATAACCTTATCGTCAGTATCATAATAAATCTTATTATTTCCCTCCATAACATTAGGAATAGTGTTGTATGTGTATAGATCAATTAAATCCAGAGTGTATTGAGAATTTGGATCTAAATCGATTGGCGGATAATAATCGGTAGAGAGAGCTGAACTCGAACCAATTGTAGTGAACGTGTACGACATTCTCGACGTTTACTTTGATACTAATCTATATCAATTGCTGTTGTCTAATAAAAATTGTAAACATAGGTGTCCACAATTGATTTCATTATAGTTTTGATATCTATCATAGTTGTATAATATTTTAATTTTTTCATTATTTTTCCGAAAATATTTAATCAGCTCGATTGGAAGTCTTAAATTTCCAAACGAGTCTAGATACTTTACTACAGAACTATTTTTATAAAACGCCACCCAAGTGTGAGCCGGAGTTAAATTTCGTGTCAAGATTTATGATACAACACTCTACCCGCCTAGGTGTTTTTGGTAAATTGTCTCGCATATAAACGCCTCGAAAATTTGGTATATTGCTAGCTAATTTAATAATATCTCTGTCGGTGAGAGCTCTATCTGGCAGCTGTTTTATTAGTTTTTTGAATAGGGTTTTAAATACAGACCCAAACCCTTCTTATAGGGTTTTAGGTATAGACCGGTAACTGCCTTGTTTCCAAATGCAACAGCTCCCATAATTTTATTATGTCTCTTTGCTTCCTCCATCTGTTGTTGGGCCTCTCTTGTTTTACCAACTGTTCTAGCGATACCAGCAGCTCGGCCTGCGAGACTACCTAGGGCGCTCAAACCAGCAAATAGCGGTATCAGAGGTAGAATCCCTCCAGATTTCGACATTGGTAATATTCGAGATATCTTTATGCGTTTTCTACCACCAGCTTTCTTGATAGCAATTCTGGCGGCTTTCAATGATAAACCTGCTCCTGCTTTAACTTTACCGCCTTTATATCCCTTCAGTACGTCTTTCGCTTTAAACAATACAGATTTGTTGAATGGATGTTTTTTTTTGTTTTTTAACCCCGTTCCTATTTTTCTTTTAGCTTTCACGGCGTTCATGACCGCCCACGAGGCGACTTTCTCACCAACTGTTGTGTCCTTAGCTGTTGATCGAGACCAAGCTGTTTCTTCTAGTATCCGATCTGCTTTATGTCTGTCTTGTAAATCTTTATATTGAGAATATGCAATATCGTGAGCTCTATAGGCTTTATCTAATGGATTTATTCCGCTGTCCTCTCGCCCTAACCGTTTCTTTAGTTTTGTACCTGTTCCGCAGAATTGATATCCAGGTATGTGTAGTTCAACCGGTAGATTGTTTATAATAGAATTCAGAACACCTCCGCCTTCCTTGAATGTCAGCATTGACCTGATTTATTGTGTATATAGTAATTTGTATTTAACTAAAGTTCGCAGTTTTAAAAGATGCATTTAATACATTTAATGGGTTTAAATCTATATGTGCAAAGTGTTGGGAAGATCGGTTTGGATTTTTAATAATTGATAACGACAGCGAAATTAATAGCGGTCGATATAGAAATAAGTTTGATTGTTACATACGTTTGAAAATATCAATTTTTACACATTCAAATCTAGATATTCGTTTAAGTTGGTTGTGTTAAGATGGAGGACCCTTCAGATATAGTTAAAGGGAATGTATGCTGTTGTAGTAAAATAATCGATTAACGCTAAGAAATAAGTAATTAAACTTCTAGTTTCAAAATTCTTTTATTGTAAATACCACTAGAATATTGTTTCGCCATTCAATGGCTTCATCAGGTGGATGAAATACTGAATATGTACAATACAAGTTTGAATATTTATGTGAAAATTATTGGGGAAATGGTGGTGGAAAATTTTTTACAATCTTAAATTTAGTAGAGGGGAGTTGTTTAAATCTAGTTGGTCATTTAAAGCTAATCCTAAACTATTGTATCTATTAATTTCTAAGTTTTCTAACAGGTTAAGTTTTTTACTTTTTTCTTGAATGTGTAAAATTTTGAAATCTATATTAAACCTATGATTGATATCTATACAATGACTTGCGAAAGTTGAATCTGTTTTCTTTTCTTTATGGCTTCTCTCGTGTTCTTTCATCCTAATTTTGAATGTCCTCCCCGTTTGTTCTATGTACACCTTATTACAATCTTCGCATGTTAACTTATATACACCAGAGTTTGCTTCTTTGTCTATTTTATCTTTGTTGTTTTTAATAATGTTCAGTATAGTATTGTCTGTTTTAAATGATACATGTTCGTTATTAAGTTTTTTAATAAAAGTAACAATTTTTTCCGAAATTTTTCCTAAGTAAGTGATTGAATTATAGGAATTAAATATATTGTATTTTAATTTTGGATAAACTAAGGAAAGGGTTTTAGATTTTTGTTGGCTATTTAGGATGTTATTGACAATATTTATAGAGTACCATTGTTTAATGCTATTGTGTATATTCTATTTAGTTCAAGGTCGAAATTGCTTTTGCTCATAGGTACATGAATTAATCTATATACCATTGATTGGTATGCTGATAATTTGTGTGTTATAGGATGAAGAGAATTAGAGTGTATTGTGGTATCTGTATGTGTTGGTTTATGGTATATAGCGAACTCGTGTTTATTAGTTTTGTTTGATATGGTTAATCTAGAAAATTAATTTATTTTATTTATTTCTGTTTCTATAGTAAAATTTATTTTGGGGTGAATAGTGTTGATATAATTATGTAAAGTTTTGAATTGTCTATCTGAACCGTTAAAGCAAATTAATATGTCATCAACATACCTAAACCAATATACACAATTACCAAACATGGGATGTGTACTAATTATAGTTTCTAAATTATTATTGAAAATTTCCGCTAATACGGGGCTTAGTGGGTTTCCCATTGCTAGACCCTCTGTTTGTTTATAAAATTTCTTTTTAAATTGAAAATAATTTTGTTCCAGGCACGTTTTTAAGAGCTGTAAAATTTCGGACTTTGTGACAATGTTCGTGTTTCTACGTTCTATTTGTAAAGTAATTAAATCTATTACCTCCTGGGGCGGGAACACGAACATTGTCACAAAGACCGAAATTTTACAGCTCTTACAAACGTTCCTGGAACAAAATTATTTTTAATTTAAGAAGAAATTTTATAAACAAACAGAGGGTCTAGCAATGGGAAACCCACTAAGCCCCTTATGAGCGGAAATTTTCATGAATAGTTTAGAAACTATAATTAGTACACATCCCTTGTTCGGTAATTGTGTATATTGGTTTAGGTATGTTGATGACATATTAATTTGCTTTAACGGTTCAGATAGACAATTAAAAACTTTACATAATTATATCAACACTATTCACCCCAAAATAAATTTTACTATAGAAACAGAAATAAATAAAAGCATTAATTTTCTAGATTTAACCATATCACACAAAACTAATAAACACGAGTTCGCTATATACCTACCATAAACCAACACATACAGATACCACAATACACGCTAATTCTTTTCATCCTATAACACACAAATTATCAGCATACCAATCAATGGTATATAGATTAATTCCTGTACCTATGAGCAAAAGTAATTTCGACCTTGAACTAAATAGAATATACACAATAGCATTAAACAATGGTTACTCTATAAATATTGTCAATAACATTCTAAATAGCCAACAAAAATCTAAAACCCTTTCCTTAGTTTATCCAAAATTAAAATACAAGATAATTAATTCCTATAGTTCAATCACTTATATAGGAAAAATTTCGGAAAAAATTGGTACTCTCATTAAAAAACTTAATAACGAACATATATCATTTAAAACAGACAATACTATACAGAACATTATTAAAAACAACAAAGATAAAATAGACAAAGAATGAAACTCTGGTGTATACATGCGAAGATTGTAATAAGGTATACATAGGACAAACGGGGAGGACATTCAAAATTAGGATGAAAGAACACGAGAGAAGCCATAAAGAAAAGAAAACAGATTCAACTTTCGCAAAGTCATTGTATAGATATCAATCATAGATTTAAGATAAATTTCTAAATTTTACACATTCAAGAAAAAAGTAAAAAACTTAATCTGTTAGAAAACTTAGAAATTAATAGACACAATAGTTAAGGATTAGCTTTAAATGACCAACTAGATTTAAACAACTCCCCTCTACTAAATTTAAGATTGTAAAAATTTTTCTACCACCATTTCCCCAATAATTTTCACATAAAAATTCAAACTTGTATTGCACATATTCAGTATTTCATCCACCTGATGAAGCCATTGTATGGCGAAACAATATTGTAGTGGTATTTACAATAAAAGAATTTTTGAAACTAGAAGTTTAACTACTTATTTCTTAGCGTTATAATGAAGTTTCAGCAAGTATCTCCTTGGTCAATTAACTAAATAATCGATTGTTGTGGCTTGTGTTGTTTATTTGATGAAGGTTTTGCCTCAATATTTGTATGCATTTATGCTATAATAAAAAGTTGATTTTAAATAGCACCGCTCAGTTAAGCTTTTTAACAGTATCGATTTGTCAGTTAGAGGGTTATCATGGTAAAGAAAAATAAAATATTGAAGCGCACGGAGATTAAAAAAAAATCTCCAAACGAAAAACTTACACAAGAAATTATTAATATTACCGATGCTGTTAGGAAAAAACATTTACAATTAAAACTACAGCGGTCAGGTCAAGATGAGTTACTACAGAAAATGTTCAAACCCGTATCGGAACCCCTCAAGAAAATTGTTGATGCAAACACATTTCAAATAGAAAACATCAAGTCGAAACAGTTTAAAAAAGAGATACCAGCTTCACCGGCTGTTAAGATAAAGATAGACAATTAACAGCAACACCGGTAACCGACGGGTTATTAACAAAATCGTTATTGAGACAGCCAGATTTTTTAGAGGATGAGAGCGTTTTCACAGCTACTCCAGAAGCTTCTACATCAGTGGATCCAGTCGATGACTCATTTCAAAGCCTCTATCAGTCAATGAGTGAGAGAGTGCTCAATGAATTCTATGAAAATATAAACCCCATAGCTAGAAACTAAATAGACGGTTTCTTTGAAGATCCTAGAAACGTTTATCATTCCACATATGGTGTTACATATGAGCCAGACGTTAATAAATTAAAATTGGGAAATAAAATAGTAAAATTTGAGGGAGATAGTATCGTAATCCGGAAAAAGCGATATGAGGGTAGTGCTGGCCTTTTTGAGCTTATTTTTAAATCAAATCCAAAAAAGTATACTGATGATGAGTTAAAACGCTATCGTGAAATATTGGAGTATACCAGCACACATCATAGATCTAATGATAGTACAAAACAGTTGAATGGTAATGGTGGATTAAAATGGAAACATATAAATAAATCATTAACTTTAGCCAAACAAAAACAGCCTTCAAAATCTTGGGGCGGTCGAGGAGCTAATATGTTTGTTAAAATCACTCCTTATTAGTATATTTATTGGGATGATATAAATGAACTAATTGACCGCTTACGCCTTCTAGTAGCATCGGAAAATGCTGTTCATACAAATCACAATAATGAAATTTTGGCAATAATCGAAGAGTTGAGAGAGACCGGCGTAATTATATAACATTCACATATATTTTTTTCGTCATTATTGAAATTAGTACTGAGAAGTTTGGACGTCACAGTAATAAAGTGCAAGCCACATCGTCTGCCGAGAGAATTTTCAACCATCAACCAGCTGGTTTCCCTCTGACAAGCGATGGCGATATAAATATTGGTGGTAAACGTATTCCATTCATGGCGGACCCTGGTGCTGTTGATGATAGTGTAAACAAAAGATGTGTGTTAAAACTCTTTGCGGCTTTAGAAATGGAAAACCGAAAAAATTTCTCAACACTAAACAATCTCAGACAGACTGTTCAAGAAAAATCTGAACATTCAAATAATTATCAGAATTTAAAAACAAGAGTGGAAACTCTTGATAATAATATTTCCAAGACCATAACTGAAATAAACGATAAAATTCAAAATATTAAAAAATTACTGGCTACATCAGATACCTCTTTGAGTATATAACAAAAATTTAAAAAGGTATATAACCCCTTACCACAATTATAATAATAATTGTGGTAAGGGGTTATATGCCTTTTTAAATTATTATTTAACCACAGTCTCCATTGAAAGAATTTTATATAACAAAAAAAAAAAAAACATTTGGGATGACCGAGACATGCAACTATTTGCATATACAATGTATCTGGGAAAATTGGGAAATCTCTCGGATTCAGATAGAACATTAAAAAATAAGATGACAAGTTTCCATAATTTTTTTGCCTAGCGGCCCTCCCTACGGAGATACGGCCTCCTAAAGGACGCCCCTGGAAATCAAGTTTTCTTGAATAACTTTTAAACTACTTATTATAATTTAATGAAAATTTAATATGATAAACAGTAGTAAGTACCTCTTAAAATACTGCCCTTAAATTTAAATTAGCATGTTTAGTTTACCAGGGGCGGACTAGGTTGTACATTTTAATGCTTATATTTTTAACACCCTGTATGATAAGGAGTTAAAAAAAACAAATTTGGATACCTTGAATATTAAGCTAAAGAAAAGGTATTCTTGCTCATTGTCGATAAAATTAACCGTTTTCGAGGAAAAAAAAATAAAAGATTAATGTTTTATTTCTATTAAAAAGAACCATGTTTTTTTATTTTTTTTTGTCTGCAACAAAGTGTGATACAAAAGTCTGAAAATAAAACTGTTTTCAGTACTAAAAAACGCATTGTTTCTACAAACGTTACTATGGTACCCACGAAATAATAAATATCTTCCATTGACGTGTAAATTTTAAATCTTGTAATCTTTCATATTGTTAACACGTTGATCCTTTACTTCGACATTAATTTATTGAATTTTGAATATCTTGGTAAATTTAATTTGATAATGGGATACACATTTAGTGAGTATGCAGATATGCATCTTATGTACGGTCTTGCATCTTGCAATGCTTTGGAAGCAAGAAGGTTGTATGAAGAAAGATATCCTAATCGCAATATTCCAAATCAGAAAACATTTCAGCGACTTGACCAACGTCTAAGAGAGACTGGTGGGCGATTCCATTAAATAAGGTAACATTATTGACTTTCTTTAATGTTTTAGGAAGTTTTGCGAAAAAAGTACTGATGCTGGTGTGAGAAGAACAGTACGTACGGTGCAATTGGAGGAAAATATTTTGGATACTGTAGGTGATACTCCTTTAATAAGCACTCGAAGATTAGCCGCGCAGCTTAATACGTCAAAAACGACAATTCATGAAGTACTTAAAGAACAGTTGTTTTACCCTTATCATCTGCAAAAAGTGCATCTACTACTTCCTGAAGATTTTCCCCGTAGAATCCAGTTCGCAAACTGGCTATTAGATCAGCAACGAACAAACCCAAACTTCATTAGCACTATTCTTTTTACCGATGAAGCAGGGTTTACCAAAAATGGTATTGTAAATTTACATAACTCGCATGTGTGGGCTGATGAAAACCCTGATGCCACTGTCGTTCATCATTATCAACATCATTTCCAATCAATTAATGTTTGGGCAGGAATAATTGGAAATTTTTTGATTGGACCATGCGTATTGCCGCCACGATTGAATGGTGAACTTTATTTACAGTTCCTTCAGAACGCTTTTCTGGATTCAATAGAGCATTTGCCGCTTGCAACCCGCCAAAGCATGTATTTTATGCATGATGGGGCCCCACCTCATTTTAGCGTTGCTGTACGCGACCACCTGAATAACGTCTATCCAAACCGTTGGATAGGCAGAGGAGGTCCCATTGCCTGGCCTCCACGGTCTCCTGACCTAACGCCAATGGATTTTCACCTGTGGGGTCAACTCAAAACCTTGGTGTATTCCTCTCCGGTTGATACTAGGGAGGAACTTTTACAGAGAATCACATTTCATTGTGATGTGATAAGAAACAATGCTGGGTTGTTGTGTCGAGTACAGCAGTCCTCTATTCGTCGTGCCCACGAGTGTATCAGAGTTCACGGAGCACATGTTGAACCCACTTATGAAGTTTTTAATTGATTATTTTTAATTTGCGTATTTAGGTTCAATCGTTGCAAGCTTTAGTGAGTACATTTCTAAACATAATTTTTGTTAAGGTGCCTTTCTGGGACAAAACTGCATTTCTAAGAATCATTGTAATTTTGTCGTATTAAATAACCTAAACTAAAACTTTTTTGTTCCTGGAATGACTTTTGAATCACACTTTGTTGCAGACAAAAAAAAAATAAAAAACATTGTTCTTTTTAATAGAAATAAAACATTAATTCTTTTATTTTTTTTTCCTCGAAAACGGTTCATTTTATCGACAATGAACAAGAGTACCTTTTCTTTAGCTTAATGTTCATGGTATCCAAATTTGTTTTTTTAACTCCTTATCATACTGGGTGTTAAAAATGTAAGCATTAAAATGTACAACCTAGTCCGCCCCTGGTAAACTAAACATGCTAATTTAAATTTAAGGGCAGTATTTTAAGAGGTACTTACTACTGTTTATCATATTAAATTTTCATTAAATTATAATAGGTAGTTCAAAAGTTATTCAAGAAAAATCGATTTCCAGTGGCGTCCTTTAGGAGGCCGTATCTCCGTAGGGAGGGCCACTAGGAAAAAAATTATGGGAACTTGTCATCTTATTTTTTAATGTTCTATTTGAATCCGAGAGATTTCCCACATTTTCCCGGACACATTATATACCAACAGATTTATACAACTTTGTTAGTATATAAAAAAAAAGTCTAAAGCAGATGTGGTTAACGAGCTTCATCGACCTGCTTGGAAAAACATTCCTAGACGTCGAATTATTATTAAGGATTTTGACGAGTTGTGGCAATGTGATTTAATGGAATTCCAACCTTACTATAACCTCCTGAGAACTTGCATCCATTTTAATGGAATTTGGTTTTCATAGGATGGTTTTGTTATTTGTGAAATATTTGACCTAAGAGCCGATGTACAATATATTGGATACATATTGTCGTGGATTTTTCCCTTCAGAAGAAAGAAAAAAATAGTAGAAGAATATTGAACATTATTTGAATAATATTTATAAAAATATATACATTTTATTTTGGTGTCTATTTTTATTTCAGACTGGGAACGATGTAAATTTAAATTTTAAATGATGAATTTTGTAATGTTTGATTTTTATCCATGTCTGTAGATCGCCTAGGCTTAGATTGATGTTTAAAATTGACGCCATCCTGGATGTTAGAGCGTGTATTGAGAGATATGCATGTTATTATTGTTTTGAGTTATATAGGTAGGGATGCCCTAGCGTTTCCAGGACCTTCATTTTAGAGATTGATTAATGTCCTTGGAGATAGGTCGTTATAATTGAATATTAGACACGACTTAATTTTGTCTAATATATATATAATATCTTGGATAATTCGTTATAGTTTTTGGTGCGTCGATTGTGTTTAAAAGTAATTTGTCGTGATTTTACAAATCTTTTATATTTGTAATTTGATTTATTTGAAACACCTATCTGAAGAAAGGAATCTCTCGTGCTGTGTTACGTTACATTAATTAATGTAGGCATTTATAATTATTATTAATATATTGAAGAAAGCGCTATAATTAATTTGTAAACTTTTGTAAAATTTTTTATATGTTCAGAAAAATATCTAGAAAATTTGTTAGACTGTTTTATGGAGTTTGGTTTTTATTCACATAAATATTTCAATACGTAGGAAGGTGGGGACAAGTTTGTGTGATGTCATGTTAATGCATGCATGATGGTATGCCACCACCGCGGCGTAAAATTTACAGTGTGGCGAGTGATAAGGTGTGATCGTACGCTGAACCTCTCTGGTCTGAACCTACCTGTTGATGTTAAGTCCCCAGGAAGGTCTCTGCCGGCTAACTCTCTCTAGACTACGGAGAACGTCGCGGATTCAAGGCCGCAAGATGGAGGGGTATGTGGACGCCACCGTTATTATCCACCTGCAGAGATAACGCTATAACGGAAGCAGGCGGGACCTGGTAGCTCCAATTACACCAGAGGATCAGCCCCCTATCACTCGTCGATAAACAAGAAACTTGACTAACTCAATGCTAGTGGGAAGGGATAAAGAACGAAACGCATTCAACAATACAACTAAATTTATTGAGTACACAATACGGAAGAAACAAATAAAATATCCAAAACGGCAAAGCCAACGCTTAAATACTAGGTACCAGACACGGTCGTTTATACTTGATTCAGAACTAACGTAACATTAAGGGCGAAGCCCGGTTCATACACAGTATGAACACCAATAGAAGGTAGATAATTTAAAAAAAAGTATAAGACCAAAACTATATTACTCTCTCCCGTATAAGTAATTCGAGAGGTGGGAGGGGTTAGCCCAAAATGATTCCTCGGGTTGAAGTTAATTAAAAATTCAAACAAACGAGAACAAGGAAGTCTCAATTACGTAAATGCGCAAGATTCTAAATTAAAAAAAAAATCTCAAGTAAATTGGTAAGTTACTTAATAACAAATCCAAGGTTAAGCCTTGATTTCAAATATAATCAAAACAAGAAAAGAACCGATCATAAACATACAATTACCCGGTAGGAAACTTTTGGAGTATCCCCTGTATAACAGGTGTGCAAAAATTCAGTAATATCGAAATAGTTAAAGTAATTAATTTACAAGAGATAAAACTAGAATACCAATTCCGTATACGCAATTTTCATTCTGTACAGTATTTCTATATCAAACATGAAAGGCAGATTACAGGTAAATCTATGATTAAAAGTAACGACACAAACAAACTTAGGCCCGTTCTGAAGGATTTGGGCTTGATTTCGACTCTAATATTAAGCAGAAGACAGACAGTGACGCTGTCGGTCTCCAGGTTTAAATAATAGATTCCAATTTCAGAAACCGGGGAGAATTGGTGAACAGATCGGGTCTAATTTATAAACAGACTCGTAAGATTCATTAAAACTAAATTGAGATAAGGGGAAATAAACTCCCTACAAATGATCTGTATATCAAAATAAATTTTCACCCCTAATGAGTGTCTTTCTAGAGGTATAAGCTTGACATTAAATTTAATTTATAAGATAAGCTAATCGATTTCTGTTCTAAAAAGTTATTGTATTAAAAATTCAGCAAATAATAGAACAACACCTACTTTGACTGGTTCTACAAACTGTAAACGTTTCTTCCAAATTCTGTTACCGCACACAAATGCATCTCGATGCTCTATTATTTCCCGGTAGTCCTCACGCCGACGCCATTTTGGGATAGAACAATTTGGAAGTTCCGTGACCTTCCTCCTATACCAAAAAGGGTTCCGCAGAATAAATGTGCCCCTATTTCTCAGGTTACGGACGGCCTACAGGAACTCGAGATCTGCGACGGTAATATTCGAACGGCCTAAATACGTTCCCAAAATAACCAGGTAGAAATGCCGGAGAGACGCCTACCGCCTCACGGAAGAAAAATCTCCAAAATCTCCGTTGTTCAAAGAATTGTACGTTCACAATAACGTACAGAAGAATCCTGTAAGTTCAAAAGGGATAAGCATAAATTTTAAGAGGATTTCCATACCTTTTACCGCAAAGATCAAATTTCTGTTACACAAGTCACAAACACGACTCAGCGCTAAGGGAGATTAAGCCACAATGGCGGTCGTTTCGAAATTGATGAAGATGCCGGAAACACGTCATCGTAATTTAGGAAGTTCAAGAAGAAAAGGAATTTAGTTTTCGAATTTTTGAGAAAGATTTCAATTTGCAAAAAAAAGGTGACATTTAAAACTAGCAACGTGAAACAATTAAATGTCTGGAGACGTAAATTTCTAAAAGGAGTCGGCAAGTGAGATTCCTGTCGCAGAAGGCGAACGTCGAAATGGAGATGGCGCAATAAGCGGTGAAACTATAATTAAATTAGAAATAAATTTTAAAAGAGCAAAATTAACGAAAGAAAAAGCGTTTAGATGATCTATAATTCGTAACAAAAATTCCTATAAAATCAGTTTGACATTCGGTAAGGCATTAAGCGAGTTATCAGTGTAAAACTTGCGATCGTTTCGGTAAAGGGTAAACAAAGATGGCCGCATGCTTTAAAACATAGGCTTTCAGAATGATTTGAAGGAATGTAAGGGATCGACAATATTGTAGTTGAAGGGTCTATCTGTTCGATATAAGGAGTTTGAAAGCAAATTAAATAGCATTAGTAGAAATTTATTTAGAAGATAAAGCTACGAGGGTTTTATGAGTAATAATAGAGAAAACTTGCACTAAAATAGGTCGTTTGCAGAAAAGTGCATTTGTTAGCGTAACAATTTCCCCCCTTTCACAACAGAAATTTACTTGTAAATTTCTCCAGAAGCAGAAGGTAAGTCTCCTAAAGAAAACCAGAAAAGTGGAAACGTGAGCCTTAATTAAAAAAACTGAACAAAAGTTCGGCGGAGCGGTGTCCATAAACGACGGTATCTAGCAAAACATTTGATAAGAATCGACGGAACGCAAACAAATCTAAATTCTGAAACTATAGTGACCTAAAGTCACAAAAGCGAAACGCAAGAATCTGATGAAACAATACAGAGAATTGCGAAAAAACCAAATATAAACGTAAGCTGAGTTATAACACGACACTAGTCGTAAACAAAAGGTAGCACTGAAGAGCGACCTAGGAACATGAATCAGAAATACACCTCAATCAAAACTATCTAAAACGGATAGAAGCAAAACGAAACGCAGAAGGCGAAATCGACACAAAGTCAAGCATAACTATCTTTCACTAGATAGGAGCGAAGCTAAACGAAAAAGGCGAAAACGACACTAAGTCAGGCAAAACTATCTTAAAGAAGATAGGAGCAAAATATTACGCAGAAAGCGAAATTGACACAAAGTCCAGCAAAACTAACTTAAACTAGATAAGAACCAGGTAATACGCAGAAAGCGAAACTGACACAAAGTCATCTAACTATCCAAATCTAGAAAGAAGAAAAATAAAACGCAGAAGGCGATAATGACACAAGGTCAGCAAAACTACCGACGCACAGATTGTTCGACGGCAGAAACTCATTAGCACATCAATAACCAAACCAACACACCATGTCAACAGTTAGCTCGGCCTAAACCACCACAAAGGCCCTTCGACATTCAGCCGGTACGAGGATTACAAATAACGAGAACATAAAACAACAAAACAAACAGTACTGAACGGTCGTCACCCCAGCATCAGAATGTGCAACAGCCGATATCATGCCGAGTGTTCATGCGCCACGAAGAAAACAAGAAAGGGGAAGGAAAAGCTGCATATAGCACCGAAAAAAGCACAGACTAGAAGGGGATCATTACTCCTAGCGGCGAAAGAAGATAGAAAGCTGCGCTATGAACACAAGTCACGAAAATCGTTGCGTCACAACCAAAACTAGGGAACAACTTCCGACAGCTCTAAAGAGACTAACTACCGTGAAGCAGTAGCAGCTCAAAAAAAACAGGATTAACTAAAAAGGTTTATTACTACTGTATAGGAAGCAGCTGGATAAGGAAAAATAGGTTAGAATCTAAAAGGTAGGATATGAGTAACTGTGACACTGTGTACTCACGAGTTCCAACAATCCTTCAATCGTTACGCCATGCGATAGATACAACAACAAAAGTACTTAATCTGGCCAAACATAATAAGAGGATACGATATAACAAAAGTTTAAAGTGCAGCGGCGGCCTACCACCACACTGATACGGTTGAGGACCAATACACAGAAAAAAGTAAACAAACATAGACACGTCCATGACCGATAAAAGAAAAATCGCGATTACAAACGAGGGGTGTCGGTCTCAGCCCTATAAGAAGCTAACGGGAATGGACGACGGAATTTATTGACGTCCATCCCGCTTCTCAAAGCGAAGGAGTCAAAATCGGTAAATATATAGAACACATCAAGATGTATCCAAAAGTCCACATACTATTATCTTAAAGAATCATTCACAAAGGTCAAGGAGAAAACGGTAAACAGCAAATATGCAGGTAAAATAACAACCCATATGCCAAATATTAACCTAAAGTGAAGACTTCTTTAAGAAAATTAAACAATAGTCAAAATCGGTATTTAAAATTGGAATGTATAAAATCCAAAAGTCAATAACAAACGTCCAGTACGTATAAGAGTTTACAAAACCCTCACTCGAGGAAAACCTACACGGTACAATAAAACTCTAAACGACAAGAACAATTCAAGCTGGTAAGATCTGTGTATAAGTGTGATCTCCAAATCCTCTAGATAGAGATGCAAAACAGCAAATAGAACAACACTATCAACAGTTCTAAACCTTTTAACGTCCATACTCATAATATTTAGTAAATCAATCTACAAGATTGTTTACAGAGTCAACTTGAAAGCATAAGCTATCATAGAATTTAAAAGTCACCATATTAAACCAACATTGTCAGAATCAAGAATCGATAAATGTATCAACAACCAAACGCAGTCCGATCCAAACTTGATATAACAAACTTAACTCAAAATAAGTACAACAAAACCTAGCACAGACAGCTAGAATCAAAACATACCAAAATTAAAGGATCTGCGATACGTAAACTTGTCAACACGAACAATCGTTCCAGAACAGACAAATGAATGTCACGGTAAATAAGTCAAGTCCAAAACGGTATACAGTACGATAATTTATTGAGAACTAACTTCAACCTGAAATATACAACATGTTACAGAAGGTATGAACAAACAGACAGAGACTCCGTTTAGTCGCCTTTTACGACATGGTGGATTACACCAGTTTGAGTATTCGTCCAGCCCCCAAACAGGCCAATCAAAATAATTCAAGATGTAATGAACAAACAGACGAAGACTCCTTTTTGGACGCCTTTTACGCCAGGGCGGATTACACCCGACTGAGTATTCGTCTAGCCCCCAGACAGGCCACTAATAAAAACACTAAACAACTCCAGGTTGCGCTTTTAGGTGTGCGCTATTCCAAGTTCCAGGCAGAAGTTCGCCTTCGCAAGTTTTCAATTCATAGGTGTCGGTAGACAAACGACGATGTATTCTATAAGGACGAACGAAGTTCCTACGCCAGACTATCTGATTCGGCAAGAACTCTACTGCTCGATGCCTCATGTCACATCGAGATTTAGATTTCGGTTGGGATTCAATGTTATCGATACGAGGTTCTTCCACAGACTTAACTTCACGAGAGTGATCTACCATACGACTAATAGGTTTGCGTTGCTCGGGTTTCGTATTCAAACAAGTGTGACAGCGATTAACATAGCGAATAACATCAGCTGACATTTTGGGCCAATAATATGTCTGAGATATGCGTCCTAAGGTTTTCGAGATATTCAGATGTCCAACAGTGGATGGTTTATGATATGCTTTTAATAAATCGGAACGACGATCTTTAGGGACCAACTCCCTCCAAGAATCGCTTACGGTACCAAAACTACCACGCCAAGGGCGTACAAACTTAAAAAGCTTACCATAAAAAATCTGAAACGCTGAATATCTTTCAGGAGATTCCCTAACATGATGTAAAAGTCGATTATACCATTTGTCAGAAGTATTAGACATGGCCTTCATAGAACAAACTTGAGCTTGAGCGTTAATCGGCTCACGGAAATCACTGTTACGATGTAAAACGGAAGTAGGATACGGACACAATCTCAACGACGTTTCCTGCTGTCGTTTCCTAGAAGGACGACTTCGAGGACAAGAATTTGCGATATGACCCCGAGCACCACAATTATAACAAGATCGCGAATTGCGAGGATTAGGACATTCTCTAACCAAATGACCTGGAACATTACAATTCCAACATTTCGGACTATTGCTGGATAAAGGTACAGATATCGTCGCAACACCAGATGATGTGTGTGTGTGTACGCCAAATCAGGCTCTTGCAAAGAAGTTTTATTGCGAGGTGGAGGTGCATAAGCTTCTATAGAGATCTTACATGCTTCTAGTTTTCTGCACAATTCTAAAAGCTGGTCTACGGATTTAATTTCTGTAAGCCCTAATTGACTCTGATAGAACGGAGCAATGTTTTGCAACAGAACGTCCAACCTTAGTCCCTCGGCAACTGGCACAGTCAAACGCCCAAACATACCATTCATTACCGCCACGTACATACCTATCGTCTCATTCGGCCCTTGAGTACGCCTCTTTATTTCCTGAAACAATTTGTCATTATAGTTGGGAGGTTGAAATTGAAGACGAAGTTCTCGTACAAAATCGACCCAAGTCGTTACCTTATGGCGAGTGGAACGCCACCAAACCAAAGCCTTTCCTGAAAACAACTCTGTAGCGGATCTTATTAACTGTTCCTTAGCGAGATTATTAGCTATGCATTTGTCTTCGATGGTTTCGAGAAATGCACTCAAGGATTGACGCGAATTTTCTCCATCAAATTTGGAGAAGTTCCACCTTGACACCGGAACAACCTTACACGACGGAGATGACGCAGAAACAGCTGCCGAACTCACCGCATGTGACGCAGTCGCACGAACAGGTGACAGAATCGGTTCTCCCACAGATTCTTCGGAATCGGAAATTTCGCTATCAGAAGCAGTAGGACCTTGTGCTACACTAGTGGATGCGAACACAAACGACATATCTGCAGGAACGGTACCTGCCAAAGCTGACTTCCTAGCCTTCCGGGCCTTAGACTTAAGAGTTGTCTGAAGGGTTACCAACTCAACAAGAAAACCTGCTACTTCCTCCTCAGCCTCAGGTGTCTCTGGCTTTGCTCGCCTAATACGTGAAAAAGCATGGATGATTTTTGTGTTAATTTTCCGATACCTTAAACTAGTTTCTATTTCAACAAATTGATCTAGAAGATCATTAATCTCGGCAATCTTCCTCTTGACTTCGCGAGTGTCCTCTTCGATAGTGTAGGGATTAGCTGGCTTAGCCATCGGTATACCCCCACTCTCTAACTGTAATAAACTCCTAAGAGTCGCACGCATCGTCTTGACCGGAACATTTTCGTTTGCTCCTCGAACCCTTAGTTCGTAAACTAACTCATCACGCTCTAACCTGTTGATTTCGATCTTACCTTCCATCACAACAAATGTTCAGACACACAAAGCGAAAATCTATTTACAAAAATATCGAAACCTCAAAATTCTAAACGAATTCAATAAATCTAAAACAACCCTAAGCTGAATATAAATCTCAATAAACGAAAGTCCCTCCCACAAGCGTGAGCAAGCAAAGTTTCTATAGATTTTAAAAAAAACAAAATGGCCTCCACACAGGGCGCCAAAAACTTGCCACCACCGCGGCGTAAAATTTACAGTGTGGCGAGTGATAAGGTGTGATCGTACGCTGAACCTCTCTGGTCTGAACCTACCTGTTGATGTTAAGTCCCCAGGAAGGTCTCTGCCGGCTAACTCTCTCTAGACTACGGAGAACGTCGCGGATTCAAGGCCGCGAGATGGAGGGGTATGTGGACGCCACCGTTATTATCCACCTGCAGAGATAACGCTATAACGGAAGCAGGCGGGACCTGGTAGCTCCAATTACACCAGAGGATCAGCCCCCTATCACTCGTCGATAAACAAGAAACTTGACTAACTCAATGCTAGTGGGAAGGGATAAAGAACGAAACGCATTCAACAATACAACTAAATTTATTGAGTACACAATACGGAAGAAACAAATAAAATATCCAAAACGGCAAAGCCAACGCTTAAATACTAGGTACCAGACACGGTCGTTTATACTTGATTCAGAACTAACGTAACATTAAGGGCGAAGCCCGGTTCATACACAGTATGAACACCAATAGAAGGTAGATAATTTAAAAAAAAGTATAAGACCAAAACTATATTACTCTCTCCCGTATAAGTAATTCGAGAGGTGGGAGGGGTTAGCCCAAAATTATTCCTCGGGTTGAAGTTAATTAAAAATTCAAACAAACGAGAACAAGGAAGTCTCAATTACGTAAATGCGCAAGATTCTAAATTAAAAAAAAAATCTCAAGTAAATTGGTAAGTTACTTAATAACAAATCCAAGGTTAAGCCTTGATTTCAAATATAATCAAAACAAGAAAAGAACCGATCATAAACATACAATTACCCGGTAGGAAACTTTTGGAGTATCCCCTGTATAACAGGTGTGCAAAAATTCAGTAATATCGAAATAGTTAAAGTAATTAATTTACAAGAGATAAAACTAGAATACCAATTCCGTATACGCAATTTTCATTCTGTACAGTATTTCTATATCAAACATGAAAGGCAGATTACAGGTAAATCTATGATTAAAAGTAACGACACAAACAAACTTAGGCCCGTTCTGAAGGATTTGGGCTTGATTTCGACTCTAATATTAAGCAGAAGACAGACAGTGACGCTGTCGGTCTCCAGGTTTAAATAATAGATTCCAATTTCAGAAACCGGGGAGAATTGGTGAACAGATCGGTCTAATTTATAAACAGACTCGTAAGATTCATTAAAACTAAATTGAGATAAGGGGAAATAAACTCCCTACAAATGATCTGTATATCAAAATAAATTTTCACCCCTAATGAGTGTCTTTCTAGAGGTATAAGCTTGACATTAAATTTAATTTATAAGATAAGCTAATCGATTTCTGTTCTAAAAAGTTATTGTATTAAAAATTCAGCAAATAATAGAACAACACCTACTTTGACTGGTTCTACAAACTGTAAACGTTTCTTCCAAATTCTGTTACCGCACACAAATGCATCTCGATGCTCTATTATTTCCCGGTAGTCCTCACGCCGACGCCATTTTGGGATAGAACAATTTGGAAGTTCCGTGACCTTCCTCCTATACCAAAAAGGGTTCCGCAGAATAAATGTGCCCCTATTTCTCAGGTTACGGACGGCCTACAGGAACTCGAGATCTGCGACGGTAATATTCGAACGGCCTAAATACGTTCCCAAAATAACCAGGTAGAAATGCCGGAGAGACGCCTACCGCCTCACGGAAGAAAAATCTCCAAAATCTCCGTTGTTCAAAGAATTGTACGTTCACAATAACGTACAGAAGAATCCTGTAAGTTCAAAAGGGATAAGCATAAATTTTAAGAGGATTTCCATACCTTTTACCGCAAAGATCAAATTTCTGTTACACAAGTCACAAACACGACTCAGCGCTAAGGGAGATTAAGCCACAATGGCGGTCGTTTCGAAATTGATGAAGATGCCGGAAACACGTCATCGTAATTTAGGAAGTTCAAGAAGAAAAGGAATTTAGTTTTCGAATTTTTGAGAAAGATTTCAATTTGCAAAAAAAAGGTGACATTTAAAACTAGCAACGTGAAACAATTAAATGTCTGGAGACGTAAATTTCTAAAAGGAGTCGGCAAGTGAGATTCCTGTCGCAGAAGGCGAACGTCGAAATGGAGATGGCGCAATAAGCGGTGAAACTATAATTAAATTAGAAATAAATTTTAAAAGAGCAAAATTAACGAAAGAAAAAGCGTTTAGATGATCTATAATTCGTAACAAAAATTCCTATAAAATCAGTTTGACATTCGGTAAGGCATTAAGCGAGTTATCAGTGTAAAACTTGCGATCGTTTCGGTAAAGGGTAAACAAAGATGGCCGCATGCTTTAAAACATAGGCTTTCAGAATGATTTGAAGGAATGTAAGGGATCGACAATATTGTAGTTGAAGGGTCTATCTGTTCGATATAAGGAGTTTGAAAGCAAATTAAATAGCATTAGTAGAAATTTATTTAGAAGATAAAGCTACGAGGGTTTTATGAGTAATAATAGAGAAAACTTGCACTAAAATAGGTCGTTTGCAGAAAAGTGCATTTGTTAGCGTAACAATTTCCCCCCTTTCACAACAGAAATTTACTTGTAAATTTCTCCAGAAGCAGAAGGTAAGTCTCCTAAAGAAAACCAGAAAAGTGGAAACGTGAGCCTTAATTAAAAAAACTGAACAAAAGTTCGGCGGAGCGGTGTCCATAAACGACGGTATCTAGCAAAACATTTGATAAGAATCGACGGAACGCAAACAAATCTAAATTCTGAAACTATAGTGACCTAAAGTCACAAAAGCGAAACGCAAGAATCTGATGAAACAATACAGAGAATTGCGAAAAAACCAAATATAAACGTAAGCTGAGTTATAACACGACACTAGTCGTAAACAAAAGGTAGCACTGAAGAGCGACCTAGGAACATGAATCAGAAATACACCTCAATCAAAACTATCTAAAACGGATAGAAGCAAAACGAAACGCAGAAGGCGAAATCGACACAAAGTCAAGCATAACTATCTTTCACTAGATAGGAGCGAAGCTAAACGAAAAAGGCGAAAACGACACTAAGTCAGGCAAAACTATCTTAAAGAAGATAGGAGCAAAATATTACGCAGAAAGCGAAATTGACACAAAGTCCAGCAAAACTAACTTAAACTAGATAAGAACCAGGTAATACGCAGAAAGCGAAACTGACACAAAGTCATCTAACTATCCAAATCTAGAAAGAAGAAAAATAAAACGCAGAAGGCGATAATGACACAAGGTCAGCAAAACTACCGACGCACAGATTGTTCGACGGCAGAAACTCATTAGCACATCAATAACCAAACCAACACACCATGTCAACAGTTAGCTCGGCCTAAACCACCACAAAGGCCCTTCGACATTCAGCCGGTACGAGGATTACAAATAACGAGAACATAAAACAACAAAACAAACAGTACTGAACGGTCGTCACCCCAGCATCAGAATGTGCAACAGCCGATATCATGCCGAGTGTTCATGCGCCACGAAGAAAACAAGAAAGGGGAAGGAAAAGCTGCATATAGCACCGAAAAAAGCACAGACTAGAAGGGGATCATTACTCCTAGCGGCGAAAGAAGATAGAAAGCTGCGCTATGAACACAAGTCACGAAAATCGTTGCGTCACAACCAAAACTAGGGAACAACTTCCGACAGCTCTAAAGAGACTAACTACCGTGAAGCAGTAGCAGCTCAAAAAAAACAGGATTAACTAAAAAGGTTTATTACTACTGTATAGGAAGCAGCTGGATAAGGAAAAATAGGTTAGAATCTAAAAGGTAGGATATGAGTAACTGTGACACTGTGTACTCACGAGTTCCAACAATCCTTCAATCGTTACGCCATGCGATAGATACAACAACAAAAGTACTTAATCTGGCCAAACATAATAAGAGGATACGATATAACAAAAGTTTAAAGTGCAGCGGCGGCCTACCACCACACTGATACGGTTGAGGACCAATACACAGAAAAAAGTAAACAAACATAGACACGTCCATGACCGATAAAAGAAAAATCGCGATTACAAACGAGGGGTGTCGGTCTCAGCCCTATAAGAAGCTAACGGGAATGGACGACGGAATTTATTGACGTCCATCCCGCTTCTCAAAGCGAAGGAGTCAAAATCGGTAAATATATAGAACACATCAAGATGTATCCAAAAGTCCACATACTATTATCTTAAAGAATCATTCACAAAGGTCAAGGAGAAAACGGTAAACAGCAAATATGCAGGTAAAATAACAACCCATATGCCAAATATTAACCTAAAGTGAAGACTTCTTTAAGAAAATTAAACAATAGTCAAAATCGGTATTTAAAATTGGAATGTATAAAATCCAAAAGTCAATAACAAACGTCCAGTACGTATAAGAGTTTACAAAACCCTCACTCGAGGAAAACCTACACGGTACAATAAAACTCTAAACGACAAGAACAATTCAAGCTGGTAAGATCTGTGTATAAGTGTGATCTCCAAATCCTCTAGATAGAGATGCAAAACAGCAAATAGAACAACACTATCAACAGTTCTAAACCTTTTAACGTCCATACTCATAATATTTAGTAAATCAATCTACAAGATTGTTTACAGAGTCAACTTGAAAGCATAAGCTATCATAGAATTTAAAAGTCACCATATTAAACCAACATTGTCAGAATCAAGAATCGATAAATGTATCAACAACCAAACGCAGTCCGATCCAAACTTGATATAACAAACTTAACTCAAAATAAGTACAACAAAACCTAGCACAGACAGCTAGAATCAAAACATACCAAAATTAAAGGATCTGCGATACGTAAACTTGTCAACACGAACAATCGTTCCAGAACAGACAAATGAATGTCACGGTAAATAAGTCAAGTCCAAAACGGTATACAGTACGATAATTTATTGAGAACTAACTTCAACCTGAAATATACAACATGTTACAGAAGGTATGAACAAACAGACAGAGACTCCGTTTAGTCGCCTTTTACGACATGGTGGATTACACCAGTTTGAGTATTCGTCCAGCCCCCAAACAGGCCAATCAAAATAATTCAAGATGTAATGAACAAACAGACGAAGACTCCTTTTTGGACGCCTTTTACGCCAGGGCGGATTACACCCGACTGAGTATTCGTCTAGCCCCCAGACAGGCCACTAATAAAAACACTAAACAACTCCAGGTTGCGCTTTTAGGTGTGCGCTATTCCAAGTTCCAGGCAGAAGTTCGCCTTCGCAAGTTTTCAATTCATAGGTGTCGGTAGACAAACGACGATGTATTCTATAAGGACGAACGAAGTTCCTACGCCAGACTATCTGATTCGGCAAGAACTCTACTGCTCGATGCCTCATGTCACATCGAGATTTAGATTTCGGTTGGGATTCAATGTTATCGATACGAGGTTCTTCCACAGACTTAACTTCACGAGAGTGATCTACCATACGACTAATAGGTTTGCGTTGCTCGGGTTTCGTATTCAAACAAGTGTGACAGCGATTAACATAGCGAATAACATCAGCTGACATTTTGGGCCAATAATATGTCTGAGATATGCGTCCTAAGGTTTTCGAGATATTCAGATGTCCAACAGTGGATGGTTTATGATATGCTTTTAATAAATCGGAACGACGATCTTTAGGGACCAACTCCCTCCAAGAATCGCTTACGGTACCAAAACTACCACGCCAAGGGCGTACAAACTTAAAAAGCTTACCATCAAAAATCTGAAACGCTGAATATCTTTCAGGAGATTCCCTAACATGATGTAAAAGTCGATTATACCATTTGTCAGAAGTATTAGACATGGCCTTCATAGAACAAACTTGAGCTTGAGCGTTAATAGGCTCACGGAAATCACTGTTACGATGTAAAACGGAAGTAGGATACGGACACAATCTCAACGACGTTTCCTGCTGTCGTTTCCTAGAAGGACGACTTCGAGGACAAGAATTTGCGATATGACCCCGAGCACCACAATTATAACAAGATCGCGAATTGCGAGGATTAGGACATTCTCTAACCAAATGACCTGGAACATTACAATTCCAACATTTCGGACTATTGCTGGATAAAGGTACAGATATCGTCGCAACACCAGATGATGTGTGTGTGTGTACGCCAAATCAGGCTCTTGCAAAGAAGTTTTATTGCGAGGTGGAGGTGCATAAGCTTCTATAGAGATCTTACATGCTTCTAGTTTTCTGCACAATTCTAAAAGCTGGTCTACGGATTTAATTTCTGTAAGCCCTAATTGACTCTGATAGAACGGAGCAATGTTTTGCAACAGAACGTCCAACCTTAGTCCCTCGGCAACTGGCACAGTCAAACGCCCAAACATACCATTCATTACCGCCACGTACATACCTATCGTCTCATTCGGCCCTTGAGTACGCCTCTTTATTTCCTGAAACAATTTGTCATTATAGTTGGGAGGTTGAAATTGAAGACGAAGTTCTCGTACAAAATCGACCCAAGTCGTTACCTTATGGCGAGTGGAACGCCACCAAACCAAAGCCTTTCCTGAAAACAACTCTGTAGCGGATCTTATTAACTGTTCCTTAGCGAGATTATTAGCTATGCATTTGTCTTCGATGGTTTCGAGAAATGCACTCAAGGATTGACGCGAATTTTCTCCATCAAATTTGGAGAAGTTCCACCTTGACACCGGAACAACCTTACACGACGGAGATGACGCAGAAACAGCTGCCGAACTCACCGCATGTGACGCAGTCGCACGAACAGGTGACAGAATCGGTTCTCCCACAGATTCTTCGGAATCGGAAATTTCGCTATCAGAAGCAGTAGGACCTTGTGCTACACTAGTGGATGCGAACACAAACGACATATCTGCAGGAACGGTACCTGCCAAAGCTGACTTCCTAGCCTTCCGGGCCTTAGACTTAAGAGTTGTCTGAAGGGTTACCAACTCAACAAGAAAACCTGCTACTTCCTCCTCAGCCTCAGGTGTCTCTGGCTTTGCTCGCCTAATACGTGAAAAAGCATGGATGATTTTTGTGTTAATTTTCCGATACCTTAAACTAGTTTCTATTTCAACAAATTGATCTAGAAGATCATTAATCTCGGCAATCTTCCTCTTGACTTCGCGAGTGTCCTCTTCGATAGTGTAGGGATTAGCTGGCTTAGCCATCGGTATACCCCCACTCTCTAACTGTAATAAACTCCTAAGAGTCGCACGCATCGTCTTGACCGGAACATTTTCGTTTGCTCCTCGAACCCTTAGTTCGTAAACTAACTCATCACGCTCTAACCTGTTGATTTCGATCTTACCTTCCATCACAACAAATGTTCAGACACACAAAGCGAAAATCTATTTACAAAAATATCGAAACCTCAAAATTCTAAACGAATTCAATAAATCTAAAACAACCCTAAGCTGAATATAAATCTCAATAAACGAAAGTCCCTCCCACAAGCGTGAGCAAGCAAAGTTTCTATAGATTTTAAAAAAAACAAAATGGCCTCCACACAGGGCGCCAAAAACTTGCCACCACCGCGGCGTAAAATTTACAGTGTGGCGAGTGATAAGGTGTGATCGTACGCTGAACCTCTCTGGTCTGAACCTACCTGTTGATGTTAAGTCCCCAGGAAGGTCTCTGCCGGCTAACTCTCTCTAGACTACGGAGAACGTCGCGGATTCAAGGCCGCGAGATGGAGGGGTATGTGGACGCCACCGTTATTATCCACCTGCAGAGATAACGCTATAACGGAAGCAGGCGGGACCTGGTAGCTCCAATTACACCAGAGGATCAGCCCCCTATCACTCGTCGATAAACAAGAAACTTGACTAACTCAATGCTAGTGGGAAGGGATAAAGAACGAAACGCATTCAACAATACAACTAAATTTATTGAGTACACAATACGGAAGAAACAAATAAAATATCCAAAACGGCAAAGCCAACGCTTAAATACTAGGTACCAGACACGGTCGTTTATACTTGATTCAGAACTAACGTAACATTAAGGGCGAAGCCCGGTTCATACACAGTATGAACACCAATAGAAGGTAGATAATTTAAAAAAAAGTATAAGACCAAAACTATATTACTCTCTCCCGTATAAGTAATTCGAGAGGTGGGAGGGGTTAGCCCAAAATTATTCCTCGGGTTGAAGTTAATTAAAAATTCAAACAAACGAGAACAAGGAAGTCTCAATTACGTAAATGCGCAAGATTCTAAATTAAAAAAAAAATCTCAAGTAAATTGGTAAGTTACTTAATAACAAATCCAAGGTTAAGCCTTGATTTCAAATATAATCAAAACAAGAAAAGAACCGATCATAAACATACAATTACCCGGTAGGAAACTTTTGGAGTATCCCCTGTATAACAGGTGTGCAAAAATTCAGTAATATCGAAATAGTTAAAGTAATTAATTTACAAGAGATAAAACTAGAATACCAATTCCGTATACGCAATTTTCATTCTGTACAGTATTTCTATATCAAACATGAAAGGCAGATTACAGGTAAATCTATGATTAAAAGTAACGACACAAACAAACTTAGGCCCGTTCTGAAGGATTTGGGCTTGATTTCGACTCTAATATTAAGCAGAAGACAGACAGTGACGCTGTCGGTCTCCAGGTTTAAATAATAGATTCCAATTTCAGAAACCGGGGAGAATTGGTGAACAGATCGGGTCTAATTTATAAACAGACTCGTAAGATTCATTAAAACTAAATTGAGATAAGGGGAAATAAACTCCCTACAAATGATCTGTATATCAAAATAAATTTTCACCCCTAATGAGTGTCTTTCTAGAGGTATAAGCTTGACATTAAATTTAATTTATAAGATAAGCTAATCGATTTCTGTTCTAAAAAGTTATTGTATTAAAAATTCAGCAAATAATAGAACAACACCTACTTTGACTGGTTCTACAAACTGTAAACGTTTCTTCCAAATTCTGTTACCGCACACAAATGCATCTCGATGCTCTATTATTTCCCGGTAGTCCTCACGCCGACGCCATTTTGGGATAGAACAATTTGGAAGTTCCGTGACCTTCCTCCTATACCAAAAAGGGTTCCGCAGAATAAATGTGCCCCTATTTCTCAGGTTACGGACGGCCTACAGGAACTCGAGATCTGCGACGGTAATATTCGAACGGCCTAAATACGTTCCCAAAATAACCAGGTAGAAATGCCGGAGAGACGCCTACCGCCTCACGGAAGAAAAATCTCCAAAATCTCCGTTGTTCAAAGAATTGTACGTTCACAATAACGTACAGAAGAATCCTGTAAGTTCAAAAGGGATAAGCATAAATTTTAAGAGGATTTCCATACCTTTTACCGCAAAGATCAAATTTCTGTTACACAAGTCACAAACACGACTCAGCGCTAAGGGAGATTAAGCCACAATGGCGGTCGTTTCGAAATTGATGAAGATGCCGGAAACACGTCATCGTAATTTAGGAAGTTCAAGAAGAAAAGGAATTTAGTTTTCGAATTTTTGAGAAAGATTTCAATTTGCAAAAAAAAGGTGACATTTAAAACTAGCAACGTGAAACAATTAAATGTCTGGAGACGTAAATTTCTAAAAGGAGTCGGCAAGTGAGATTCCTGTCGCAGAAGGCGAACGTCGATATGGAGATGGCGCAATAAGCGGTGAAACTATAATTAAATTAGAAATAAATTTTAAAAGAGCAAAATTAACGAAAGAAAAAGCGTTTAGATGATCTATAATTCGTAACAAAAATTCCTATAAAATCAGTTTGACATTCGGTAAGGCATTAAGCGAGTTATCAGTGTAAAACTTGCGATCGTTTCGGTAAAGGGTAAACAAAGATGGCCGCATGCTTTAAAACATAGGCTTTCAGAATGATTTGAAGGAATGTAAGGGATCGACAATATTGTAGTTGAAGGGTCTATCTGTTCGATATAAGGAGTTTGAAAGCAAATTAAATAGCATTAGTAGAAATTTATTTAGAAGATAAAGCTACGAGGGTTTTATGAGTAATAATAGAGAAAACTTGCACTAAAATAGGTCGTTTGCAGAAAAGTGCATTTGTTAGCGTAACAGGTATGAAGTTGATTTCGCGCGCAAGATAAACAAATCTTTATTTTGACGTTTGAGTTTTGGGTTAATATTATTGTTGACATCTAAGAAATTTTCTTGTATATTATTATTTATATTTTTGCTCGTGGGTATTCAGTTTGAGGTTTTTAATGATCTGTATCTTCATATGATATCCAAGTCTTTTTATCCTCACAGCTGTGCATTTACAAGTTCAACGTTACACTTTGTAAAGTTGATTTTTTTTAAATTTTTTTTTGTAATAAAATTGTAAGGGGGAAAATGTTTGTATGATTTGTCTGACACCTTGTATTATTTTATGATATTACCCGAATCTGAGAGGATCGACCCTGGAGAAGTGAGCTCAAGGAAGGCAACACGACTGAAGACAGCCGGCAGATTAAGTTTTGGTGTGAAATTAAAGTTTATAAGCAATTGAAAGCATAATTCACAGCAATATGTCTCACCATCTGTATCAAATTCAGTGAACTATGTGTAGTTTCTGTCAATCAGTAACCGTTGAAATGGCGACAGGTGGACGTGCTAGGTTAGATGGTAAGTTATTGTTGATTTTAATTGCTTTTATTATAGATTTTAGCGAACAATTTATTAAAACCATTAAAATAGTTAATAAGGTATCTGACCTAATTGGGATATATTGTTTAATTAAGTGATTCACAGTTTAATTTGGCAAAATACGCACTGTCCATTTAAATGGACATAAGGTCATCTTCAATACAATGTTTTTTGTTGGCAAAAAAATACGTTAATTAATGTTATCTTAATTTTAGAAATTTTCGGTAAAGATCAATATCTTCACCCAGGTAAAGATGACGATAGATTATTACAACTATTACAGCTTGATAATTCGGAGTGGGAAGGATGTTCGGATGATCAGGCTGATGACGAATTTCTTCCTGCGGAAGATAGTCGGTGGCAAGAAGCAGAGAGCCAAAATGTGTCTGATATTAACGATGAAACACTAGACAGTGATGATTCTGACCCCGAATTTGAAGTGCCCCTAAACATTTTGAAATCACGACTAAAATCTACCCAGGGTAGAAAATTTTGGAGGAAAGATGATAGGTAAGAGCGAAACGCTTGTAGTGTAAGCAACTTTTATTGACTTTTGGTTGTAGGTTTACCGTTCCTGAATTTAACGTGGATTGTTTTGATGAAACTACATTCGACAGAAAGGACTGGCAAGTAGAGGATTACCTATCTATGTATCTTACTGAAGAAGACTTTGAAAGTATTTCTTCTTGTACAAATGTTAAATACATGATTGACCATGACAAACCTATGAACCTTTCTGTAGAGGAAGTAAGAAAGTTTCTACTTGCTAATGTTCTTATGTCTTGCTTGAAATACCCTAGAATAAAAATGTATTGGGCAGCAACGACCAGAGTAGATTCAGTTGCAAAAAGTATGTCCCGGAATAGATATTTTTCTATTAGAAGTCACTTAAAAGTTATTGTCGACAACGATGTGACTGAAGACGATAGAAAATTGGATAAATTATGGAAAATACGGCCACTTTTGTCAAAAATTAAAAATGGATGTCTATCTTTAAAAAGATCTAATGTCGTTGCAGTGGATGAACAAATGATCCCGTTCACTGGAACATGCGCCGTAAAACAGTTTGTTCGAGGCAAACCAAGACTAGAAGGTTTAAAAAAATTTATGTGCGCTACACCCAATGGTCTAGTTCTCGATTTTGAGATCTACCAGGGTAAAAATACTTTTCTTGATCAGTCGACAAAGAATCTTGGCGTTGGACCATCCGCTGTCGTGCGACTTACTGAATCGCTCAAGGAAGAGACGCACATATTTGTGGACCGATATTTTACAACAGTACCTCTCTTGGAATTTTTATTGGAAAAAAAATTGTTGTGTACTGGAACAATTATGAAATCAAGAATTCCAGCGGCAGTACATTTGACTCAAGAGAAAATTTTACAAAAATTAACTAGAGGGTTTACTGAACAGACCGTGCGAGAAGATCAAAAGATTAGTATTGTTCAGTGGTACGATCAAAAGTCTGTTATTCTAGCTTCTACAGGTCTAGCAAAAGATCCAACTGACGAATGTAGGAGGTGGTCTAAAAAGGAAATGAAATATCTAAATGTTCCTAGACCAAACATTGTGAAGCGCTACAATGAATGTATGGGTGGAATTGATCTAATAGATCGCGTTATTAGATACTATCGAATACATAGTAGAACAAAAAAGTGGACTGTCAAGTGTATTTTCCACTTAATTGACCTTGCTATTGCTAATTCCTGGATCTTGTACAGGGAGGATCGCAAACGCTTAAGGGATAGACTGAAGGCTATTATGCAATTTTTGGATTTTAAAACTAAGGTTGCCGAATTCTTATTGAAAGACAAAGATTGTAATGATGAAAATGATGTGTTACACTTGCCACTTAAAACAAGAAATAATCCACGAGGCTACAATGCATCTCCCTCACAGTCTTTAACACCAAAAACATCTAGGGAAGGCCGTTATCATCTGCCTGCACTGGCTAATTTGAAAAATTCTGTTAGGTGTAAATTTGTAAAATATAGTAAGAAAACTAAATTTTATTGCACACGATGCGAAATCCATCTATGCACAACAGCAGAACGTAACTGTTTTTCTTTATACCATGTGTACAAAAATCATTAAATGTTCAAAATGTTCAAATTTAAATAAAATTTCACTTTGATAGACTATTTCTTGTTTAATTTTTATTTCGAGTAAGACCCAGTGTCCATCTAAATGGACACAATTTTTCTTATAAAAAATGTTTACTAGTATTCCTGAAAATATCATTCCTATGTATAAAAAGCCGAAACTCTTCGAAAAATTTAGTTTCATGAAGATCGGACGTCTGCGTCGGGCTGGGGTCCCAGGAGGATAAACAGAATGCTGGTTACAAATATATACTCGTTGTTATTGACAGCTTCTCCAAATTCGTATGGTTATAACCCCTGAAGAATAAAACCGGTCTGGAAGTTCGGAATGCAATGGAAAAAATATTGAGTGGTCCCAGACGGCCTAAAAATTTGCAAACAGATGCCGGAACGGAGTTTTATAATACACATTTTAAAAAGCTGATGCGATCATATCAAATAAATCATTACTCTACTTTTAGCACTAAGAAAGCCGCTATTGCGGAGAGAGTGATTAGAACTATTAAGAATAAATTATATAAACATTCCAGTCTTGTTGGCAGTTATAAATGGATTAACGTTCTTGATTCCATAGCCGATGAATATAATAAGACTAAACATAGAACTACTGGCATGAGACCTCGCAACGTTACAGTAAAAGATGAAAAGCATCTCTTATCTACAGTATACAGCAACATTAAAATAAAAGGAAAAAGTAAGTTTAATTTGGGTGATATTGTTCGCATTAGTAAATATTAGACCCTGTTTAGTAAGTCATATTTTCCCTCTTGGACAACAGAGCTATTTCGTATTAGAAGAGTAAATATTTCTAACCCTGCAACATATTTATTAGAAGACATGAATAATAACCCTATTCTTGGCAATTTTTATGAACCGGAATTACAGAGAGCTAAACATAAGGATATTTATTTGGTTGAAAAAATTTTGCGTACTAAGGGACAGAAAACATATGTTAAATTTTTAGGCTTAGATAATAGCCACAATATATGGTTAAATAAAAGGGATTTATTATAATATTATATTATATATTTGTTATGTGTAAGCATATATGTTGTGTACAATATACGATATTGAAAAAAGAACGAATTAAATTTGATTTTAATAATTTTATATTTAAATTTAAATTTAAATATAGCATAAATATATTTAACAATGTTTCAATTTCTTCTGCCTCGGTTTTCTAAATTTTTTGAATTGTTGGGTAATACTCTTTTTACAACCTGAACAGTTTCTTTTTGGTGGTGCTGACCCGTCAATTTGTTCCTCACCGGTATTATAGTGTATAAAACACAGTCAATATTCTTCTAGTTCAACTTGTTTGTCTGGTGAAATTAAATGCCAGAACTCCTCTATCCATATTGGGTTCACTTTCGTTTTAAATAAATCTAATGGCATATGTTCTATTAGATTTGTTTTAATATCAAATATACAGCCATAATTTTTGTAAACAAACTTTACTGCTTCTAATATCAATTCTATATGTTGAGACATTTTGTCTTAATAGCTGGTTTCAGTATACTAAGCTCCTATAATATTTCAAACAGTATTTAAACTATCCCCTCTCTACCAAACCATTCTACTACAGGTCTGATTAATAATATTTCAGTTACTTTACCAACTTAGTACAATGAATACGCAATTCGATTCGAATAGCAAACTTGCTGAGTTTATACAGAGAATCGGGATTGATTTACCTAGTGGGCTATGTGATTATATACTCTCTACAGAATTGTTTGATATTGATTGTTTATTTATAGCGGCGTTTGCATTTCGGAATTCACAATACTTTGATATTGATGATTTAGTCAATGTGCTATATTATTATAACCCGAACTTTGACCGGAATAAACAGTTTAAAATTTATGAAAATTTTGAAACAGTGAGTGAACCAGATGGGGATATTCGAGCTGAAGTTTTTGTTTTCGATATTGAAACTCAACAACTTTTAAATTTATTTGGTGATGAGTTAAAAAATGCTCCATCGATTCATCATTCTGATTATTTTATTACTATCCCCATGTGGAGAGTCAATTTGTAATGTTTTATTATTATATTCAGTAAGTTTTTTCAATATCTACTACATTAAAAAATACTTATTTATTCTTGTTGTTATAGCCGAGCATTGGAAAAATACATATGCAGTAAGTTTCTATATTATACTAAAAAATATAAAAATGCATGCATCAACATTAAAAATAATGATGACGCATGTCTGTGAAATTCACTCACTAAGCAGATTGAATTGGAGGAGAAATTAGTTGAAATTTTAACGCCTTTACATCGAACTCGAGTGTATCAACAACGATTCGAGCCTTACCTAGTTGTAGACATACAAGGTATTTTTAATAACAATTTTACACCTAAGAAGATGTCCATCACCGATGGTTTCCTATCGATGCATCTTTTATTTAAACTTACAGTGCCATTTATGCGACTATCACCTAGTGAAAAGAGGGAGGTATGTTGGCAGCAGAGTAATCATTTAAAAATTAAATATTCTGACGGACTTGTAGACTTGAAATCCCTGCGAGGTATTTTGAAACATATTTGTAGAGACTTTAGTAAAATAAATGTAAAGGGTCAACAAAAGTGTAACTATTTGAAAACTATTGTAAATATAGATGTGATCAACTTGGAATATGTGGACAATATACCCGTTTTAGTTAAGACTGATGAACCGTGTTTTTATCATGAAGGAGCTAATTGTGCTTGCACGGTAAAATACGCTAAACTTTTATGTGAATTTTTATATAAAAAAATTTATAATAACATATTGTAATTTATATATTCATATTTATATTGTTTGAATAATAAATGTTTAAAACTTAATTTCCTCTTTCATTTATTGCTTCAAAGTGTCTAGACATTTTCTTTTCATTCGCCATTTTGTTTTTTTTTCTTTATGATAGAACCTCGTATATCAAAACATAAATGGTACTGTAGGTTTAAATAAAAGGATTATTAATATTTCACAGACATGCGTCATCATTATTTTTAATGTTGATTCATGCCTTTTGAATTGAATGATATTTCCAGGTAAGCCGACACCGGATGTAATTCAATCTGCTTAGTAAGTGAATTTTTATTTTAAAAAACATTACTTATTTTACATTGGCATCATAATTATATACTTATAGCACGCCGTATGTGATTTCCTTTAGTATTCATCAAACTTTTGTCGAGTGCACACGTGTTTTATTAAATTATGAGGTTATGTTTCGGTGGTCCCACTTGGGGCCGTGTGTGGTTATGTTTCGGAGGGTGCTTCCGAGGGCCACACAAGGGAGCTCTAGGGGTGTGTGTGGTTTTTCTTCTGACGGCCCCACAAGGAGACCCTCCATCTTGTAAATATTTTTTCTTTTTTTGCTTTTCACTTACTATGCTTACTGTGTGGTTATGTTTCGGAGGGCCCCACAAGGGGGGCTCTAGGGGTGTGTGTGGTTTTGCTTCTGAGGGCCCCACAAGGGGGCCCTCCATCTTGTATGTATTTTTCTTTTTTCTTTTCAAACTTACTGTGTGGTTATGTTTCGGAGGGTGCTTCAGACGGCCCCCACAAGGGGGCTTTAGGGGTGATGCTTCGGTGGCCCTATTAGGAGGGCCGTGTGTGGTGATGCTTCAGAGGGCCCCAATAGGGGCCGGGTGTGGTGGTGTTTCGGAGGGTGCTCAGAGGGCTCCACAAGGGGGGCTTTAGGAGTGTGTAGTTTTGCTTCTGAGGGCCCCACAAGGGGGCCCTCCATCTTGTATGTATTTTTTTCTTTTTTGCTTTTCAAACTTACTGTGTGGTTATGTTTCCGAGGGCCCCACAATGGGGCTCTAGGGGTGTGTGGTTTTGCTTCTGAGGGCCCCACAAGGGGCCCACCATCTTGTATGTATTTTTCTTTTCTGCTTTTAAAACTTTCCCTCATCCGCCATTTTGTTTTCTAATGTCTTTTTGACTTGATGCATTTTTGTTTAACTCCTCCTTCCGCCATTTTGTTTTCTAATGTCCTTTTGTTCTTTTTTCTTTTTGGTTTAGCCTCGTATATCCGTGTGGAGGTGGAGGTTGTTACGTATCCCTGTGACGTTATCAGAGTATGACGTCATTGGGTTGTGATGTCATTGTGGCGTTAGTATGACGTAATTAGGTTGTGACGTCAGTATGACGTCATTGGGTTGTGACGTCATTGTGACATTAGTATTACGTCATTGGGTTGGGTTGTGACGTTATTGGGTTGGGTTGTGACGTCATTGTGACGTCAGTATGACGTCATTGGGTTGGGTTGTGACGTCAGTATTACGTCATTGGGTTGTGACGTCATTGTGACATTAGTATTACGTCATTGGGTTGGGTTGTGACGTTATTGGGTTGGGTTGTGACGTCATTGTGACGTCAGTATGACGTCATTGGGTTGGGTTGTGACGTCAGTATTACGTCATTGGGTTGTGAAGTCATTGTGACGACAGTATGACGTCATTGGGTTGGGTTGTGACGTCATTGCGACGTCAGTTATGACTTGGGTTGTGACGTCATTGTGACGTCAGGTATGACGTCATAGAGGAGGAGGAGGGTCCAGAATCGGCAAATCCTCTCTACTATCAAACGATATCCTCAAGCCCCGTTTAATTAGATGTGCGATAGGGCCGTTTGAACCATATCAAACTGCAGGACCAGACGGAGTATTTTCCAAGCTCCTTCAGGAGGGCATTGGGTCCTCTATTGGAGATATTCAAATCTAGCCATGCCATGGGTTATATCCGTAAGGCATGGAGAGAAACTAGAGTAGTGTTTATTCCAAAACCTGGGAAGGGAACATATACCCACCCTAAAACATTTAGACAAATTAGTCTTACTTCTTTTATGTTGAAGACTATGGAAAAAATGATATATTTAAATACTAAAGAAGGGGCTCTTGACAGATCTCTACATCTACTGCAATGTGCATACTAGATGTGAAAATCAGGTGGGGCTGCCCTGCATAGTCTGGTGAGAGGGCTCGAAAGGAGCCTACACCACAAGGAAATTGTGTTCTTCTTCAGCCTTCTTAGACATAGAGGGAGCTTTCGACAACACTTCAACGTCTTTCGATTCTTAAGAGATCGAAAAATAAAGAGCGCCACATGCAACTGGGTTCATAACATGCTGCGTAGTAGAGTAGTTCATGCCCAAATGCAAAGAAAAAACTATCTTCATGAGGACAACAAAAGGGTGTCCGCAAGGAGGCGTATTGGCACCGCTACTATAGAGTCTAGTAGTAGATAACCTCCTCAGGACATTAAATGACCAGCGAATATGGACGCAGGGGTTCGCTGATGACATTTTCATAGTGTCCCAGGGGAAATTCCCGGGGACAGTGGCGAGCATCATGCGAAATGTTTGCGAATTGTGGAAAGATGGTGCCTTGAGGAGGGATTAACTGTCAATCCTCAAAAAACCAAGTTGGTAGCCTTTACCAACATGAGAAACTAAACGATCTGAGCAGCGTATGGCTGTTTGGACAAGAGTTTGAACTAACCAATGAAGTAAAGTATCTACGCATAACACTTGATGTGAAACTGAATTGGAGCAGACACCTAGGCAAAGCGGCAGACAGGGCGACGCAGCTCTTCTGGAAATGCAGAACAGCTGCTGGCAAGACCTGGAGTCTAAAACCAAATGTGGTACGCTGGTTGTATGCAGCAGTAGTAGGACCAACGATTATCCATTAACAGTTGTCTAGTGGATAAGGTCATCGTCGATGCGGCTCTTCACGACTCTCCAGCGACAGGCTCTGTTGGGAATCACGGGAGCTATGAACAGCACGGGAACCGCCTCCGTGGAGGACATCGTGGGTCTCCCTCCGCTGGAACTATTTATAAAGGCGGAGGAAATGGCTGCGATCTTGAGGTTGAAGGTCAATTACTTATGTTGTCATAATAAGGTTGTATGGGGCGTACAGATATCACAGGAACTATACTGGAGGAACCAATATTTCAAATGCCGGCGGATAGTATGGCACTTGAGATTATGTTTACAGCTAAGCTGAACATATCTATACCGACCAGGGAACAGGCAAAAAGTCGCTCGAGCGATTATGGTGCTGGCACTGGATCACAATCTAGTCAGGGGGCAGGTGCAGGCAAATGCAGAATGTGCCCTAGAAGGAAGATATCGATATGTCTGGGGAAACATACGATGGTTTTCCAGGCCGAATTGTTTGCAGTCGCAGCCTGCCCCGACGAAATTCGGGAAGTCGGCTGCGCAAACAAAAATATCAACATAATCACTCAGCTATAAAAGCCATTATGAATTCATCTATCAGGTCTAAGCTGGTTAAATATTGTAAACAGGTCCTCAATAAACTGACACAAGACAATACTGTGTCGCTGATTGGGTGCCAGGACATGAGGGAATTAAATGCAATGAGATAGCCGACGAACCAGCCAAAGAAGGTACTAATATGAACTTCATAGGACCAGAACCTGTAACGGATTCCGCTAAGAGGGAGATCTGGTTATGGCTAGAAAGAGAAAATAAAAAGAAATGGAGGTTAACGGAAGGTCAACTCCATACCAAAACACTACTAAGGTAGCTGGACGGAACGTTTTCAGTCAACCTAATTCTTAGTAACAAAAAGGAAATTAAAATAATTACCGGCTTAATAACCGGACATTGTCCTTTAAGGAAGAATCTATACAGCATGGGCTTGGTTAGAGTCCCTGGTGTAGGAGATGTGAAAAACAGGAGGATCTATTACGTATAGTACAAGGAGCAGTGTGCTCAAGTGCCTGGACGTGCTGGCGTCCAACCCAAAACAGAAGAAAAAGAAGAAAAAGCTCTTCATGAGGCTATCTTTTAAATTTTAGGATTATCATGGTTGAGTGCTTCATAGACCCATGCTTTGGAAGAATAGACAAAATTTTTGATTTAAGGAATTTTAAAATGGGTATTCTCTTGTAATAATTGGATATTGTTTTTAGTAGCAACTAGTTGGGTAAACTAGTTGTGGATGGTGGCGCATTAAATCAACAAACCACTATTCATAGTATATATGTATATTGGTATATATGTATATGTATATATATATATATTTGATATATGTGTGATTAAATAAATTAATATCAAGTTGTTACTACTGTTTCAGAAACATTTGCTTGTTTATAGGAAGAATAATGCGAGGTATATCTAATGAAGAAACAAATAATTATTAGAATGGATTATGAATGAATTTACGCAAATATTAGATTTAATGTTAACTATGTAATACTTTTAATTATATAAGTATATACATTTCCTATCTTACATAATGAACAAATGTATTTTACTAGAATTTAACAGTTATATTTTAATACTCATTTACTTGTTTGCGTCCAAGGTTAAATTTTTGGGAAACATTTAAACACACACTTAACTCTATATATCCTTCTTTGTTATATCCTTGATTTTAGGCTTAATCAACAAATCTCTCCAACTAAACTGGATAATGTAGATTGCTTGAAGTATTATTTGGAGGCAGGAATAATGTTACGACTCTCAGAAGCTCCACAGATGTCTTGTCCTCTAGAATCTTGACGATGAAGGGTCATTCTTTGTAGATGTTCCAGCCACAATGATGGTTTAAATGGCTTCTAATATTGGTCCAATCTCGATAAATGTGAAACAGCTTGACGTTATCACCCGGCAAAAACAGGAGGTTTGTACGTTGATGGGGATAAAGTATATAAAAACATATATTAGTAGTACGAAGAGTATTTACAACCTTTTTGGAAGACTCATTCTATGGTGACCTTTCTCTAAAATAAGCTATATTTTTCAGATCCAATATATTTCAAAAAAAATATATTTTCTAAGGAATACTAAATATGTGTATAAACGTAATTCTAAATTTCTTTTTAATAATTATTTAAAAAAAAATTTCGTCTTTTAATAACTCGTGAAAAGATTTTCTCTATTTACTCTTCTAGAGAAAAAAATAAACTCATGTAAATAAAATCGTCTTCCTGGAAATTGATATATTTTCCAAATTTCAAAAATTTCATTTTGAAAATTTGATATTTATGATTATTAATGTTTTTTTAACATTCCAAATATACTATTGCAATAAACCTTTTACAGTTTCATATACAATATAAGTAGAGGATCTCAGCCGATTCTGGAACCTCCTCAGAGTGACCTTGACCATGGTGTATGTTGGGTCAAGGTCACTCCGAGGAGGTTCCAGAATCGGCTGACGCGGAGGGAGGTTGCAACAACAAGGCCACTGAGGAGGTTCTCGAATCAAGAGCTTTGAGACGAAGGGAGGGAGGTTGAAACACCACTGTCACTGAGGAGGTTCTAGAATTAAGATGACCTTGACTTTGAGACGACCTCGAAAAAACCTTGACCTCAACCTTATGACAACCTTGACCTTGAGACGACGTAAAGCTAGGTGAGGTTATATAACCGAGGAGGTTCTATAATAATAAATGAGGTTGCAACGACTAGCACATCGGGTTGGTTTTTGCACATAATTGTAGGTAGGGGTTATTGGTATTGCATATAAAGGGAGATTATTCGAAACAATTGTTAGTATTAACAAGTATGTCCAAACGTAAGGTTGCTGTGATGGAAAAACCATCCTGTTCCCAACATATTGTGGAAAGAAGTGATTTGGAGAAAGGGGAGAATGCTGAGGAAGTGTTTTGGAGAGATATTGAGTTGGATCCCAGATTTGAAGAATTATTAAATGGGATGTGTGATCCCAAAACATATATTGTGAATGGTGATTTTGGACGAAAGGTATCAACCGCTGAAAAGTTCATGGAAAATTATATGAGGGAACCAATTTTGGAAGTGCCATTAGTAGGAGAGACAATGACAATGTGTCGGGTGACAATGACATGTCACCTATTAATAATAAACTTTTAAATTGTATACCTACAGTATCTAATAACTAATTTTCCTTTTCACGCTACTATATTGTTATTTAATAGAACCCGACATGCCAAACACAGTCAGATGTCTTGTTTTTCATAGGTAACGGTCTTTCCCATAATTTGTCCTTCTTGGAACTTCAATAGATTTTAGCAGGCACTATTACAATATACGACCATAACTTTTTATTTTTATATTTTTATATGCATGTTTTTTTTGACCATTTGTTGACCATTTATAATTGTAATTTTTACACCCCTAACCAAAAAAATAGATATTTTTTACTACACATGTACTTAAAAAATAATACTTTTAAATTTAGTAACTACTGATGATGTGTGCAGTGCACATGAAATGTACATATAGTCAATATACTATTGTTTGTGAAATATAAGGTGTTTTATTTAAGTTTAATAGTAGGAGAGAGGTTTTTCTTTTTAAATAAAAGTCATTCCAAATGGATAAGCATTGGTTTCTCTCCATTGCAGAATATGGAGTGCATGTTAAAGCTTGTCGGTGTAAAGAAGCAGTGTGTGTGTTTGGACCTAATGGAATGGGGTTGGTTAATTGAAGAGATTGTACAGTTGAGGGAACGATTCGAGTGTAAGAATGCAGTGTTTCCTACAATTTGCGGGATGCATATGCGAATATCGCGAGAGGTAATCGACGGGTCGACAGCAGTTGTGAAGATAGAAAAAGGTGGGGAATATGTGTATTTGGCATATGAAGGGATGTTGGAATTGTTGCGATTGAAGGGAATATTAAAGTGTCGTTTGGCAGTTTTAGAAGGCATGCAATATAATGTATGGTATAACAATGTGGTGCGAAGTTTAGCTGAAAGTGATGAAGAAATAGAATTGACAATAACGAAAATGTATCATGGAGTTGTGTCAGAATTTGTATGCATACTAAGGGAGTTAGTCACATATTGGCCAAAGAAATTATCAAATGATGTGAATTATTTAAGAATGAATAATAGAAAAAGTTGTACAGTTTGATAATAAAAACATTAAATTATTGTTATTTTTTATTATTAGATATATAATACTGTCTATAGATTTAATAAGCAAGCTAAATTGAGTATATATTTATAAACCGCATTGGCGTTGCGTTGTTTGTCATTTCACAAGTTGTTGATTCATGAGAAAGATCAATAAGATTACACTAAAAGGTTGTGATGGTATTGAAAAGTAGTAGTTCAAATCGGACAGTAAGAAGGAAAGGTAGTGGGCTACTGAATACCGTGATTAATAAATTACCAGTAGAGTTGCATATACCGGGTTATAGTTTTTGCGGTCCAGGGACGAAATTAGAAGAACGATTACAGAGGGGTGATAAGGGTGTCAATATTTTGGATGAGGCTTGTAAAGAGCATGATATATCTTATGCTCTGTCAAAGGATTTATTAAAGAGGCACGAAGCGGATGAGAAATTGTATAAAAAGGCCGTAGAACGAGTGAAAAGTAAAGACGCAAGTGTAGGAGAAAGATTAGCTGCTACTGTGGTTACCATTGCTATGAAAGCTAAAACGAAATTGGGTATGGGTTCGAGGATACGACGTAAAGATATAAGGAAAGGTAGTGGTAGAAAGTATATGAGGAGTAGAAAAGGTGGAGCTATATAATTTTTGCAAGCTATGAAGAATGCTCGAAATGCTATAAGACGAATTGGGAGGAAAGAAGGTATTTTAGAAAATGCGATAGTTGCATATCAGAGTTTAATGAAGTCGGGGAAGAAAATAAAATTTCCAAAGTCTAGAGTAATCCCAATACCGAGAAAAGGTGGATTTTTACCATTAATTCCATTATTCGCAGCATTAGGTGCTTTGGGATCGTTGGGTGGTGGTGCTGCAGCAATTGCCAAAGCAGTAACATCTGCAAAAGCTGAAAGGGATCAGTTGGAAGAAGCAAAACGACATAATTTGGCTATGGAGTCAAAATCTGGGAGTGGCTTATATGTAGAACCATATAAGCAAGGTTGTGGTGTATCTGTGGGAAGTGGTCTATACGTAAAACCATATAGAACTAGTTGTGGAGTTTATTTGCCGAATAGTAAGGGTTCAAAAAACAATTAAGTAGTTTACCTCGCAGGCCTTTAACAGAAATAGATTTGTGGAAGTATGTTAAAAGGTGGAGAATTGGAAAATTTCGGGGTATATTTAGTAGAGACGTTTTACCTAGACTTATATATAAAAATGAGAAAGGGATAATTAACTTGGATGATGACATTGGGGGAGGTACTCATTGGGTAGCATACAAAAAAAATAATGATGTGGTCGAATATTTTGATAGTTACGGTGATTTAAGACCAGCAGTTGAAGTGGAAAAGTATTTATTATCGAATGGTGGTGGTGTTATATGTTATAATTATAGAAGATATCAGAGTATTAACAGTGAAAATTGTGGTCAGTTGTGTTTATTGTTTCTGAAGGGTGTTATTGAGTAACCTATGTGAAATAGGAACTGGTACTGGTGTGTAGTATTATACGAAAGAGATGTGAAATTCTTGTTAAAATGGGGAGAGATAGTAATGGAAGTATCAGTAATATGGCTTTAGTGATATCTAGGAAGGGATCAGTTGTGGATTGTGTCTTAAATCCCCCAATATACTTAGATGGAGAATATGAAATGTGCATGATAAGTTTGCAAACATATAATACTGTCCCTAATGTCACATCTACAAACAATGTATTTCGATATACTGAATCACTGGACAAAATGGATTTTGATTGGACAGATATAATTATTCCAGTTGGAACTTATGATATTCAAGATTTGTAGAAATACATTATTGAGAAACTACAAGCCAATGAAGGTGGTAAAAATTATTTTACTTTGGATGCCAATAGTAATACTATGAAGGTGCATATGAAGGCTTCCGTTGATGTTAATTTTTCAATAGATAATTCAATTGGTTGAAGGATCGGTGAATTATCACATGTTTTATATCACTTTTATCCCAATGTTGCACCTGGTTATAAAATAATAGAGGTTCCACAAGATAAAATTTATATGCCAGTGAACACTAATGTATTATCTCAAATTATTATTCAAGCTGTAGATCAGACCGGACAATTTATTGATTTAAGAGGTGAGGAATTGACCATATATTTAAGGTTGAGGCGAATTAATTGAGTTTGGAAAAGAGCGCCTTCAATATTTTAGTGGAGATATTAATAATAGACCAACATTATTTGTAGAGACGAAGATAGGGTCGGACGTGTAATTGATATACGCAGTAGCAGACTAAGATATTCAATATTGGGTTGTGGAACAGTTTAAAGTTAAATAATTACAAATGAGGAGTAGCGTCTTTAATAAACTGCGCACTAGGGGAGGGAATTGCAGATACAAAATAATGAATAAGTTATGGCATGTAGTTGGTGGGGTGAGGGTGCGTAATCGATTAACCAATGAAAATAGGAGTTTCTTGAGTGGCATAGGGTATGAAGTTTTGGTGTAGATAAAGTAAATCTTCGAGCAACTGTGGTATGGGGATTATAAGTTAATAATTGGAATAAAGAGAGGATTAAATTTAGTATAAGAAAAGACTCGATCGTGATAAGTTTAACGAGACTGTTTGCATCAAGTTTTCAATAGATATGGAAGTTTTGGATGTTTTAAGGAAGGTGCGTGTCGATAATTCTATCGTTGAGATGGAATTTCACAATCACATACCATTTGGTTCTCCAAAATATGGGAATAATGACGAGATCAGGATTGTGATACCGGAAATAGATAGATATACTTTACCATCAGAGTCAGAACTATTAATTGAGGGAAAGTTACGTCTGGCAAGTGATGACAGTAAGAATAGTGCTACAGCATTTTTAATTCATAATGCAGGAGCTTTTATGTTTAATAATATTAGATATGTTATTAGCGGGTGGAGGTGGATGAAGTGAGAAATGTTGGTATAACATCAACTATGAAAGGATATTTCTCATATAGTCCAAGTTATGCTAATCAATTGGAAAATTCTGGTTGGGAATTCGCGGTGGGGAAGGCTCCAGTGCTAGATAAGAAAGGGAATTTTAGTTTTTGTATCCCATTGAAGATGTTAATGGGATTTGCAGAAGACTTTAAGCAAGTTATTATGTAATTGATTGAGGTCTCGCTAGGCACTTGGTGAAACATATTAAATGATAAAGGTAAAGAAAAATACACACTTGGTTATTTGTTTCACTGCAATTTTATTTACAAAATACGGACAAATTTGTTTCGAACTTCACAGTTCATTCTCAACTGAACAAGAAAGGTTTACTTAAAATATGAATAGATAATTTGAAAAGTGGGAGTAACACTGTGAAACATAAACGTGAGTTATGTATTATGGGGGTTTTCCTAGCAATTAACGTGAAACAGCCTTAATAATAGGGGAGATTACAAACTCTGTTTGTTCATTTACTATATTTAATGATTTGTTTATTGCTTTAGATATTTCCATTATTTCCAAATAGTCTAATCGTTTACTTTTATTTGCAGAGTGTAAAATTTCAAAATTATTTATTGATACCCTGTGTTCTTCATTTATACAATTCTCGGATATACCTGAACATTTCTTGGAATATAAAATTGCTTTCCTATGTTCTTCTATTCGTGTGCGAAAACATCTTCCCGTTTGACCTATGTAGAAAGCGTCACAGTCTAAACAATGTAATTTATACACGCCACATTTATCTGCTTTTTGAATTGTATCCTTATTATTTGTCCAAAGTTTACCTAAATTTAATTTATTGACTATTATAGTTTTTATGCCTAAATTAACTAATCTATTATTAATTTTATTCGTTGTCTTTCCTATGTAATTAATTAAACGATAATTACTTGGTTCTAATTGGGGGGCTGCATAAAAGAATTTATTAATCTGTTTATGTTTTTTTTTTTTAAATTAATCTATTAATAATATCAGGACTGTATCCGTTGTTTACGGCTAGACATTTCAAGACTGCAACTTCTTTATCAAAATTTGGTTTTGATAGGGGAACGGAGAGTAATCTATGTATGAAACTGTTAAAAGAAGAAAACTTAATGCTATCGGGTTGTTTGCTATCTGCAGATATGAGGGTGTCAGTGTATGTGTGTTTTCTGTAAATACTATAATCTAGTTTGCCATTTGATTTTGTTAATGTAAGGTCCAAAAAATTTAAACTGTTATCTAATTCTTTTTCTATGGTGAATTGTATTTTTTGATTGATTTCATTTAAACGATTGAAGAATAAGTCTAATTGCCTGTCAGTACCGGTCCACACACATAACACATCATCCACATATCTAAACCAACTGTGTATACAATTAACAACTGGGATTTTAGAACAAAACAAATCTTCTTCAAATTTTGACAAATATTTCTGCTAATAAACATGACATGGGAGAACCCATAGCTAAACCGTCTTTTTGTTTGTAGTATACATTATTAAATTTAAAATAATTTTGTTGTATGCAAATGTTCAAGATATTTCGTAATTCTATTTTACATACAACAAAATTATTTTAAATTTAATAATGTATACTACAAACAAAAAGACGGTTTAGCTATGGGTTCTCCCATGTCATGTTTATTAGCAGAAATATTTATGTCAAAATTTGAAGAAGATTTGTTTTGTTCTAAAATCCCAGTTGTTAATTGTATACACAGTTGGTTTAGATATGTGGATGATGTGTTATGTGTGTGGACCGGTACTGACAGGCAATTAGACTTATTCTTCAATCGTTTAAATGAAATCAATCAAAAAATACAATTCACCATAGAAAAAGAATTAGATAACAGTTTAAATTTTTTGGACCTTACATTAACAAAATCAAATGGCAAACTAGATTATAGTATTTACAGAAAACACACATACACTGACACCCTCATATCTGCAGATAGCAAACAACCCGATAGCATTAAGTTTTCTTCTTTTAACAGTTTCATACATAGATTACTCTCCGTTCCCCTATCAAAACCAAATTTTGATAAAGAAGTTGCAGTCTTGAAATGTCTAGCCGTAAACAACGGATACAGTCCTGATATTATTAATAGATTAATTTCAAAGAAAAAACATAAACAGATTAATAAATTCTTTTATGCATCCCCCCAATTAGAACCAAGTAATTATCGTTTAATTAATTACATAGGAAAGACCACGAATAAAATTAATAATAGATTAGTTAATTTAGGCATAAAAACTATAATAGTCAATAAATTAAATTTAGGTAAACTTTGGACAAATAATAAGGATACAATTCAAAAAGCAGATAAATGTGGCGTGTATAAATTAAATTGTTTAGACTGTGACGCTTTCTACATAGGTCAAACGGGAAGATGTTTTCGCACACGAATAGAAGAACATAGGAAAGCAATTTTATATTCCAAGAAATGTTCAGGTATATCCGAGCATTGTATAAATGAAGAACACAGGGTATCAATAAATAATTTTGAAATTTTACACTCTGCAAATAAAAGTAAACGATTAGACTTTTTGGAAATAATGGAAATATCTAAAGCAATAAACAAATCATTAAATATAGTAAATGAACAAACAGAGTTTGTAATCTCCCCTATTATTAAGGCTGTTTCTCGTTAATTGCTAGGAAAACCCCCATAATACATAACTCACGTTTATGTTTCACAGTGTTACTCCCACTTTTCAAATTATCTATTCATATTTTAAGTAAACCTTTCTTGTTCAGTTGAGAATGAACTGTGAAGTTCGAAACAAATTTGTCCGTATTTTGTAAATAAAATTGCAGTGAAACAAATAACCAAGTGTGTATTTTTCTTTACCTTTATCAAGTTATTATGAATGTATCCCAGGAATTAGTTCTAAAAAGATGTGCTGATGATAATGATGTCATATTGAATTCAGTTACCACGGAGAATATTAAGTTAATAATTGATTCTATTGTGTGGAGGATACCACATTTTAAAGTTGGGATGAGCCAGGAATTGGCTTTAACTAAGTTAATTACGAAGAATCATATAATGGATATGTTCTTTAGAGGTTGGGAAATTCATGAAAATCCAGGAATTCCCGAGACAACTAAACATAGTTGGGCCATTAAAACAGCTCCACATTTAGAAACGCCAAGATATATAATTTTGGGTTTTCAGACAGGGAAGAAAGGAAAAATAGAAGAAAATATGAGTAGATTTGATGCCATTAATTTAACTGATATGACTGTTTATTTAAATGGTAAAAGATACCCATATCAAAATGTCAGAGTTGATTTTGATGATAATCGAGTAGCAGTGTTATACAATATGTATTCTAGGTTTCAACAATCTTATTATGGTCACGAATATAGTGAACCGATGCTTAAATTAAATAATTTTAAGTTGTGCCCATTAGTTGGCATAGATTACTCACATCAGGAAGATGCAATACATAGAAGTGGTGTGGAGGTTAGAATAGAAATTAGTACGAAAGATAATGTGCCAAAGGATACGGTTCTATATTGCTTGATTTTGCACAATAAATTGTATCAATACTCACCGTTCAATAAGGTGGTACAGCGACAGTACTAGAGAACTAATATTTAAAGTGGTGTTGCATAAGTAGTAGATTCAGTTCGAAGTTGGTGTTAGTACGAGAAGTTTCTTTGGTGGTGAAAGATATTGAACTTGACAGATACAAAAATGTGGAACTCCTACTTGACAGATAGAAAATATATCATAATAGATTTTCAATGGTATCGGTTTAATAATTACAGTTTGATGCCAAAAGAATTGGCCACTTGTGATAGTGAATTTAGGAGGAGTCATATTGTGTTTAAATCGGTATTGAGCTTCGGTGTATTAACTGAAGAAGATCAGCGTGTAGCGAGATATATACATGCATTCAGTCATCATCACGGGTTAAAGTGGGAAGAAGGTTATGCATCAGCGAGTGATTTTGATGAAGTAATTAAACGGTTGTGTAGAGGAGTGGATATTGTGCTTGTTAAAGGTAGAGAAAAATTGGAATTTTTGAAGTGCATTATAGATAAACGAATAATTGATTTAGTCGATGCGGAAAAAATAAGGAAGGGAGAAGCAAGTTGTAGTTTCCACGTTCGTAATTATGTGGTGTGCGCTCTAAGTAATGTGGAACGATTGCATAAGTTTATTGAGGAGAATAAAAAGACAAAAATAAAAGTAACATAATAATCTTTGAAATGGGTTGTGTGTGGACTCTCATGACAAATTATGTTGTGAGTAGGGTAGGTAGTGTGATAAGGCGATATGAAGTTGATGGATCATTTGCCGCGGTGGAAGATAGTGACTTAGTTTATATTCCAAAAACATATTTGATGTGGAATGTTAGAAGCTTAGATTTAGAATATATTTGGAATCGGCTACCGAAAAGTTATCATGAAGATATAAACTTAATTAGATGTAGACCATGTGTGAGTCATTATAATGTGTTTGGGGATACTATCGATGGGGTAATTAGGAGAAGAGACTGCAGCGTGTGTAGATGTAGAACTAATATTTCATTATCTGGAAGTTAATGCTCGATTGCAACGAAATTATAAAAAATATTTAGATATAAGTACAATACCGATATATGAACATATGTTTGCATAGTTGTATATTTAAATTAAAGATTTATATATATGTAATATCAATAAGAAGATGTTTTCGTAATCGAGTTAATGTTCGATTGTAACCAAATTATAATAAATATTTAGATATAAGTACCATATAGATATATGAAAACATGTTTACGTAGTTGAATAATTCAAATAAAGACTTGTTTATATGATGACTTGTTTTGTTTCAATAAAAAGATGATTACATCGTTGAATAATTAAGATAAAGTATTATTTATGTAATAACTTGTTTTATTTCAATAAGTAGAACTATAACTTGTTTTATTTCAATAAGTAGAACCATAACTTGTTTTATTTCAATAAGTAGAACCATAACTTACTTCCCCGCAACGGTCACCATAAGAAACCTACCGCCCCCATCCGCCACATAAAACTTCCCTCCAATGGCCGCCACATGAAACCTCCCCCCACATATTTAGGCGTTGTGATTAATTCTATCACAAATATGTGGGTTTTAAATTAATCCAAAAACTGTTATTCCAGTTTTCTTTGGTTTTTAATTATCTTTATTATATCTCATTATAAATTCTATTATGGGAAGCTACTTTGTATTTATAATAAGACATCATATTTAGGCGTTGTGATTAATTCTATCACAGATATGTGGGATTTACATTAATCCAAAAAGTGTTATTCCAGTTTTCTTTGGTTTTTAATTATCTTTATTATATCTTGTAATAAAAGTAGGGCCTTATGCCCTAAGGTAGGCAGAGATCGCCTTGTAATAAAGGTAGGGCCTTATGCCCTAAGGTAGAATCGCCATGTAACGTGGGCAGGATGGATCGGCCATGTAAGCTCTATGTGCCTGGAGTATCGGCATGTAATGTGGGCCGTTTGGGCGGCCACATCGCGTTGCTGGTTCGAGGCGGAATAAAGTACTAAATGATACACACTCGAAGTTCGAGTAACATTCTATAATTAACTCAACGCTTACAAACTGAATAACAATATATTTACAAGATGTACATATTATACTAGGTTCAACTCAGACAGGGCAGAATGTGGTTATTAAGACTTAACACAATTCGCACCACTGACTGGTTGTAACTATCGTCGTAACTCTGACTATCGTAGTGACTGTCCTTATGACTAAAGCTATCGTCTATATAAACTAGAGAAGATCCTTGTCTTACTTATCATTTGTTTCTAGAACAAATGTATAACCCTGATGCGTTGGTCTTGTGTATGCAACAAACCCGAGGTAAGGTCGTGTTTAGATAACACGTTAATGTTTTGTATTAAATGCGAGGCTTCGCCTTGGCAAAGTGTACGCATACACATGACTGCGTATCGAGTTATTACAATCTAACTATAAATTCTATTATGGAAAGTTACTTTGTGTTTATAATAAGACATCATATTTAGGCGTTGTTATTAATTCTATCACATATATGAGGGTTTTTAAATTAATCCAAAAATTTATTCTACTTTTCTTTGGTTTTTATTATCTTTATTATATCCAATTATAAATTCTATTATTGCATTTCTTTTACAAACAAATCACAAAAATTAGAATTACAATGCATTCGTTTTACTGTGGGTATTTCACACATGACGAAATTTTTTTCTTTAGGATAATAATAACTTCCACGCTTCGGGCGACATTTTCTTGAACGAACCTTCTTCGTCCAATTTAAATTTCTTGCGAGCGTTGAGCCATGCTTCCTTCCTCAATCATAACACCAATAGGGTAACGGTATCTGAAACGCGTTTTGATGGGTCACCATCAACAGTTCCATCTATCGCTGCCCCTACAAATGTTGTTGATGAAGTGGATATGGTTAATTTACCCGATATTGATGACTTTGATGAGGCATTGTTAGATGAAACACAATTTGATAGGTTTCCGGTAACCGTTATAAATACCGCTGCCCATGATAAGGTTCCTATTGTGGTTGGAACAATTACTACTGCTACTGTGACAACCTCTTCTACTACTACTACTACTACTATAACGACCTCTTCTCCTACAGCTACTATGACAACCTCTTCAACTATAACGACGACTTCTAATAACATAGTTGTTCCAACTGCTGTAGATTCTATAACGGTGATGTCTCGAATTGCCACTCCTGCACCGTCTCAAATTCGCACTATTACACCATTAAACACCAATCGTGTGCCTACTACACGTTCTACATTGAGTAGAGGGACCGTTACTCGACGTCAACAAGGACTTACTCGATAAGATATGTATGGAGAGCAACGTGGACAGACCCGGACTAGTAAAACTTCTTCTACACCAATTAATAGGTGTAAAAGCCGGACTAGTAAAGCTTCTTCTACACCTATTAATAGGCGTAAAAGTAAGCTGCGAGAGCTCCTTGGGCGTAGTATGCGAAAGGTGGGTAATCTTGTTTTAGTACCGAATGTGGAACCAACACCAAAACTTCAATCGGTGGCGGTACGTGAGATGTCAGTAGTGGCAATTGATACCTCGTCTGTAATAATGGTATCTCCTCATTTAAGTGGTAAAGCCTTATCTAGCCAGCACTCCCAATCATTATTTAATTGTTCCTCAATTTCACCAATCCATGCAGTACACAATACCATAATTCCTCCTGCTTCTCCACTTCCGTTATCTATCCAATCTAATATTACTCCCGGTCAGAGATCTCCACAACCCGGTCCTTCCACAATACCGCAGTTCCCACAACCCGATTTTCCCATAATAGCACAGCCCCAATCAGATATCCCATCTAGTCCACGACCCAACATTATAACTGCGACTTTAAAAGAACTTTCAGACATTCTAACGCCTCGCATTGGGGGAAGTTCATCAGTTTCTAATGTTGATAAACTGTTACTTGGCTTAAATGAGGAAATACTAAAGGAACTGGCAACGATTGATATGATTCTCCAGCTTAATAGCGCCATTAATATTAACATCGGAGGTGTTGAAGGTGTTAATATTAGTGAGAAAGTTCCCTACCTCATAGAGCGAAAGAATCATCTTTGTGAAATGCGCAATCTGATATTTAAATTTTTTCGATGAATGCAAATCAATTCATTTGATTTCTATTCACCAAATTATTTAAACTGATTCATTAATCGCAATTCATATCGTAATTCAAGTATTTAAAATGGACCTTGTTGGTCCCGTGATCAGTAAAAACGTTTGTCCAACATCCTGGATTAGAAGAGAGGTGGGTGCCGCATTGCTTACACATCACCTCCTATGCTAAGAATTGGTTAATGCTTATGGTTGGATTGCTTTATAGCCACCTACAGCTGTCATATATTTTCGGAATGTTTGTTATTATCCTATATTTTTATTGACCACAATATTAATATTTTCTTCTGTACAGGAACTTTACATCACTATAGAAATGAAAGTGGTGGTAGTTTTCCCTACGCAGGGAACACCACCACCACCTCCAACTCCGCCACCAACACAGACGGCGACGCCATTGTTCTCCCCTCCACCGCCCTATAGCCCCCTTAGGAGGGGTGAAGGAGGCTTGAGAAGGAGGCGGCCCCCGGTTCTTCCGCTATTCAGTGGATGGACGGAAGTCAGTGGGTGGGAGACCCCACCGGAGTGGGATACGCCCAGTGAACCCACTGAACTCAGAACACCAGCTCGAGAGTTGCCTCCCTCCGGCGATACGCCGCCACCGATGGCACCGATTAAAAAGAAGGGGAGGAAGGAGTATCAGGGTAGGATGGAGAATGAAAATTCTCCTCCCTCCTCCTCTTCCTCCTCTTCATAGTTTAATAAATTTAATAATTAAAAAATCCCTGTTTCATTCTTTAATCGGCATTCATCAGATATATATTTATTGATATATGCAATTAGCATCGTTCAATTTACATTATGATATCATAAGAGCAATATGAAATTAAAACAACAATCACTTTCCTTGCCTATATTCAATTTTGATGGAGTATTTAATGAAAAACGTTTTACCCGGCACAGTAATCTTTTTGGTGGTGTTTGCAAACGAGCGCTTATAGTGGGACCTTCGGGTTGTGGTAAAAGAAATGCTCTACTTACTTTACTATTACATCCTAATGGGTTTCGCTTCAAAAATATTTACATATGCTGCAGATCTCTCCATCAAAAAAAATATGAATATCTCAAAAATATATTGGAAACTGTCCCGGAAATTGGTTACTATGAATATATAGATGCTAATGATATGCCATCGCCGGATAATGTCACAGACTATTCAGTAGTAATATTGATGACATACCCGCTATTAATTTAGATATTGTAAAACAGTTCTACTCTTTCGGTAGACATCGTAATTTAGATTGTTTTTTCCTAATTCAGACATACAGTGCAGTTCCTAAACAATTATTGAGGGATAACACAAACTTCCTAATTTTGTTTCAACAAGACTGTACTAATTTGAAACATATATTTAATGATCATGTACATGATTTAAGCTTTGAACAGTTTTTAAGTATATGTAGAATGTGTTGGAAGAAACCTTTCGATATATTTCTTATCGATACTGATTGTAAATTTAATGACGGAAGATACCGGCAAGGTTTTGATTCCTATATCACATTATGATGTGTCTAGTTCTTACATAAACACTATTTAGTCATTATAAGAGTCCTACTTCTACAAATCTACATCAGTATGTGAGTATTCGTTAAAGAGTGAAGATAAAATGGAAGATAAATTAGTAAATAATTTAGTGCAAGCTCGCTCAGCTTTAAAAGCAAACTTAAGAACGTTAAAAGCTGACATTGCAGAATCTCAAAGAAAAATTGATATACAATACGCGCCTATAGCCAAACCTCTACAAGAAATTGCGATGAAATTAAATCCCGCTGAAACAAAGACAGATAGGATGCATCGTGAAAGTATTACTGAGGATGTATCTGAAGCTTGGTCTGATATTGATCCGAATATATCACATGGCGCAATGGCTGGAACATCAGTTATACGACAAGGGAGAACACCTTCACGAAAACGTGTGGCCTGGTTTAGCCCAAGTACTCACTCTTCTCCGACGAAGCGGCCTAATGAAAAACTTAGCACAACGCCTCAAGCAACCAAAGCTAAAGCAATTTCTTCTGATTTAAAACCTCGATTGTCGGTATCATTTGCACCACCTGTCAAAACTGCACCAAAGCCTAGGATGTCAACATCATTTATGCAAGCGACATTTATAGAAGATGATTACATAGGGGAACTGCTACCACAATCTTCACTAGAAGAGGGAGGAGATCCAAGTGAAGAAGAAACTAATACAACTGGTAATGTGGATTTAGAAAAATCAATGGCTCATGCCATTTCGCTATTGGGTACGAAACCATCAAGATCAATAATTGCTAATAAATCTATGAATAAAACGCTCTTAGAAACGGATGAAGTGAGGGAATCATTGAAAGATTATAATCCCACGATACGCCCATATTTTATTGGTTTAATGATAGACGAAAATGAAGAATTTGATGAAAAGTATGGTGTACGTGAAATAGATAATAATTTAAAAATGGGACAGGCGGATGTTAGATTTGATGGGTCCAACATTGTAATCGGTGGATTTACATATAAAGCCACTAAGGGTTTATTAGAATTACTTTTCAAAAAGAAACCAGGTAAATTTTTATATGCTGATGCAAAGAATTATAAGTACATACTCAACGACACTCACTCTGCGCGAGTTGATTATGATCCAGATAAGAAGTATGCTGCCAGTAAAGCTTATAAATACACATCAATTATTAAACCTATTTTACAAGGAAAGAAACCTGAAGTTTGGTGGTCTCGAACCTGGAAGACTGGTTTAGTTTTATCAATAAATCAGTAAAAAAGACGCTTATACCTAATAATGAAATCGAATATAAGTATTGGGACGATGTGAATGAATTGTGTGATAGATTGAAGTTGCTAGTAGTCTCGAAGAATGCCGGTCATACAGGACACGAAAACGAGATAATAGCAATAATTGAGGAATTGAAGGAGGCTAAAATTATAAAATAGTCTCTCTGTATACTCTGTAAAGTCTTGGTTGTATGACAGTTTATATTTCGACACCAATGACAGGTAACGATGACAATAGATAAATTTGGAAGACACATACACAAGCATGTCCTTAAGAGACATTTAATGGATGTCGACGTAGTCTCAGACTTTCTCAAACATCCTAAATTTCAAGAAGTATTACAAATGCATAGAAAAAATATTCCTTCTCCCAGTGCAACAGAAACTTCGAAGTATATTATTCCAATATATAGTGACGGTTCCATTGACCTCATGGGTTATTATGTGAGTACGTCATTGGCGAAACAGACTTATTTATATAAGAATAAATTATATCGTGGGAAGGTTATAAATGTCCACTATTCTAACGAGAAATTAACAGCACTGCAAATTAATAAGGAACTATTTAATTCCAAGAGACCGATAGAATTGACAGAAGGAACAACGTTTAGGTTGATATACGTTGGTACCAAACCTACGCCACCAAAAACAGAAGCAGTATTTGCGGAAATAGTCATCGAACGAAATGTCGTCAATTAGGAGGGATGTTGTAAATGAAATACATAGACCAGCTCGGAGGAGATTTACTCGACGTCGGGTTATCATAAAAGGATTGCGGGACTTATTTCAAATCGATCTGGTTGAAATGATACCGTACGCAAAAGAAAACGACAATTTAAAATACATTTTCGTATGTATAAACACATTTTCGAAATTTGCCTGGGCCGTTCCGATAAAAAACAAAACAGCCCTAGAAGTTATAAAAGCCATGAAATCTGTACTCTTATCTGGGAAAAAAAATATACCGAAAAATGTTCAAAGCGACCAGGGGAAGGAATTTTTTTATACTCATTTTAAGAAACTTATGGATCAATATAATATTAATCATTATACAACTTATTCTAGTTGAAAAAGTTCCATTGCGGAACGTTTTAATCGAACTCTTAAAAATAGGATGTGGAAGGAATTCAGTTTCAATGGAAATTATCGGTGGATTGACATGTTGCCAAAATTAGTGAGAGATTATAATAATACAGTACACCGAACGACAGGGTACAAACCCGTCGCGGTTAATCAAAAAAACATGCGACACATTTTAAGTTCTGTTTATAGCAACATGAAAGTAAGCGCCCCAATCATTTCAAAATTTCATGTTGGAGAGCCGGTTCGCATCAGCAAATACAGATATGCGTTTTCAAAGATGTATAGACCAAATTGGACTTATGAGATATTCGCTATAAGGAAAGTCCAAAACACCTTCCCCAAAACGTATCTCTTATCTGATTCAAAAAAAGAAAATATTTTAGGTGACTTTTATGAATCGGAACTCTCAAAAGTGAAACACCCTGACGTTTATCTTGTTGAAAAAGTTTTACGAAGGCAGAAGGGTAAAGTTCTCGTAAAATGGCTTGGAATGCCTTCATCACACAATTCATGGATTTCAAAGGATAATGTTTTGTAGGAAGTGAGTTGTACTTAGGATACAAAACAGTATCAAATATGTTCGAAATGTTTTTTATTCAATAATATAAGATATAAATTTTACAAAAGTAGATGCTGTCATTTACAAAACATTTACAAAACACTTGCAAATTTATTAAAAAATACATACAATGCATTTACAAAAACAACAAATATTTACACTGGTAAAATCCTCTAACCCATGTCACACATGTCTTCCAACACTAAAAGTATATTTCGCAAGTTTTCTTCCCGTGCAATCTCTTCTATTTTATGGTGACCCCACGCCAACGTATTACATTTATCGGGAAGGATATATCGTTTATCATCCTTAAATGATAAAGCTACTTTATTTCTCAATTCAGTAGAAATTGTGTGTAACTCAGAATGAAATATGTACATTTTCCTCATTATGTTTCCTTCATTTTGCACAACATTCTTATAATCGGTTACCGATAAATTCTTATCAATAACATACTTTTTTACTCCCTTAGCTGTTTTAACAGTCCTATTGACTAATTTAAGACAATAAGCTTTAGCACCTGTTCCATAGAAGCATTGGATAATATCACCCGCGTATTCATTTTTCATTTTTCCCAGTCTAGGCAAACTCGGGGGTATTCCATGTATATTATCCTCAGTGTAATTCGATGTATCAAACATTTCTAAATTTTGCTTTATATCATTATATACGTTATAATTTTGCACACTTACTATCAACGAATCAGTGTCTGTATACCGGGTGCGACAACAGTGTGTCGGCGTAGCTTAGCATGAAAACTAATAAAGTTGTAACAATGAAATTTTACGTACACATGTAGTATGCTACAGTGCATTTTCTAATTTTATCTATATATTTACAGGGTGTTCCAAATTTCCGCAACCACTTTCATTTTTTTTTTTAAATAGATTGCTATACTTTCTTGTAAATATGATGATAGCCACCCAAATTATCTTTGCAATGATATATGACAATGTGCACTTACAACTGTTAGTTTTGGTTTTATTGCAAATTTTGTTAAAATCTTGACAGTTGCAGCGTCTAACATTTTAAGGCTTAGCCTGAAAATGGGTGCAGTGCTTCACGTAACTTTTTTGTTACCAATTTATGGACTAACACGTTATATGTTTTGAGGGTGAACAACGTGACAACATATACAGAGTGCTAAATATGTCGTGCCAAAGTTATCGAAGTTTAAAGGCTATTTTCTCTTTTTTTTTTAAATTGAACCTATAATTTTTTTATTAGTCAGCAAATTCCTTGTAAAATTGCCGTTAAAATGGTACCAATAACATAGTACTTATTTCTAGTATTTTCGAAGTTATAACCCTTTAATGGGATATACCTATGTTTATAATATTCAATATGCGGTGCTGCATCTAATAGTTGGGTGGTTGGCCATGAAATGATATTAAACAAAAATTGCTGTGTAACCAAACGTCAAATATCTACTTAAAATTTCCATATAAAGTGTTTTTCAATAGTTTCTCTTTACTGTAATCGCGTTTAATTTTTATAATTTAAGTTCGGCTAGTTAATTATCAATTTCCGTTTGTTCGTTATTAGTTGTTATCTTGTTGTCAGTTATATCGTTTTGTTGTCATTATTTTTTATTTCCATGCCGTAATAGTTTATAGTTGTGTTTCTTTAGATTGAATTTTTCGAAGGAGGCGCTAATAGACATGGTATTTGTTCTTGGCGCTAGCAATAGAAATCCACATTTATCATCAAGAACATATGCTATGGAGTATCCTCACCGAAGAGCACCAGATATTAAGACATTTGAAAATTTGTTGACAAGGTTTCTTCGGACGGGTTCAGTGAATTATGTCAAACATGAAAGAACTAAGTCTATGGTTACAGAAGATAATGAAGTGACAGTCGTCCAGTCCGTTGTGGAAAATCCGCGCGTATCTACAAGGATAATTTCGAAAGAACACGGGATAGAAGTCACTGCTGTAAGAAGGATTTAAAAAAAAACATAAATTTCACCCTTACAAAATTCAAAATCATCAAGGCTTATTACAAACGGATTTTGAAAGGAGACTTGTTTACTGTGAATGGCTACTTTTCCAATTACGACAAGATCTAACTTTTCTAGATCATGTGCTTTTCACAGATGAAGCAACATTTGCTAATTGTGGAATAACAAACAGAAAAAATTCTCATTATTATGACACCAGAAACCCTCATTTTGTGCAACCCATTTTATACCAACAAAAATGGAGTGTTAACACCTGGGGAGGCATGATAGGAAACACTATTGTAGGTCCATTCTTTTTTAATAATACTTTAAATTGTGAAATCTACACAAATTTCCTACAAAATAATTTACCATTGCTGTTAGAAGACCTACCAGATAACGTCATAAGAAGATTATGGTACCAACATGATGGTGCACCTACACATTACGGTGCTGCTGCAAGAACACATTTAGATAGGGTATTCACCAATAGGTGGATTGGGAGAGGAAGCTTTATAAGCTGACCACCGCGGTCACCAGATCTAACCCCTTGTGATTTTTTCTGTGGCCTACTGTAAAAAATATAGTTTACGAAACACCTACAACGGCAGAGAACATGCAGCAACGAATCAGAAACGCTTTTCTTCAAGTAAGTGTAAACAACATGGCTCAAAATGTAAGTCTGTCGATGCAGAGGCGATTAAGAGCATGTGTAGAGCAGAATGGAAATATATTTGAACACATTTTAAATTAATTATGTTTTATTATTGAAAAATTATAAAATGTAATTCTAAAACTAATAATAAAGAATTAAGAAACAGGTGTTTGTAAAAGTTACTTTGTTTGATATTATTTCATGGCCAACCACCCAACTATTAGATGCACCGCATATTGAATATTATAAACATAGGTATATCCCATTAAAGGGTTATAACTTCGAAAATACTAGAAATAAGTACTATGTTATTGGTACCATTTTAACGGTAATTTTACAGGGAATTTGCTGACTAATAAAAAAATTATAGGTTCAATTTAAAAAAAAAGAGAAAATAGCCTTTAAACTTCGATAACTTTGGCACGACATATTTAACACTCTGTATATGTTGTCACGTTGTTCACCCTCAAAACATATAACGTGTTAGTCCATAAATTGGTAAAAAAAAAGTTACGTGAGGCACTGCACCCATTTTCAGGCTAAGACTTAAAATGTTAGATGCTGCAACTGTCAAGATTTTAACAAAATTTGCAATAAAACCAAAACTAACAGCGCACATTGTCATATATTATTGCAAAGATAATTTGGGTGGCTATCATCATAATAACAAGAAAGTATAGCAATCTATTTAAAAAAAAAATTGAAAGTGGTTGCGGAAATTTGGAACACCCTGTAAATATATAAATAAAATTAGAAAATGCACTGTAGCATACTACATGTGTACGTAAAATTTCATTGTTACAACTTTATTAGTTTTCATGCTAAGCTCCGCCGACACACTATTGCCGCACCCGGTATAGTAGTGAAACGTCTGGACCATATAAAGGTTTTATGAAATCATAGAAAAAATTATACATTACCCACTTAGCGAGTTCCAAAATTGTAAACCCTACATATATGGGTTTTACATAATCTACACGTACCTTGCATAATTCAATTGCTGTAAGAGAATCGCTAAATACCTTGCAAGACTTAAAATTTGGTTTTGCGATATATGCCTCAGCACCGAGTTTTTTATGGATGGTTTCCCAATGGGAAACCAATCTTATATCAACACGATTTTCTACATTTTCCATGGTTTTGCCAAAGATGCTGTTCACCATTAATTTATAAAATTGTTTGAAAAACTCATTGCTAGATCCATTTCGTTTTGCAGTATTAAAATCGATATATTTCTTTAACCACTTGCTTTGCTTAAATCGAATACCTCGTCGAATTCCCTTTAATACCAAGCCATTACTAACATATTGTTTCAAAGTTAAGTGATGTATGACATAATTTGATTTATCTGTAAGGTTTGGGATCAATTTACCATACTTGGAATTAGGTGGAATAACATGTTCGAGGCAAAATGGGAAGTCATTGTGCAGTTCGTGAAGGCGTACGGGATATTCTAGATCTACTTCAAATACATATCCATAATCTCCATCATCCTCCAAGGTTTCTACATCCATCGTCAATAAATCTTCATTCGTTAACCACTCAAAGTCACCACATGGTAAAGAAAAGGACATAGTATGACCGTACAAATTCGTAGCATCCATGTATAAAATATATTTCACAGCTTCTGATGAATCGAAATCTGATACGAATTTATTGTTGGCTGTTTCCATTCTTTTACAACACATGCTCACACCTCCACGTATACCTTTTTTTAAAAAATGAAAAATGTCGGCATCTGTTAATAATTCCAAACTTACACCGGTCATACGCAACATAGCATCCCAGCTCAATCCTGGGGATGTGAAATAATGTGCAGGGTCTAATTTATAATTCTCCAGACAGATATTCCGAAAATTTTCAAAAACATCTGCTAGTAATAATACATCTGATTGTATATATACATCGCTATAGTCCCCTAATGTTTCACACTCAAATATAACCCAGACTCTTTGAGCTCTACAATAGTCTTCATCGCTTATATCACAATCTGATAATATATCATGAAAATACTCCTTCTTTGGTAATCCAGCAAAAGATAAAATTTCATGAGAAGTAACATAGTTGTATGGGAATACGCCTTTTTTGCGTATGAGTTCGAATTCTTCACCACTGTAATATTTACTAACTTCTTTACACTGCTCATCTTCTAAATAAGATGATAATTTTTCCAATGAAGAATTCATAAATCGGAAGGAATCTATAAATCCTAACTTATAAAATACGTGTCTTGTCTTACCATTACAGTCTATTATATCTCCCACGTGCACTTTCTTAGAAAACGATACATACTTTTCTTTATTTTGTGCAATAACATCAACATCCTCTTTTTCGAGCGCTAACGCTTTTACGAATAAATGTGTATCATAATTAGATAAATTGTGCAAAATAATAGGTATATATCGGGGTTCTTTATAATTTACATTACACACCATATGCGCTGCACCTCTATATAATCCAGTCATGTGATCATGGTCACGGACTTTTTCTCCATGGACTTCAAATGTTTTATTGCAAATATGACACACTGTCGCTTGTTTATAGTTATCACACTCCTCATTAGTTAAAGGTTTCATTTCTACCTCTTTACTTAAATAATGTTTATAGGCAAGTTTCACGTCAGTTTCTAACTCTTTCACAAAGGTTGAAGCTGCATGTTGACCTCGATATACTCGCAATTTACTAAGATTTTTGTCGAAACTACATTTCACATAATAAGCGAATGAATGTGGCTGATGCTCGAAACATTTGACATTGTAAGATTTCGAGGGATCCGGTTCTGATGTATCTATAGGTTTCAATATAGCCTCAAAATCTGCATAAACTACGAAAGGAAGCCTCAGTTGCTTTTCAAATTTTTCAAATTTTAGTATATTTCCCGGTAATTCTTCACCATACTTATTTATTTTCAGTTCTTTATTGGGAAACACTGCCTCCACCTGCTTACAGTCTTCATTTGCATGTCTATGTAATTTTTCTTCAGAAGTAAAGAAAGTTAAACAACCTTCACATATGTATTTTTGATGTCCTGATAACGATTTCTGTGGAGAAACTAGTCGTGATAAATTCTTTATCCAGCAGTAATGTGTATTCCCATTTTCACCACTAAGGAGTAATAAATTTAAATGAATAGTTTTCCTCCTCTTTGTGAGATATAATGGGCCAACCACATCAAGTGATCTTATTTTATTTTCAAATACTTGCTCTAAACCATATACGTTGAGAGATATATTATTAATCTGTTCAAAATTAGCAATATCTTTTAAATTTGTTGGAAAGGAACAACTGCTAAAATCAGCTACAGTGCTATGATGTGGATATGAAGAGACTCTTTGCGGAAACCCTGTTGGTTCCCTTAAAGCAGAAGTGATGGCCCAAGCAAAACACTCATCGTCGTTATTTTGTATATTTATTATGTCTTTCTTTTTTTTATTGCTGGCGGTAAGTCTAGATAACTGGAACCTCTCATTGGATTATATTTGTTTATATTCACTTCCAAATATAATACATTACTCAATATCCAACCTGAAATAATTAATAATTAATAATTAATCGTACTTTAAGAAAATCTTAATTTACCTGAATCACGCTCCTGGAATTCACTCATTTTATTCTTAATTTCATCCATAAAATCCGCATATATACCATATAAATCACTTCCTTGAGTTATAACTTTATTTTTGGAATTGAAGGATTTTATTTCCACATTTTCTTTCACTAATAAGTAATATAAACCATATGTTCAAAATTCACCTTCATTGATGTATGTACAGCTAAAGTACTATCCACAAGTGATAACACTTTCTCCCTAATGTTATTTGCAAATTCATCCACATCGATGTATACACGAGATGAATGATCACATATTTAGTAGCTTACTATTCTATCACCAAATGCTCCAAAATTTTTCATCACACCATCATCAACAACAACAAATGCTTTATTTCGATGTAAGGTACTGCGTATATGTTCCGTATAACAATTTTTTTCCACATCGACGCCGCATGTTTCACATTGCATAAAATTACCTGGATTATTCTCAAATTTCCTTCTCTTTCCCTTACAAGAAGTTAACAAGTGTCGATTTCTATTATCAGCTCGAGTAAATGTTTTCCTGCAAAACTCACAATCGAACATTTTAACACTATTTCACACTAAATTTATACCGACTAAACACCTCGAGTACACCTTCTCGACTAATGTTGGAATGGAACAACCATCGCCTTATATACAATCAAGGTTAAAAATTATATTTAGAAAAGAAAACATTTCGAAAGAATAATTATATCTAACACATATTACATTCTAAAGTTATTATATTTATTTCTTCCTCCTCTAAAAACATTGTGTCTTGGTCGAATACATCTATTTCAATATCGAAATTTTCCTCCTCACTATCCTCATCTATTATATTTTCATTGAATATATCTATGTCAATCTCGATATCTGCCTCATTACTACACTCCTCATCACTACACTCCTCCTCACTACACTCCTCCTCACTATACTCCTCCTCACTATACTCATCTTCTTCATCTTCGTCTTCATCAAAAAAAATATTTATGTCACTATTTGTTTTTACTATTTCAAAATTCAAATAACACACATTCTCTTATATGTGCAACTATTGAAACTTAGAATGAGAAATACAGATCCCTTCGCTATTAATATATTAGCGGTTGAATCCCTACCTCCATAGCTTCTCAAGGTCAAGGTTCCTTCAAGGTCAATGTCAGGTCATTTCAATGTTGGGTCGTCTCAAGGTCGAGGTCAACTCAAAGTCAATGTCATCTATCCAAACCTCACCTGTCCTCAAGGTCAAGGTCGTCTCAAGATCAAGGTCACCACAAGGTTGAGGTCAAGGTTTTCTCGAGGTCGTCTCAAAGTCAAGGTCATCTTGATTCTAGAACCTCCTCAGTGACCGTGGTGTTTTACCTCCCTCCCCCCGTCTCATACCTCTTGATTCGAGAACCTCCTCAGTGGCCGTGTTGTTGCAACCCCCCTCCGCCTCAGCCGATTCTGGAACCTCCTCGGAGTGACCTTGACCTAAACCTACACCAAAGTCAAGGTCGCTCCGAGGAGGTTCCAGAATCGGCTGAGATCCTCTCTAAATTTATGACATTAACAAATTTTCAATGCCATTCACTTTTGGAAATACTATAGAAACTTTAAATACTCTATTAATAATTTCATTAAATGTAAATAACGTATACTAAAATCAAATATGCAACTAATAGTAATAAAAATGAATTATTCTTAATAATGAAAACCTTGCATTTTTTTAATATAAAAATTTTAATTCTAAAACTTAAATTAATATAATATAATGGGATTTGATACCATTATAATATATATATATTGATGTGAGTCAACTTTCTGCTTTAATTAATTCTTTTACTAATAAGATATCGGTTTCAAGAATGTTATATCTAGAATATTCAGATTTGTAAAATATTACTTTATAGTAAGAATTTTGTAATAAATTCATAATTGGTTTTTGAAATCATGATACCGTTTAATATTGTATGTTATATTTAATCTATTTTAATGTTTTGCTAATTAATAAATTAACTTTAACTTATTTTTGCGAGGTCTTTAGATTTAAAAAAAAAACAACTAGTAAATTTTGTTATTTGTTTGACTTCTGTGAACTTCATTTTCATAATTTGTAATTGAGATTACGTGAGTGGATTTTATTATTATTTTATCTTTTATAATATTTTAGAAATCATTGTACAATTTCCTTAGAATATTTAATTTATGCTATTACAAAATTTCTTATGGGAGTCTTGACGACGAAAAACAAGATTATTGATTATTATTATTTGATTGATTGGAAAGATTTTTACCTGCATTTTATAAATATAGTCTTTTTTATGAATATTCCATTTACATTCAACATATAAAATGATTATGGACATTTATTAATCACAAGGAAGTGGTATAATAATATACACTGGATATATTTACCATATAAGAAGAATATAGATAAATGCGATTGCGGTAGAATTATTTTACGTTAATAGAACGCTCATAAAGAAGATTCTGGATTCCTTGTTGGAGTATTTTGAAATAAGAACACCTCATCAAGTTTCTACATTGAACATAACCTTGTGGTATACCCTGCAGGATTGGATTATAAGCATATCAGCTACTAGGATATTATCCAGTAATTTAAATCAAGCATCTGACAACCAACCTTGATGTTCCAGTTGGAAATATTCCTGTGAATTTCGTCCAACTAAACAAACTTAAACTTTTATAACGTACAAACAGTACTTAATAAAAACTGCTTATAATGAAAACTATTGCCATAGAACTAAAGTAATAGCAAAATAACTCTTCCTTTTAATTTAAATATATTTTTGTTATACTTTTTATAAAAAATATTTCTTTAACAATATTATTTATATTCAAGAGATCTCTAATCGATCATACATTAATTATACAGTTAACAAAAGTGTTTCGTAGTTCTTATAAAACAAAAAAAAACTCTTTAAATATTAAGCAAAGAAAATGTATTTTAGTTATTTATAACTATATAACCAAACAAAAATTATTAAGTGGAGAATATGTATTTAAGTTTTTTTTATAAAAAAAACTTGTCATTAATCATACAATGAAGAAAATGTATCTAAATTATATATTTAAATCGGAACATTGTATTTATTTTTTTAAAAAAATATGTGAATATTTATCAAGAATAATTTTAACTAGTCATTGTACATTAAAATGAAATTATTGTTTATAAATATATTCTTTCGAACTGTAATAATCCTGTAAAACTGGGCTGTTTTCTGTGGTCTAAATTTTGTTTAAAATTCTTGTATTATTCGTATTAGATATTCTGGTATTAGTTAGTGGTGTTATACTTGGGGTTATTGTTTTTTTAATCTCTTGTATTGATGGTATAAGCTTAATATTCTTTTATAATAAATTGTTATATATGATCCTCATTTATAATTGATATCTTTAGATATAAGTTTTAGCTTCCATAATAAATAATGCTTCTTATACATACAAATCATCGCTTTCCAAATCATACATATCTTCATATCCATTCCTTTAACATATATAATCTACCCATAATAAGACCTATTTGTCTTTTTCTATTATTCATATAATATTTATAAAATCATAATAATTCATTTATTCATAATTTATTCTATATACCCCATTATCATATATTGTTTCCTACTAACTTTATAAATCTGTACCTTGTCCATTTCAATTATCAATTCAGCAAGCCTTTTATTTATTTTCAGTCTAACTATCTCTTTCAATATAAAACGTTTAATCTTTCTTTATTTAACTTAAACATACTTATATATGATTGTTTTCCCCATTATATATTTTGATTTATTGTACAAAATTATTCAAATAATTGTTCTTTTGTAAGTTTATTTATACCATTAGAATATATGATGTTACTTTTTTTCTCAGAATAGAATATCTCTTTATTATTCAAAGGTATTTTTAATAATATAAAATATTATTAAAAATCTGGTGTGAAAAACACAAATACAGGTTCACTATTAATATTTTTTGTGAACGTGTCCGAATGTATCCTATCCCCAGAGACGTAGATACGTATTTCACCTTTCTACAGGCTCATCGGTACGCCCCTGCTGGAGAAAGGATATTCCCAGACACATTCACAAAAAAGAACCACATCGCCCTATCACCGTGATTATCCAGACCGGGCGCAGAAGTAAATTCGGCGCTGCGTGTTCTCAGGCAGCCGAAGTACCGCGCCCCGTCCACATGACCAATGTGAAGTAACGACGCCCTTCCAAAGGTGGCACAGCCGATCTCTCTAGAAAACTGCATTTAGTTTGTGTCTTCACTCATACTACGGAAGACACACTCCTTCTCCTTTTTCCTATCTATCTTCAGTTTTCTCCATTCTTGATCCAGAACGGGAACGTGTTTCCATAGTTGATAATATGAATTATTATATATGAATTAGTTGTAAAAGTTATTTATTAAGTTATAGATAGGAAATATAGTATATATTGTTCTGTAATTGATATTTATAGAATATCTTTATTATACAATTTCTCAAATAACTACGTTCCTTATTTATTTTTATAAGTTGATATGTTACACCTTTTTATTTCATGTATTTCATATGCACTGTCTTAGTATCTATTAATTAGCCCCGACGTTGCTCGCGCTAAGAATGATATGATACTGCGAATGCCGTGGAGAATTGGGCCACGTTCGGACGTCAAAAATGATAAGATACGGAGAGGCTGGGCAGAGAAAAGCCTCACGTTCTGGTGACAATAATGTAATCTTATAAAATATGAGAAGTTAATATATTTATTAAGCCTGAAAACTACTCAATCTCTAGAGTCTCGAAGTAAGTTCTCAATACACAGACAAACACTTACAAATACATGAAATAAAACGAAAGAGTCAAATTTATGTATATAAATATATTTAAATAATATTCCGACTATCACAAGATACAATAAAAACATTTAGTGAGACATTTTGAATTCAAAATAAAGTTCGTGATATAATACGATTTTATGCAATCCTTCGTTCAATAATATGAGATGTATTGCCTATTCAAATACTAGACAACCTAAACGTATGTCAAGATCTAAATTAAACAAGTTTCAAGATTTACAAATATAACTACCAAATCTGACATTTAAAAGCATTGTAATATGACATTTGAGATGACGTGAGTAAATGATATATAGATAAGTGACTGCAAGAAATGTTATATTTTTACAAACATATAGGTTACAATTTTCTTTTAAATACCTGATGGATACGTTAAATTTAGAAGATCACAATTTCAACATGTTCTTTGGACGAAATTTACAGGAATATTTCCAACTGGAACAACAAAGTTGGTTGTCAGTTGCTTGATTTAAATTACTGGATAATATCCTAGTCACTGATATGCTTATGATCCAATCTTGCAGGGTATACCTCCAGGTTATGTTTAAAATAGAATCCTGATGAGGTGTTCTTATTCCAAAATAATACACAGAAATCTGATTTCTTCTTTAAGAGCGTTCCTTTAACATAAATCTATTCTTCCATAATCATATGTATATCTATGTTCTCCTTATATGGTTAATACATCCAGAATATCTTATAATACCACTTCCTTATGTTCAATAAACGTCCATAAACATTAGATATAAGGAATGTAAACGAAATATTAATTAAAGACTAAATTTTTATAATGCAGATAAAAATCCTTTCAATCAGTCAGAAAAATAATAATCAATAATCTTGTTTTTCGTCGTCAAGACTCCCATAAGAAATTTTGTAATAGCATAAATCAAATATTCTAAGGAAATTGTACAATGGTTTCTAAAATAATATAAAAGATAAAATAATAATAAAATCCACTCACGTAATCTCAATTACAAATTTAGAATATGATGTTCACAGAAGTCATAAAAATAACAAAGCTTACAGTAATTTGTTCACAAATGAAACCGATATCTTATTAGTAAAAGTATTAATTAAAGAAGAAAGTTGACTCACAACAATATATATATATATATATATATATATATATATATATATATATATATATATATATGTATATATATATTCGTTTTTTAATTGTAGCGATACGTTGGCAAATGCATTATTACAATCATTCAAATGCATGAATTAAAAAATTTTAAAAATAATTGCTAATACCGCTTGATATTTTATACAAATGAAGTGATTTTCAGCAAATTAGGAATTTCAGTTGTAGGAAGAAGTCCTCCATGAGGGAAGTATTCTTCAGAACAAGAAGCTGGTACTACAAACACGAACTTTTCGCTATGTGGTGCTGCTTATTACAAACAAGCTGTACGTCTGGGCTACACTTATTACTAACAAGCGCTTTGGTTGGCCGGCTGCTGTGTGGGCTAATAATAATGAAATTATTCTATAATAAATAAATGTGGCGCTGCTTAAATATATTACACCTTACTAACTTAATAAAACACAGGAGTGTTGTCCTTAAAGTTTGTATTTATTATTTACATAAATGAAATTGGGATTGAAATATTTAAATGTAATTAAGTAAAAGTAATATATACAAGGAGCGTTGAATAAGTAATTAAATTACAATTAACACAAAATAAACTGAAACGATCTTTAAATTTGGCAGTAAATTATATGTTAATTAATTATGATTAATACAAAATAACCTCTGTATCGAACAATACAGAGTTACCTTTGAGTTGCGAAAATGGTCGCCCACGTGGTGCGTTATATACTTGGGCAGGTATGTAGAGCGATGTTCGGCCGGAGGAATAAGAAATTAATTAGTTAAATTAATGCGAATTAGCTTAAAAGAATAATATATATTGAACAATACGATTACCTTCTAGTAGCAGAGGTGCAAGGGACATGCATAATGGTCGGTACTTGAACAGCACGGCGGGTAAGATGTGTATCTTACGGGGGTTCTAAGCAGAAGACTGACAATTTGTGTAGATAGAACACTGGTCTAGAAAAGGTTTGTGTTTTATTACCCCTAAGTCGAAGAGAGGCTATCGATACTGTCGATGTCTTGCATAATAATTAATCAAAAGCGCGACCTGAGGATGTGTGCTATCGATGACAAAAATATTATTAAAATATCCCTCATGAGTCAATCTTTCAAATGATAAGAGACACAACATATAAAGGAACATGTACGTAATTAAATTAAAACAGTTTAATTTAAAATGAAATATATAAAGGATTCATGGGACCGTTAAAAGGCAAGTAGAAGACCAAGGGCCTGTCGCCTAGAGCGAACAAAAGAAATGCTTTCTCTTTGCAAACGAATATACAGAAAAATGTCTAAGTTAAGTTTAATATTTTAAAATGCCAGATATTTAAAGAAATAAATATAATTTAAAAATAGAATTAAATATTCTTATATATGCGAAGCGTAACAGTGGAAATTTAATATAAACTCTCTACCCCAACTTCTACGACAAAACAATATAATTTTGGTCAATAGGTTCGAATGCATAACTAGTTCTTTATTCGTCAATGACCGGATTAGTTTATTTGTCCTTTGATTACGGATTGACATTCAATAAAAATGTTTAGTTTTACTTTTTTTATACATTTTTGTATACAAAATGTTTCATACCTAAGTAAAAGAGAGCATATAGATTTCCATTCCTTAAATAAAAAATTCTAGATAAATATTATAAATAAATTTTTCTAAAATATTTACAAATTTTAAAGGAATCACTTTTAATTCTTGAGACCCTCCCCGATGACTTACTCATCTAAACGAGAACCTTAACGAAGAAAAGTTGACGGTTAGAGAGAATGTCACAGAAGCCTTTGACGATCATATTATACTTACATGGATCAATATCTCTGAAAACTGTTATGTTTACAAAAACAATTATTTAGTATTACCACCCTGATCAATGTTAAATGATTTCCAAATTGAATAGCTAATTTAAAATTTGGTTTTCGTTCATAACGTTATTATTTTGATATAATGTACCGACTACAAAAAAGATTAAATTTAAAAATATATCTGTTTTCGGAAAGTCTTCAAAACTTATTAGTTTCTATACTCGTACTATTTTAATTGTGTATGATATAGATACTTTTATAATAATGTAAACACTATATCATGATACAGAGAGTTGAGTGCATATAAACCATTGTAATTCTTATCTTACTTCTTGCATACAAGTCAATGCCATTCTTACACAATTATGCCTATTTAGGAAAGCATAGATAATGAGATATATATTCATCCTAATAATAAATAATATCTAGTGTATAATTATGACAAATTTTGCATTCAATTAGCAGATTTATCAATAAATCTATTAATAAAATGCTTGACACAAACTAAACAAAATAAAATATTTTGAATAATTGATTTACTGAACGACTACAGTTGCTAAAAACATTACATAAACTTTACAATCTATTCAAATCAGAAACATTGTTAAGCCTAAGCGCCAATTTTGAATTCTTCCGTTGTTATTTATAAATAATAACACACTGTAATATTACTCGTCGATATGCATTGGTGAATTAAAATGACTGAGCCGATACGATATCACTCACTAGTTTGCGGAAGATGATAAAATACAATACTTAATATTGTACTTAATTGGAAAATACTATTAGAGTCAAAAACTTCTAATTACCAAATGAAAAAACAGAACGTCGGCAGAAACTATTTAAAACTTGGGTCTTACCGAAAGCATAACATCATGTAGTTATATGTGATGTGAATCCGTTGAAAATCATTATTGAATTATTTGAAGAATTAGGCAACGTTCCAAATTGTAAACAAAACCTTTGATAATATTAAATATAAATATTGCATGTTTCCAGGCAACTAAATAAATTAAAACGAAAACATTTTTTAATAATTTCAAAAATATTATTAAAAATCTAGAATGGAAAATAAAATGTAAGTATATGTTTGCGTGAAAATTACCATCAAAATATGCAAATACGTGTTTTGCCCTACTGTGGGACTTATCAGTGCATGATTCCGAATAGACAAATTTGATAACACACAATTGTGAGATAAGTAAATAAACGCAATGTACGACACTCAAACTGGAAGATTTTGTAATAATTTTCCATGCACATTATCAAATTATCCATCCGTTTATACGACAAACCAACGAAGAAATGGTATGCAATTGTATTTAATTTTTCATTTTTATCATTTTATATACCGTTTGATACTCATTACGTTACCATAGAGTGTGAGTTCTTATGCCTGAGGACAGATTGAATTTACCGCCATAGGATAAAATATAGCATAGAAGAAAACTTTACGACACCTGTTGACTAAAGTCTACATAACGAACGCCATTCTAACCATCTTCATCCCCATGGCAAGTGGTTTCCACTGGAAGAAACATAGTTGAAACAGACAAGATCATGTATTACCGATTCTCCGCTATAAATCGAGAAACGTCGATAACATACGTAACAAAAACAATTGAAGACGTACTAGAGTGAAAAAAACACACTAATTAGTATAAAAACGAGTATATTTTCAATAATGTCAAAAATATTATTAAGCGTTTTTCAGTGTTTTTCTACATATAATAAAGACGCGTGAACATACATTTCCTTTTTCTACGATTATGTTCGTCCCAGGGAATCCATTTGCCAAGTTTTACATTTGTCATGAGAATGACGTTGGTTGGGTATGCTCTCGTGATGTTAACATTAGTCAATAAACAGCGCCAAATTTTCTTCCATGATCTTCACTGTGTGCAGTAAAATGTTGTGAAATTGTCTATCCGGTATCATGTGCTGTACATTTGCACAGTTTTCATGAAAATTTTCACACAAATATGTGCTGGTATGAGTACTATGTCCTCCACACCCGATTTTTTAATAATATTAATAGCATTATTAAAAAATGTTTTTGTAGGAATAAATGAGCTTTCTCTCACTCTAGTATGTTCCAAACTGTCGTGAAATAAATAATGTATTTATAGTGTTAGGTGTTGTACAAATTATTGTAGATACATGTTAGTGTTTTGTAATAAATAAAACTAAGTAAAACTAAAATTACTTTATTCAAAATGAATATAAAAATCATAATATAAATGCTAAAAAACTATATTTCTAGTTCTAGTGGCTTCTAATCTCAGAAAATTTTTCACTAGAAGGCAGAAAACTAATATGCGGTTAACTCATATGTATTAAATTATGTTAAATTTAATTATTAGAAAGCTCACCAGCAAGCATTTAAACATTAACATTCATTATATAAGCAATTCGCAATCGTCCTTGAATAAATAGACAAAATTGACTTCAGTAAAAAGGGGGTCACACACTGCAGTAATATAATATTTAGTTGACAGTAGAAAAGTGAATTGTGTATATCGAGTTATAACTTCCTTTTTTAATAAGGTAAATACAAAACATATTTTAATATATCCACCATAAAGATGCATGTTCAAAATCTATTAAATTGCATTAATCGAGAACTAGTTCTTGCCGACGTAAACAAACTAAATAATAACATGAACATGAAATTTCTATTCCTAGTATTACCTAACTTGCAAATTACGTTATCTCATACTAAGAGAGAGTGTATTGAATGAAAGTCAATAAGGAAGGTACTGGTAAGCATGATGTAATGGGTATTTATTAGTTTGTTTATTAGTATTCTTGAAAGCAACAATTGGAAATTAACGCTGATAATAAAATCTAAAGTATTAAATGGTTTAGCTTTGTTACCGTATGGTATAATGTTCTTTAAATCACATTGTAAGAATTATTCCTAGTGGTACCACTCGCGAAGTGTAATCGCTGAAACTTCTAATTCAATAAATTAATTGAAGAATATTTATGTGAACACGTCCATATGGATTTTGAGTATCTTTAAAGGTATGTTTTATTCATTTTTATAATTATTTGTTTCGTATTGAAAGTGGCACCGAAAATTGATATTTATATGTTATGTTATATTTGTATGTTATGGTAGATTCAATTAGATGGCGATTAAGGCCTGGTTTTACTTCAAAATGTATATATTTAAAACAGTCTTACATCTTTATTTATACAAAAGAATACAAGCCCACAAATACTCTAAAACAGGCAAAACTGTTTTATTTACACACAGATAATTGATAAAGAACACAAAATGAAAAGGGAAATTAAAGAAATTATTAGTATTAAACAGGAAAAAAATTCAATTAACAACAGAAGTGATATAAAAAATTTAACCAGTATATACTATAATCTAATTATGTAACGATCTGCAACTTTCCATCATAATATATGTGGCAGTTATATAAATATATATCTTATGTTATTTAAATATCTGTACATTTGCTCGTCATGCTGACAGTTCCGTATTTAGATCCCTGACTGGCTGTCCAAGTAGATTTTTGTGGTTTTCCTTCTTGTTTAAGGCGAATGCCGACAGCTTATCATCTTAAGCCGCTCCACGGGCGTAGACATAATAATAACTCATGGCTTGCCATTCCGCCGTTTTTGTTGTTTAACTGTTTAGAGAATGTCAAGGCATGATTTATTATTCTGTGATGTATTATTATTGAACTTGAATGTATCTTTGAATAATTTTATCTATGGCAACTACAGATATATAGTATGCAATTAATATACTGTCATTTATGTTTTAAATTTCTTTGAAAAAGGAATCATATGCCAAAACATGTAAGATTGTTTTAAATATACATCTTAAAGTAAAACCAGACCTTAAATCGCCAACTAATTTAATCTATTATATATATATATATATATATATATATATATATATATATATATATATATAATTGAAAAGAAATTATCGACCGTGATACATTTTCAAAAATTAATTGAAATTCGGGTAAGCGCTTACCCGAATTTTAATTAATTTTTGATTATATATATATATATATATATATATATATATATATATATATATATATGTGTGTGTATTAAGGGTATATTATATGTATTTATTATTCACTCTATAAGGCAAAAGGTTGACTTTTGGGATATAAAGGGGTCTATTATGGTTACTTTTTAAAATTATTTTCATATTATACATTTGCATATTGCATTTTTGGATTCTCCGATCAAAATGAGTGTCTGTTTTAATTAGGTTTATAATACCTGAACCTTAAGGTTTTTTAAATAATTTGAATATTGTCAAAATCTATACCTAATTTTCATGTTTCAAATAATTAAGAAGTATTTCAGTTAGCAAAATTTACAGTGAATTGTAACAATAAATCATATTTTATATCCAAATTATAATGAATTTGCCATCTTCTACAGGTGTACAAAAATTAAAACTAATAGCACAAGAACCTTAAGTGGCTATAACTTGTTTAATTTAAATAGAACGCCACACTTCTTAATTTACCAGCAAATGCACTTTTTAATTACCAATCGAATGTTATTTATTTGTCAAGCTTTAATTCTTCGCGTTTTTACAGAATACGCCTAATAATAGTTTTTCGCACCATTTGGAGTTTTTTAAATAAAAATTCTAATGTATCTAGTTGCCTATTGTATTTGGAAATGTCAGATAATTTACAATTATTATTATTAACATAAAGCAGAAGCAAGATATTCAGACCAGAACATATGTTCGAAATGTCGACCGTTCGTTTCCAGGCACTTACATATTCTTTTTTGAAAACCACTGCTAACTCTGAACAACATTTGCGGGGTTACAGTGTTAAAAGCGTGTCTTATGCGTATTTTCATATCTTGTGATGTTATTGGAGGCGTGTTGTAGACAATTGCTTTTATGTATCCCCATAAAAAGAAATCTGGTGGGGTTAAGTCTGGAGATCTGGGGGGGGGGGGGGCAATTTTTAAATCCATTTCTTCCAATCCACCTGTTTTGAAAGTTGGCATTTAAAAATTGCTGAACCTCCGCGAGGAGCTCCATCCAATTGAAGCCATATGTTTGTTCTGATATTCAAAGGGACTTTTTCGAATAATACTGTAAGGTAATGTAAAAGGAAATCGAGAAACGTCATACCATTCAAAGGTCCTTCAAAAAACTAAGGTCCAATTAAATATGGGTCCAGTATTCGACCCCACACTTTAATGGCCAACCTATTCAGTTTTCTCATGACTCTGTATTCATGCGGATTCCAATCAGAATAGTAATGGAAGTTGTGTCTATTCACGACACCATTGTTATGAAAATTACATTCATCACTAAATAGTACATTTTTAAAAAGTTTTCATTTTCTGCCACCTTATCTAACACCCACATTCAAAATTCAATTCGACCGTCAAAATCATTTACATAAAGTTCTTGACAAAGCTGGATTTTATAAGGATGAAATCTGTGGTTTTTAAGAATTCTTGAAATACTAGCTTGACTAATGTTAATATTCTTGGATATCTGATTTTGACTAATATTGGGATTTTCGATAACTGAACCAATTATAGGTAAAACGTTTTCTTCTTCATCTTCAGTGACAAATTTCCTTGTAATGGGTTTTTTATAATTGACACTTCCACTTTCCTTAAACTGATTTAATAGCCTCTCAAAAATGGCTGGCTTAGAGTGATTTCTTTTGAGAAACCTTTCAGCACAAACCCGAGAAGCTAATAAACAATTTTGATGACATTGTCCAAGCATAAAAACCATATCAATACGCTGTTCTTTTGTATAAATCTTCATTTTTATCAAGCAATAGAACAAAAATATTCAAATAATAACGATTTAAACTTCCACAAATACAAGAAGTAATACTACTATAGCAAAAACAGACTTTGTGGACTAAAATGCACACTAAATGAATAGGCAACTAGATAGATTAGAATTTTTATTTAAAAAACATAGAATGTTGCGAAAAACGATTATTAGGCGTATTCTGTAAAAACGCCAAGAATTAAAGCTTTATAATTAAATACCATTCGATAGGTAATTAAAAAGTACATTTGCTGGTAAATTAAAAAATATGGCGTTATATTTAAATTAATCAAGTTATAGCCACTTAAAGTTCTTATTTGATTAACTTAAATTTTTGTACACCTGTATGAGATGGCCAGTTTATTATAATTTGGATATAAAATATGATCTATTGTTACACTTCACTGTAAATTTCGCTTACATAACTTAAATACTTTTTAATTATTTGAAATATGAAAATTAGGTTAGATCTTGGCAACATTCAAATTATTTAAAACACCTTAAAGTTTAGGTATTATAAACCTAATTAAAACAGACACTTATTTTGATCGTAGAATCCAAAAATGCAATAATATACAGGCTGTTCCATTAAAAAAAAAACAAAACTTTAATGCTTTTCGGGCTCTTGGAACAGCCTGTATAATATGAAAATAATTTTAAAAAGTAACTATAATAGACCCCCATATATCCCCAAAGTGAAGCTTTTTGAAAGTCAAGCCACAATATTCCGCGCCGTATTGCGTGAATAACCCGGTATATATACATATATTTAGATTTAAAATAGAAGAATTTGAAACGTTGTGACAATGATTTTCCATTTTTTCTTTCATTTCGAACATTTTTCATAATAGCTAACGACAAGGAATATTCTCACCGAAGACAATGAGTATTCGAATTTCTGCAATTGCAAATGCAATAAAGATAGAAAAAATGTGTAATCAGTTCCTATATCGGTATATGAAGATTTTTCAGTTAAATAGTTCATACTAACACTATGGAAATCTTCATTACATAGCAGTTTTTAAGGATGTAACAGAGCTAGTACATCTATCCGTTTCTAATATGTAATACAGTATCCATAAGCTACAAATTTCATGTAATATATTGAGATAAACAGATTTTTATAGTTTTTCAGTTTTAACATGTAAACTATCGCATCAATTATAAATAGAACTACTTTATCATCAAACTTCGAAAGGAAATTTATAATACTTTCAATTTTAACATTATGTCAAAATTGATAAAATTACTATTAACGAATTATTTTCTTTATCTCTACATGTTATTGACAGCAGCCTTTTTCAAGAAACGACTGCATAATTCACAAGAAAAAGTATGTTCATAACATTCGATTATTATTTGTAATAAGCATGTAAATTAATAAGATCACAAAAATTACTTTCCAAATATCTTATATACATATATAAAATTACACACACACAAATATAAGATTTTTTACGTAACTGTGAAGTCGGATTTTTCTTGATTTCTCTTGTCAAAATTATTATTCTTACATAATAATTTTGCATGCGGAACTTCCTACAATGTGGACAAATAAGAATGGGACGCTTATAAGATTACAATAATCACGTTTACGTGTTCTAAATTATTACTGTTTAAAATATAAAATTTTAGAACAGATTCGGACAGATAATATTTAAATTTTTATTTATTTTATGTTATAAATGCAAAGCAAACTGTATTTATAGGGATAAAATATAAATGTACAAATATAATCAAAATAATATTACCAATAAACAATCTATTTTGTGGTTTATGGAACAACAAAACATTAAGTCCCTCAAAAGAAGATAAGAATAGAATCACATTCCTGTTAAACCTCTGAACGCGGTTAAACAGCCAAGTTATCGGTATTAAAAGACTAATTAACATCCAGGTTAATTGTTGTTAATAAATTAGCATACGGGTATTGTTAGCCGAAAATTCGAATATCTTTTCGAGTTTTATGCCTGTTTGTAAAATCTGTCGGTCTAAATTGTTTGCATATGGTCAAATAATTTTAATCGTTTTTCTTCAATTATCTGATTTATTGCTTTTTGATTTAGTTAACTTCCAATATCTCTACATTTGTACATCTATCACGTCTTATTTTGTCAGCAATTCTTCATAAGTGCTTCATCCCCGCTGCTTTACCTTGTTTTCTTGTTTACTTGTCATTAGCCAAGTCTCATTCCTATAGGTTGTCGTCGGTACAACTACTTCATTATATATTTTTAATTCTGTCCCTGCACATGTTTCTTTTTTTTTTCAGCAAAATTTTATTTATTTGGATATATATTAGGTTTGCTTTTCTTTTTCTGGTTAATATTTCTGTGTCACCTTCGCCATTTCTGTTGATAATTATTCCTAAATATTGCATTGTGGATACTTCTTCTAGAGTATCCTCTTCAAATTTTTCTCTATTTTTTTAATTCCATTGATTCTCTTTATCTTAAACTAAAGCTTATACTTTGATCTAATTTAAACAAGGCAACTTACTATTAATGGTCTATTCTAAATTCATAGTGCTTATGTATTGATTAGATTGGAATTACGCCTAGATTAAGTATATTGCGAATTCGTACACTTGTTGATATTTTCTAATGCGGAACGTGATTAAAACTTCAATGAGAATTTAACTGCAAAAATACGCCTTACATAATACTAGGAATATTAAAAAATATCCATTGTCTGTTCACCGTAGCCCCTTTAGTGTTGACGCCAAATTATGAATCCATATTTGTTCTCTTTTATAACGACATGTTTACAGAATTGATCAGTCACGTGCAAAAAATATAGATTTAAACCAATATATGTTTTACATACCTTTTCTAAAATCTTTGACAGCAACCTTCGGTTGTGTGTACGGGACTTATTATATTATTTTTGCAGGTATGGAATATCGAATTCTCTTCGTAGCTATCGCAGTTCTAGTTCTATCTTCCTTAGATGAATTAGTGTCATCTGCCAAACTGGATACTTCTCAGGTAGAATTAATTCAATTACGTAAGGTTATTTCATTTAAAGTATTGCTATTTATTTCAAGGAATCGAGTGTAAAAAACCCAGACAATCTTAGGTACATCAGAGCTGTGAAAAAACCAGGATTCTTCAGAACCCTATTTTCTGCTATTTACGAGGTTATTTTATGATTTTGTATTAAAACGGCCTTATTTCAATTGGTAATTTCAGCAATGGGTAGATGGAAAAGATACCATTGATACCGTTAGAAGAATGTTGAATGAAAACATAGTAGATGATAGCGTAAGCAACATAATTACATTTATTTATTTAATCTAGTAATAGTTTACTTATTCATTTATTGAATACAAGAGAGTACACGTAGAATGTCTCAATATATGTGTACTAAAGTTCAAGGTGTAATAAAAATAAGTTTAATAAGCAATTAAATATTTTCTTTCTACTATAATGTTCATGAACTTCTTCCACATTGATTTGAATATCGCAACGCAAGGAGGTGTAATTGTTTCAACTGTTTGATGATGTATAAAAATTAAAAATCTGTAGAATATTCAATGCCACTGACAATATACAGTTTATATTTATACAAATAAAAACAGTTCATAACATAGAAATAAAAACAACAATGTAGTCTTAAAGACAAACACACGAAACTCTCTATCTGACCAATATATTCAATCAACTTAAAATGTCTACAATGAACAACACTGGCTACCTCTACTTAATTATAGATTAAGCGTATCGATTTCAAATAGGTAGGAAAAATTAAATTAAGAAAATGGTGAAAAGACGGAAAAGCAGCAGATAAAACCGACGTACGAAAACCGCCTCTAATCTTTGTTTGTGAAGTTACAAGTTGTAAACCATTACCTGATTTACAATATAATTGGACACAACTACATCAATGAAAGTTATTAGCATCGCTGAAACAAAAATCCAACCCAAATCCGAAACAAAATGTACATCGATGCTTTAAAAAGGAAAGATACTGGACATCAATACATATTAGAAAGAAAATTTTGAGTTCTGCTACTTAGGTAGCGCTCCTTAAGCCTAAAAGAAATAAAACGAGCTCTGCGTGCAAAATAATGTACTGTTGCAAACGTTTGAAATATCAAATAATACAAGACGAAAAATTACCAGAGATTTACATTGACTTGAAGCCTAATGAAAACAACAAAGAAATCTATAATAGTATATTAAAAAACGAGTTTCATAAGGCACCATTTTGCCGCACGAGATCAGTTTAGAAAACGAGCCGCTTGCGGCGAGTTTTCTAAAGAGCGAGTGCGGCAAAAGGCCTCATGAAACGAGTTTTTTATACTATTTTTTCTATTTTGCGTTTTTTACATTAATAAATTGCTTAAATTGGAATTATTTAATTTGAAAGTTCAGAGTTTAATTTTTATATAAAGCATGCAGTTGGTCACATTGATACTTGACATTTTCAAATTTAAATCTTGCTATCTGCGAAGTATACTATATTACATATTATTTATTAATTTTCGTTAACATTACTTGATATTTCATTTAAAAATATAAACATGAGTGACATAGAAACATATATATGTTGTTGTCAATTGTATACAACATACGTTGTTTGTGTAAAATACGGACATATATCAATCTGTCAAATGTACATAAATTCTTAAAATCAAATGACAGCAATGATACTTATTTCTGTATTCGAACAACACCAACATTGAAAAATGAAAAAAAGCGTATCGAAATGAAGCTCATTTCGATACTGTTTTAGGTTTCATAATGAGTTCATTTCGAACGCAAAATAGAAAAAACTATTTATGAATTCTGTTATCCAGATCAACCACTAAATATTAAAAAAGACACTAACGTACCGATTTAAATTAAATTCGCAGTTAAATTCGCTTTTCGGTTGGAGAGGTACTTAAGTGTTTTAAGGAGTAAAGAGTGACCTTAAAATTCGCCCCATTTTTTATTTCTTGTAAGCTGGGCTGTAACCGTGCCAAGAAGAAAAATTGATCATATCACACTCACCCAATTGACATATGAAATTAAACAGTTAATTATTTCCATTTGGTATAATATTTCCTTCAAAACCCATTTGAAACGATAGTAAATTTGAATAACTTATGAACACAGACCCCTTCTAAAATTTCTTCGACAGAGAGAAATTGCCTTGCCGAAGAGTTGGCTTAAAAGCTTTGCCAAAAAGTTACTAATGCATGTGACAAATTGTATGTTCATTTGTAACTCGATGTTCATGAAAATTTTAATTTTCATTAAATTTAACTTAATGAAAAATTTGATCGAAACTGCAATCACACGTTTAGTGCCAACATAGTGATATAACAAACTACGTATTTCCTTTTATTTTTCTTAGTTTAAACTATAGATTTCTCTAACAGTAACCCATTTCTGTGACTTAAAAATTGTAATCTTCGTTCTTTTTACTATTAAAAGTTAAATACGTACGAATTCAAAAGAGAAACAAAAATTTTTATGTATCCGCTTACTTTCCAGAAATCCACAACGACGACACCAAGTAGTAATCCGAATACATCAACAAGTGCAGTTCCATTTGTACTTACGAGAAGTGACTTGAATAAAATAATCAATAGAAATGTAAAAGGTTTAGTGCGATTATATAATATTGAACTAAACGATGCATTAAAGGTAATAATAGAAAATACTTTCTACTTACAGTTCTGACTTGATACAATTATTACAGACATCCTACAAGAATAACGCCGAGTACAGAAAAAACGTGTCTGCAGAAATTTCAAAATACCTATAGTTGAGATTCAAAGTGTACCTATATTGTAAATATTGTACAAATAATTGTTGTTATGCTTAACTATTTATTTATGTTTTATACGTGTTCTAATACACTTTTCAACACCAAATTTGCAGCACTCAAAATATAGTAACGTAAATAAAAACAATAGATTTACTTATTTAGATAAAATGATTTGTTTAAATCTTAAGCTTATTTATTTAAATCATTAGTACCTATTAATTCGCCTTCAATTCTTTAATATTAGTGTAACTTTGTGCGGTATACATAATTTTCTCTTTTACTACTATAACCCACGCGTTTCAGCATAGTTCTTGCGCTATCGTGTTCTACTTGTATTTGATAAGTAGTAAAAACCAGCGAACGTCAAAGTTAGAGGAGAGTAATGATTGTATGTACATAGGTTTGTACATTGCGTGCAGTGCATTGGGAAACGATTCTGATACTAATTCCAACATGTGATAAGTCTAGTCGTTTTGATTTGGTGTTTTTCGAAAGCCAATTAGAAAAGGTCGCTATCAGATCAATAAATAGAACAATTTAAAACGTTTCAGAAAGCCAACTTCAGATTGAAAATACTGCATTCATTGTATTATAAATAATTTGTTAACACGATGTAATGAATATACAACCTATTTGTACATATTGCGCATGCCCCATTATTACAGACAGACCTGTCTGTGAGGGGTTAGGTATGCGCAATAGACCAAGAGATTGGCGCATAAGTATGACGTCAGTGTTGATGCATGCGCAATTACGTTGAGAGGCGGAGGCGATCAAAGAGCCGACGAATACTATCTACTAAATTGCTATTTGCAATTGACTAAAAATCGTCAAACTCACCCTTATTCCAATACAGACAACCTCTGGAGTCCATTGCTCGCTTGAAAAAGTTTAATAGAGCATAGAGCACCCTTATCCCAATAGAAAGATAATGTTCTAGTGAAGATTGCCCCTACTGTTAATTCTACTTTTCTCGTATAACGTACATTTTATTGTCTGAAGATCAATTCCTCGTGGTGTACTTCGTGAACAGTTAGCAGGTATTTGGATGACGCAATCCAGCGACAAATCTTCATAGATCGAGGCGTTACCCCCCTCGACCCTTTGGTGAGTAAAGTTTTGAAACACAATCTAAATCTCGTTTACATAGGATGAAAAGTAGCGTATTTCTTTGTTAAAGTTTGAAGTCAATTTTGTGCTTTTACGAATAATTACATCTATAGGTGGATTTCTTTTACACACTTTTGTGAGCTATTTAAGTAAGGAAAATTAGCGTTATTTTTGCCCTCGTCGATATTTTTATAACACCCTCATAATAACTAAGAGGGTTCTTCGTATTGGTGGCCTTTGAAGTGCACGACCACAGAAAGGATGAGAACCTTTCGACGAAGTAAATTAATTAACGTGGTATCGAAGAGAGAAAAACGGAAAAAAACGCCATCACATTCCTAATTCAAACGCACTGTGCGATTATTTCTTATTTATATTTCTTCGAACTTTCGTTTATTTCATATGTAGTAGTGTTTCAACGTCTTATACAAAATATTAATCTGTCACTTTTGCCTTTACTACTCGATAATCTATTTGAACGTTTTATAATTTATTATTGAATACATCCCTTTTAATAAGTTAATCATTTCACGACACTTTTTAGTTAGTAATAAATTTCATATATAAACCATAAGATTTGTTTGTAAGCGTTCTTTAGATCTCAGTATATGCACACATTATTTTTTTCTTCTGATATAGTATACCGTCTCGCAATATTCAGGCACACTCAAAAATTTTGATACTTTCATGATTTCGAACTTTTAAGTATAACTTGTTATTGATGTATTCAATTAGTAGTTTTTAATTATATATATATATATAGTAAACCGAATCAGTAGACGATTAAAGGTCTGTATATTACTTCAAAATATATGTATTTAAAAAACTCTACATGTTTCGTCTGTGTACGCCTTTATCAAGAGAACACAAAATATAAATGTTAAGTTGACTTTATATCCTGTCATTCATATTTTGTATTCTCTTGATAAAGGCGTACACAGCCGAAACATGTAGAGTTTTTTAAATACATATATTTTGAAGTAATATACATACCTTTAATCGCCTAGTGATTAGGTTTACCATATCATATCAAGGTCACGAAGTTATTATATATATATATATATATATATATATCTATTTTTTGGAATACTAAGGCATGATTTATTATTATTACTAGAATTTACCTTTGAATAATTTAAACCATAGCAACTTAATTACTTGACATTTATATCCTGTCATTCATATTTTGTATTCTCTTGAAAAAGGCGTATATAGCCGAAACATGTAGAGTTTTTTAAATACATATATTTTGAAGTAATATACAGACCTTTAATCGCCTACTGATTAGGTTTACCATATCATACCAAGGTCACGAAGTTATTATATATATATATATATATATATATATATATATATATATATATATATATATATATATATATATATATATATATATAATAACTTCGTGACCTTGGTATGATATGGTAAACCTAATCAGTAGGCGATTAAAGGTCTGTATATTACTTCAAAATATATGTATTTAAAAAACTCTACATGTTTCGGCTATATACGCCTTTTTCAAGAGAATACAAAATATGAATGACAGGATATAAATGTCAAGTAATTAAGTTGCTATGGTTTAAATTATTCAAAGGTAAATTCTAGTAATAATAATAAATCATGCCTTAGTATTCCAAAAAATAGATAACAAGGTGTGAAAATATGTGTTGTTCGCTGCTAGCAATTTGTGTCTCCTTCTGGGTATGACACAAATTGCTAGCAGCGAACAACACATATTTTCACACCTTGTTATCTATTTTTTGGAATACTAAGGCATGATTTATTATTATTACTAGAATGTATCGTTGAATAATTTAAACCATAGCAACTTAATTACTTGACATTTATATCCTGTCATTCATATTTTGTATTCTCTTGAAAAAGGCGTATATAGCCGAAACATGTAGAGTTTTTTAAATACATATATTTTGAAGTAATATACAGACCTCTAATCGCCTACTGATTAGGTTTACTATATATATATATATATATATGTATATATATATATATATAATAATGCACACACCACTAGGACCGGTCCTGGGCGGCAACCTGGCTAGGCTGCCGTTAACAGCACACACACGTTCGATGTGTGTGCAGTGCCCCCGCCTTGGTGGAATACGTTAAGATGGCACAAAGTGTGACCGTCGTCGACCGAAGTAGCTGCTAAGAGTGTTCCCTCAGTTAGCGATGAGCATCCCCGTGCAGGGTGCGCTTCGCTAGTCTGCGCCTTGCCTCGATGGGGCGGGTGTCGGCCCGTCGAAGTACTGCACGGAAAAGTAAAGAAGTTGCCGGGAAAGGGCTGGCGGCCCTGCGCATCGGCTGGTTATCCGATCTCACTAAATTTACGCGACCGGTCACTAAACACACGCACGAGCGCGGCAACATACAAAACCCTACACTTACACGCTCACACAAACACGAAACCACACACCCAGAGAGAGACGCAAGCTGCCAGCAGCAACCAACAAACAAGTTCATACCCAGAAAGAGACAAGCTGCTAGCAGCGAACAGCACATATGTTCACACCTTGCTACCTGTTTTTGGAATACTAAGGCATGATTTATTATTATTCAATTGGAATGTATCTTTGAATAATTTAAACCATAGCAACTCAATTAATTGACATTTGTATTCTGTCATTTATATTTTATATCCTTGATAAAGCCATCATTGCCGAAACATGTAGGGTTGCTTTAAATATATATACTTTGAAGTAGACCAGACCTTTAATCGACGACTGATTGAATTTACCACATCATAACAAGGACACGAAAATAATATATATATATATATATATATATATATATATATATATATATATATATATATATATATATATATATATGTATATAATTATTTAGATAATTTCTCAACCGTTCATTTAATATATAAATTGATGAGTTTTTCGGCCTTAATATGAAATATTTATAAATATCATTAAATTAGTATATAATTGTGAAGTAAATGTGAATGTAAACATTGCTGTCTACAAAGTACAACGCAAGTCATATGAAATTTTATTGAAAAATTTTGTCTACGCTGGGACTTGAACCCAAGTCTACGGTTTGCCGAATCGTTGCTTTAAGCAATTAAGTCACAATAGACCTTGGTTCAAGCTAATTAGAAACACATTATATATATATATATATATATATATATATATATATATATATATATATATATATATATATATATATATAACAATTCATAAATTATTGGAGTTTGTCGGCTTTTATATGAAATATTTACAAATATCAAATTAGTATGTATGTATGTAATTGCAAATTAAGTGGTGATGTAAACATTGGTGCCTACAAATTACAAAGCAAATCATACGAAATTTTTAATTGAAAAATATTGTCTATGTTGGGAGTCGAACCCAAGTCTACAGTTTGCCGGACTGTCGCTTTTACCACTTACCCACAATAGACCTATGTCCAAGCTATTTAGAAATGCATTATAAAGTAACAGTGTTAATGAATCAGATGTCAGTTATTGAATGTAGATGTCAAGTTGAAAGCAGGAGTCAGTTTTGAAAGCTGATGTAAGATTTGATAGCAGATGTCAGTTATTGAAAGCAAATGTCAGTTATTGAAAGCAGATGTCTGTTTTGAAAGCAGGTGTCAGTTATGAAAGCAAACGTCAGATTTGAAAGCAGATGCCTATTTTGAAAGTAGATATCAGTTATTAAAAGCAGATGTCAGTATTCTGAGAGCAGATGTCAGATTTGAAAGATTGAAAATGCTAATTATTACTCCATAGCTATATGTGTGTTTAGATAATTTCTTAGCCGTTTATTAAATATAACAATTCATAAATTACTGGGGTTTTTCGGCTTTTATATGAAATATTTACAAATATCAAATTAGTATACTTGATAATGACTAAATGTTTGTAAATATCAATTTTTACACATTCAAATCTAGATATTCGTTTGAGTTGGTTGTGTTAAGATGGAGGACCCCTCAGATATAGTTAAAGAGAATGTATGCTGTTGTAATAAAATAATCGATTGTTGTGGCTTGTGTTGTTTATTTGGTGAAGGTTTTGCCTCAATATTTGTATGCATTTTTACTATAATAAAAAGTTGATTTTAAATAGCTCCGCTCAGTTAAGCTTGTTAACAGTATCGATTTGTCAGTTAGAGCGTTATCATGGTAAAGAAAAATAAAATATTGAAGCGCACGGAGATTAAAAAAAATCTCCAAACGAAAAACTTACACAAGAAATTATTAATATTACAGATGCTGTTAGGAAAAAACATTTACAATTATAACTAAAGCGGTCAGGTCAAGATGAGTTACTACAGAAAATGTTCAAGCCCGTATCGAAACCCCTCAAGAAAATTGTTGATGCAAACAAATTTCAAATAGAAAACATCAAGTCACCGTTCCGGTAAAGTTCACCGGCTGTTAAAGATAGACAATTAACAGCAACACCGGTAACCGACGGGTTATTAACAAAATCGTTATTGAGAAAGTCAGATTTTAAGAGGATGAGAGCGTTTTCACAGCTACTCCAAAAGCTTCTACATCAGTGGATCCAGTCGATGACTCATTTCGAAGCCTCTATCAGTCAATGAGTGAGAGAGTGCTCGATGAATTCTATGAAAATATAAACCCCTTAGCTAGAAACTACCTAGACGGTTTCTTTAAAGATACTAGAAACGTTTATGATTCCACATATGGTGTTACATATGAGCCAGACGTTAATAAATTAAAATTGGGAAATAAAATAGTAAAATTTGAGGGAGATAGTATTGTAATTGGGAAAAAACGATACGAGGGTAGTGCTGGCCTTTTTGAGCTTATTTTTAAATCAAATCCAAAAAAGTATACTGATGATGAGTTAAAACGCTATCATGAAATATTGGAGTATACCAGCGCGCATCATAGATCTAATGATAGTACAAAACAGTTGAAGGTGGATTAAAATGGAAACGTGTAATCAAACCATTAACTTTAGCCAAACAAAAACAGACTTCAAAATCTTGGGGCGGTCGAGGAGCTAATATGTTTATTAAAAACACTCCTTATCAGTATATTTATTGGGATGATATAAATGAACTAATTGACCGCTTACGCCTTCTAGTAGCATCGGAAAATGCTGGTCATACAAATCACAATAATGAAATTTTGGCAATAATCGAAGAGTTAAGAGAGACCGGCATAATTATATAACGTTCACATATATTTTTTTCGTCATTATTGAAATGAGTACTGACAAGTTTGGGCGGCACAGTAATAAAGTGCAAGCCACATCGTCTGCTGAGAGAATTTTCAACCGTCAACCAGCTGGTTTCCCTCTGACAAGCGATGGTGACGTAAAAAAAAAAAAAAAAAATAATAAAATATTTGTGGTAAACGTATTCGATTCATGGCGGACCCTATTACTGTTTATGATAGTGTAAATAAAAGATATGTGTTAAAACTCTTTGCTCTAAACCATCTCAGACGGACTCTTCGTAAAGAAAAATCTGAACATTCAAATAACTATCAGAATTTAAAAACAAGAGTGGAAACTCTTGATAATAATATTTTCAAGACCATAATTGAAATAAACGATAAAATTCAAAATATTAAAAAATTACTGGCTATATCAGATACCTCTTTGGGTATATAACAAACACAAAAAACATTTGGGATGACCGAGACATGCAACTATTTGCATATATACCAACAAGTTTATACAACTTTGTTAGTATAAAAAAAAATGTCTAAAGCAGATGTTGTTAACGAGCTTCATCGACCTGCTCGGAGAAACTTTCCTAGACGTCGAATTATTATTAAGGGTTTTGACGAGTTGTGGCAATGTGATTTAATGGAATTCCAACCTTACTATAAACAGAATGCTGGTTATAAATATATACTCGTTGTTATTGACAGCTTCTCCAAATTCTTATGGTTACAACCCCTGAAGAACAAAACCGGTCTGGAAGTTCGGAATGAAATGGAAAAAATATTGAGTGGTCCCAGACGGACTAAAAATTTGCAACCAGATGAAGGAACGGAGTTTATTAAGAATAAATTATATAAACATTTCAGTCTTGTTGGCAGTTATAAATGGATTAACGTTCTTGATTCCATAGCCGATGAATATAATTAGACTAAACATAGAACTACTGGCATGAGACCTCGCAACGTTACAGTAAAAGATAAAAAGCATCTCTTATTTACTGTATACAGCAATATTAAAATAAAAGGAAAAAATAAGTTTAATTTGGGTGATATTGTTCGCATTAGTAAATATAAGACTCTGTTTAGTAAGTCATATATTCCCTCTTTGACAACAGAGCTGTTTCGTATTAAAAGAGTAAATATTTCTAACCCTGCAATATATTTATTAGAAGACATGAATAATAAGCCTATTCTTGGCAATTTTTATGAACCAGAATTACAGAGAGCTAAACATAAGGATATTTATTTGGCTGAAAAAATTTTGCGTACTAAGGGACAGAAAATATATGTTAAATTTTAGGTTTAGATAATAGCCACAATATATGGTTAAATAAAAGAGATTTATTATAATATAATATTATATTATATATTTGTTATGTGTAAGCATATATGTTGTGTACAATATACGATATTGAAAAAAGAACGAATTAAATTTGATTTTAATAATTTTTTATTTAAATTTAAATATAACATAGATATATTTAACAATGTTTCAATTTATTCTGCCTCGGTTTTCTAAATTTTTTGAATTGTTGGGTAATACTCTTCTTATAACCTGAACAGTTTCTTTTTGGGGGTGCTGGTCCGTCAATTTGTTCCTCACCGGTATTATAGTGTATAAAACACGGTCGATATTCTTCTAGTTCAACTTGTTTTTCTGGTGAAATTAAATGCCAGAACTCCTATATCCATATAGGGTTCACTTTCGTTTTAAATAAATCTAATGGAATATGTTCTTTTAGATTTGTTTTAATGCCAAATAGCCAACCATTATTTTCGTAAACAAACTTTACTGCCTCTAATATCAATTCTATTTTGACTTGTTGGGTAATACCCTTTTTACAAACTGAACAGTTTATTTTTGAGGGTGGTGGCCTGTCGATTTGTTCCTTCCCGGTATTATAGTGTATAAAACACGCTCGATATTCTTCTAGTTCAATTTGTTTATCAGGTGAAATTAAATACCAGAACTTTTCTATACATTTTGGGTTCACTTTCGTTTTAAATAAATCTAATGGAATATGTTCTATTAGATTTGTTTTAATAGAATAGTCAGATGGAGAGATAAATTGGTAATTATTAATTGGATATAAAAATTGCGTTACTTAATATTACTTCTTTTATAGTCTCCACACGGTTTGAATTCCCTCCCCTCTACTATTTATTGTTACTCTATATATACCGCTGCAACTTCTTCTAAACTGCAAGTCTAGAGTTTTTCTTCGTGGCACATAGCAGTAAAATGGGGGAGGTATGCAGATTTTAACTTTATAATTTACATTTTAGCAATCTAATATTTCTATTGTCACAGCTGATAGCGAACCGGTTACCTATACCGAATTCATTGACACCGCTTTGAAAAAGCAGGACGTTGCTATCCTTAGAGAGAAACAGCTTGTCGGACAATCTGTGTATTTGATTAATAATAGCGGTACTAAGTGGATTGTTATTGGACTTGGTCCGGCTGCTGGTTTTGTGCCAATTATTCAAATCCGCTCGTCGACCGTCTGCATCTTTTTCACTGCGGATGTGTGGGAGGAATTTTGCGAGACTGAGAGCTGCAGTCCTAATCATCAGATGGAATGTAGCATGTACAGAAAGATACAGGTAATTCGACTAAAGAGTCGTAGTCGTGAAATTGTTCTATCTAAAGACACATACGACAACATATTCAGTTTGATTGAATTATTAAATCAAAAGTTTACTGTTTTAAAGACTTTGGATTTCGTAAATTTTTATAAATGGACATTGGAATCCTGTGTCCAAATGTCTGGTGATATATGCAGCAACATAAAAAGATTATTGGCTTGTCATAGTAACTCTTTAAATGCTTTATTTGTGTTAGAAATATTATATCTACATTACAATACTTTACATTTTGATGTTGAAGTCATTAGATTGGGTTAATTTATATTTATTAAATTTTATATATAATTCTGATTTATATTGTAAATATATATAGTTTGAATAATAAATGTTTAAAACTTAATTTCCTCTTTCATTTATTGCTTCAAAGTGTCTAGACATTTTCTTTTCATTCGGCATTTAATTTTTTCCTTTTTGATTGAACCTCGTATATCAAAACATAAATGGTACTTAAGTTTAAATAAAGGGATTATTAATATTTCACAGACATGCGTCATCATTATTTTTAATGTTGATTCATGCCTTTTGAATTGAATGATAGTTCTAGGTAAGCCGACACCGGATGTAATTCGATCTGCTTAGTATGTGAATTTTTATTTAAAACTATTTCACAGACATGCGTCATCATTATTTTTAATGTTGATTCATGTCTTTTTATTTTCCGACACCGTATGTAATTTAATCTGCTATGTGAATTTTTATTTTTCATTTTAAAAAACATATTCCTCATTTTGTATTGTCATCATAATTATATATTAAAAGCGATATAAACAAAAAAAATTTACTCATTTTGCATTGTCATCATAATTATATACTTATAGCACACCGGATGTGATTTCCTTTAGTATTCATCAAACTTTTGTCGAGTGCACACGTGCTTTATTAAATTGTGAGGTTATGTTTCGGTGGCCCAACTAGGGGGCGTGTGTGGTTATGTTTCGGAGGGTGCTTCAGAGCTGGTACCCCCTTGCAGACACCTCAACCCTTTCGGGATTATATTTAGCATCAATACTTTACGTTAACATAATTTATTCAAACACTTTTTTTTTTTACATATTTATTTACGTTAACATGTGAATTTATATCTTCCTACTTATCAGTTGAAGAGACAGGTCATTTCAGGAGTTTACCCAAATACGCTATTCAGTCTATTGACTGTGGTGCTCGGTCCAAAGAGACATTCGCCACCCTAATGTTTCGGCAGAAACCTACCGACGTTGGGGAAGCCTCATTGCTTTTAAGAGCTAAATCCATATGAAATCTTCATAGCTGGGAGAGCCGTCTACCTTGAGCCTCTGTGTTGTGCCTTTGAATTTCAAGGGGTCCTTATGACTATAAATCATTTGACGGTAGACTTGTCCAGGTTCCGAGCTGCCTACATCGAGCCTCGTGAGTAGTGCCTTTGAATTTCGATGGGCTTAACAGCTATAAATAATTGGAGGTAGCATACAATGGAACTTCAACTATTCCTTCTTCTCCTTTTGAATCCATATCGTGTTCTATCATGTTGTGTTCTATTATCGTGTTCTATCATGTTTAAAAAAAAATATGACGCAATAATATACTTATAGCACACCGGATGTAACTTCTTTTAGTATTCATTTAACTTTATCTAGTGCATCTAGTGCACTTGTGATTTATTCAATTGTGAGGTTATGTTTCGGTGGCCCCATTAGGAGGACCGTCTGTGGTGATGCTTCAGAGGGCTCCACTAGGGGGGCCGTGTGTGGTGATGTTTCGGAGGGTGCCTCAGAGGGCCCCCACAAGGGGTGTGTGTGGTTTTGCTTCTGAGGACCCCACAAGGGGGCTTTCCATCTTGTATGTATTTTTTCTTTTTTGCTTTTCAAACTTACCCTCATCCGCCATTTTGTTTTCTAATGTCCTTTTGGCTTGATGCATTTTTGCTTAACTCCTCCTTCCGCCATTTTCTTTTCATTCGCCATTTTTTTTTCTTTTTGATTGAACCTCGTATGTCAGTGTGGAGGTGGAGGTTGTTACGTATCCCTGTGACGTTATCAGAGTATGACGCCATTTGGTTGTGATGTCATTGTGGCGTTAGTATGACGTCATTAGGTTGTGATGTCAGTATGACGTCATTGGGTTGTGACGTCATTGTGACGTTAGTATTACGTCATTGGGTTGGGTTGTGACGTCATTGGGTTGGGTTGTGACGCCATTGGGTTGTGTTGTGACGTCATTGTGACGTTAGTATGACGTCATTGGGTTGGGTTGTGATGTCTTTGTGACGTCAGTATGACGTCATTGGGTTGGGTTGTGACGTCATTGGGTTGGGTTGTGACGTCATTGTGACGTTTGTATGACGTCATTGGGATGGGTTGTGACGTCATTGTAACGTCAGTTTTGACTTGGGTTGTGACGTCATTGTGACGTCAGTTATGACGTCATGGAGGTGGAGGCGGCGCCAGAATCGGCAAATCCCTTCTACTACTGTACCAATATACCAGACATTTGAAATATTTATAAACAACGCTGACCTAAAACTGACAGACAATCTAAGTCAGCTAGTAACAGTATGTATAGTTTTATTTGTGATAATTTACATAATAATTGTGGTATTTTTTCCCTTTCGTAACGGGTGGTTGAAATATTTATTTAAATTTAAACCTGGCTTCAGTTCTAGTTTCACTTTAACATGTTCTCTACTGATCGGCTCATATATGAGTCGGCTGGCTTTATCTTATAGACCACCGGCTCATGTATTAGCCGAGGCCGTGGCTTTACTTAAAGTGATTTTATTTAGTTTGGTCTATTGATAGAAGCTCTAAACTTCGTAGAAGTCTATACGAATGTATGGCACATATGTGAGTCAAATGGTCACTGGATATCTTTTGGATATCTATTTCTTCTCTAATAAATCTTTATATAAATGTGTTAATAAATATTATTCTGATATGTATTCGTAAAAAAAAGGCATTTGACTGAGGCTGAGCTACAAGAAGAAGCAAGAAAAGTTTTGAAGCTCATGAAAATGTTTTGAACTTTGATGAAGATGACGATTCTTTTCAAGAACCATATCAAGATTCTGGAAGTGACTCCCAAAAATTCAGGTTCAGTGGCTAATTATAGTGAAAATAATACCGATGACGAAAATGAAAATGGTGATGATAATGTGGACCAACGTGAAGAAAACAATATCGATGATGAAGATGAATGGACTAATATAGAGCGAGATCCAGAAAAAATCGATTTCAATGAACAAGAAGTTATGAAAGTAGATATATCTAAAAATGCATCACCTCTTCAAATATTTTTTATGCTATTAGATATTGCATTGATTGATAAATTCGTTCATTGGACAAACACTAGGGCACAGCTTTCTTTATCGAAAATGGCTCCGCAGGAAAAATCGAATATATTTAAATGGAAAAATACACCACGAGATAAAATGATGAGATTTTTATCTCTTTGTATTGACATCGGAAATATAAAATTGCTTCAGAATAATTTAAACATACATGAGTAGGTAAACCCCACCAGTTTTGTATAATACAAAGGTATTTTTAATAATATAAAATATTATTAAAGATCTGGTGTGAAGAAAACAAATGCAGGTTCACTATTAATATTTTTTGTGAACGTGTCCGAATATATCCTATCCCCAGAGACGTAGATACGTATTTCACCTTTCTACAGGCTCATCGGTACGCCCCTGCCCTTATTAATAGTGAACCTGCATTTGTGTTCTTCACACCAGATTTTTAATAATATTTTATATTATTAAAAATCCCTTTGTATTATAAAATTGCTTAGTTGAGCACACTATTGGTCAAGAAATATAGTCTATCATCATCCACTATTTCATGAAACGATCGGACGTAATCGGTTTTAACTGATTCTGCGTTGTTTGTATTTTTGCGATTATAATGACGACACTAGTAGCCGTTTACATAAAATAACCAACGTTGTAAACCACATTGTCAACAACATAGAAAACGTTTATTCTCCTGGACGAAATCTAGATGAAGCTTTGTTGCTGTGGTGCGGTCGTAGCTGCTAAATATGGGATCAAGCTGTGTGAATTATGTACGGATGGATTTTTACTAAATATTCTTATATATTCTGGTAAAGGTACCATTCAAACCAATGCACTGGGGCACGGATATGATGTGGTAGAGAAACTTATGGAGCATTATGAAGGAAAGGGGCATATAATTTTTTGGATAATTTTTACACAAGTGTAGGTGTTGCAGAAAAAATGTTAGATAAAAAAACACATATTGTTGGCACACTCCGAAAAAATAAGAAAGGAAATCTCAAAGATGTTATTAATAAAAAGCTAAAGAAATGCGACTTTATATGGAAAAGAAAAGGTAGTGTTATTGTTGGTAAATGGCACGACAAACGTGACGTCTTTGCCATTTCGACGTCGCATAAATTTGAGATGCAAGAAACGTGGAACAGAAAGGGTACAGAATCTGTGAAACCAAATATCGTTATTGACTACGACAAATATATGTCTGGGATTGATCGAACGGAACAAATGACTTCATACTACACCACACCGAGGGAAACCATTAGATGGTACCTAAAATATTTTTTTCATTTGGTAGAGTTTGCTTATGGAATAGTAACCGGCTATATTAGAAAACTACAGGAAAGAAAAATGCATATCTAAACTTCAGGTACCAAATAATACAATCACTTATTGACTCCACGGATGCTGACAGGAAAAAAAGGCGGAAAAATGCAGCCCCAAACCCAAAAATCCCACATTTTCCAGAAAAGAAACGAAAAAAGGACCAGATGCCGCATTTGTTCGAAAAATAAGAAAAGAAAGCAACCTTTCTTTGTCTGCAATGTGTGCGTCAGAATAATGTGTGCAATGTGTGCGTCAGAGTCAGAATAAAATTTTTGTTTTGCTTTGCATTTCCTTTTGTACGAAAATTCAATAGTTATTTTGTATTTGAATCAACTAATATTTCCTTTTTTTACATTTTCGTTAGTGTCTCATATATGAGACATTTGGTCTATTGGTAAAAATGACTGCTGTAGACCACTGTCCCACATGTGAGTCATATCAGAATACATTGAATTGAATTGAAAAGAAATCAATATACCTTATTTACATGCGTATTTTACAAAAAAGCAAAGTGTTAATTTACTTACTTAATTACTTTGTGCAGATAAGCTTTTTATTTATTTATGTAAACTGTACTTTTAAATCTAAAAATAAATAAAATAAAATATTTTTATACTGTTAAGATTTATTACTCTTTCAACTCTGGTAAGCAAAATATATATTTAGTCTGGTTATTTATAATAATTTAAAATTCTATGATTTGTAAGTATTATATACTTTTACTATTTGCTTACATATGCATCCAGATTCATAATGTTACAATAAAATTACTGTAATAGTAAATATTATGTATATATTTGTGTTTGATATACAGAGAGAGACAAAATGATTTGTTCAATTTTAATTAACAACAGCTAATTGTATAATTTACCTATCGCAAATCTATTCACAATAATTGAAAGGGAATGCTCTGGAGATATTTTCACAGTTGTTAAAATGGAGTGTTGGAATAAACAACAACGTATATTTTGTATTGAAAAATTTATTGAATGTAACTCTATTATCCAAACACAGCGTTTATTTCTTTAAAATTTTAAAGTTCGCGATATTCTTGCCCGAACTGTTATTTCGTACTGGGTACGGAAGTGGCGAAATCATGGATTAGTAGAGAAAAGAAAATCAAGTGTAAGAACGAAATTTGCATGCAATGCTATTAATGAAGATCCAGTAAAACGAGCCATTGTGCGTATCCCCAATCGACCAATTCAGTGACATGCGCCAATATTATATCCGGCACAAGTACACGAAGAATTCTTCACAAAATAAAGTTTCACCCATATAAAATAGCAGTGGTACATGTGTTAACTGATCGTGATAAACAACAGCGCGTTGAGGTTTGTCGATGGAACTAAGGAATCAGCAACCAAATATTACACAACACGACGAAGCACACTTTACTCTACATGGCACGGTAAATAAGCAAAATAATCGGTATTGAGCTACTGAGAACCCATGCGAAATCTGAAAGGCCTTAACGTTCCCCAAAAGTTACCGCGTGGTGTACTGTATGGTGTCAAGAACCACAGGCCCATATTTTTTCGAAGAAACGCAAGAACAGTAACAGTCAATTCTGAACGGTATGCGCAAATGCTTGAAACATTTTTTATACCACAACTTGACATTGACGAAAGAAATTACTTTTTTCAACAAGACGGGAACACCTGTCTTACTGCAATGATAAGTATGGAAATACTGCGTCAGACATTCCCAAATCGATTAGTTTCTCGAAACGGTGATTTCAATTGGCCGCCGAGAGCTCCTGATATTTATATCCTTGATTTCTTTTCTTGGACTATTTAAAGGGCTGTCTTCAAAAGTAAACCAAGAAATTTGAAGTAGCTCAAAACAATTGTTCGGCGAGAAGTTCAACTAATTCGCCAGGAGATACTTCAAAAAGTCATGAACGATTTTATCCGACGCTTAGAAGACGGTGGACATTTAACAAATGCAATATTCAAGAAATAAAAATATTATATTATAATTATTTAAATATTTAACGTATTTGTTGTGTTACTAACAATTAGAAATTAACAAAACTTTGGCTCTCACTGTATTTTAAATTAGTTAAATTTAGTTAAAAAAGCATTTTCATTTCTAAGGAAAAAACTGCTTTACAGAAAGAATAAATACTAGAAGAAAAATTGTTTTAGAGGGCCGCTCTATTTATTAAGTAAAAGAAAGCATTAAGATGCAAGTGTTTTTTTTAATTAGCAAATTAATATTACTAGTACAATCTAAAGACGAACAATATGGTAGAATCTAATGCTTACAATATACCACTAAAACATTTTCATTACTAATTAATATGTTTAATTCCTATTTATTGGACAAAATGTATATCTTACAAACTACTAACTTGCTCAAAATTACCAATATTTCATTCAGAATATTTTTTTAACCCATTATTGCCCAAGTTATTTTTTTGTCTGATTTTTTTACACAAATGGTTTTTTTAGACTAGTGTTAAGGTGTTTAGTAATAACTAAGTGTAACATTATGTTTTACAAAAAAAAAATATAATTTTAGGCAATTTCCAAAATTGGAACACGGCACGAACGACATTACCAATTTTTGTAAGAAACAAATTTATTCAGATACGCATATTTATTTACACAAACCCTTAAATAGATTATCAGAAATTAATATAACTAAAAAGAACAAAAAAATTAAAAAAATCGCAAAAATATTTTTTTCTATTTTGCGTTCGAAATGAACTCATTATGAAACCCAAAACAGTATCGAAATGAGCTTCATTTCGATACGCTTTTTTTCATTTTTCAATGTTGGCGTTGTTCGAATACAGAAATAAATATCATTGCTGTCATTTGATTTTAAGAATTTATGTACATTTGACAGATATGATATATGTCCGTACTTTACACATGTATGTTGTATACAATTGAGAACAACATATATATGTTTCTATGTCACTCATGTCTATATTTTTAAATGAAATATCAAGTAATGTTAACGAAAATTAATAAATAATATGTAATATAATATACTTCGCGGATAGCAAGATTTAAATTTGAAAATGTCAAGTATCAATGTGACCAACTGCATGCTTTATATAAAAATTAAACTCTGAACTTTCAAATTAAATAATTCCAATTTAAGCAATTTATTAATGTAAAAAACGCAAAATAGAAAAAATAGTATAAAAAACTCGTTTCATAAGGCCTTTTGCCGCACTCGCTCTTGTCGCACTGATCTCGTGCGGCAAAATGGTGCCTTATTAAACTTGTTTTTTAATATACTATTTAAATTCTTAAAAAAAAATTAATTCATTCTATTTTTTATGAAAGAGAATAAAGCAGTTTTCGTGTAAGTTTAGATTACACTTCGAACACATTTTGGTTGTATTTTTGTACAATATACACACCGATTTTGCTTGGGTGCTGAGTCTAGCAAGTGCCCAGTCTGATCAAATCTTACTTGATCTAAAACTCTTGCTGGCAATGCTTTTGGTGTTGATGGACGTCCCCCTTTTTGTGGTGTCTGCCTATACTTTTGAAAATATGCTTGAACAACCTGACGTCTAAAAGCTAGATAATCCACTTTTTTTCCATGTCCTCTTCTATATAGCTGCCATCCATTATGAATTGATACATCTAGACAAAAAGCAAACATAGGCCACCACCATTTTTTTGACCTTATACCAACTCGATAATTATAAATATTCTGATCCATTCGATCCACGCCGCCCATAAATTTGTTGTACTGGGAAACTACCAATGGCTGACTTATCTGCATTTTCTTTTTCTCTGACGATATCCACCTTTCTACTATTTTTTTCTGGACACGTACTGTCGGAACTACTTACTGTTAAAACGATTCGATTGTCATGCCAAGCAGTTACTGTTACATCATTTTTTACATCACTGCAAAACTCATAATACCCTCTATTTTTTTTCTCCATTGACTTAGCATCGGGAATGGTACATTTTTCAATTCGATTGTATTTTATTGTCCAAGTATATCCGATTCCATTTTGTTTTAGTCGGTCCCCATAAATTTGAAAAGGTAAACTTTTTGGTAACTTTGACACTAAACTTAACACCCCCGATCCGCCTACACCAAGAGCAGCCTTAACTTCTTTTTTCAGAGCTCCTTGATAGGGTTCCAAGCTCATTAGATATCCAAGTGGTTCATTCATAAAAATTGTTTGGCGCCATGGTGACCAAAGTATGGAACCATTCTCTCATGGATGCTAAGTTGCTCACGGTTTGTTTAACATTTCTATTAGGGGTCTTACCTTTGCAAATTTATCATCCTTTGGCAAGTTGTCATTATTAGCACAACGTAAATATCTTTTTATTAACTCAAAGCGATTTCTACGCATTGCAGTTATAACAAAAGAATTTTCCGTTTCGGTACCAATTTCCCACCACATACGCCATCTTGGTACCGTACGGTAGCCAGAGAGCAACAAAATAGCAATAAAGCAATGCATTTCATTTGTATCCATAAGGAAATTAGGGTCATGTTTTTGATTTCTTCCATAGTGACATGTCATTTCCGTAAGAAATTCTATTACTTCTTCATCGATAAACTTTTCAAATCACTTCACTGGATCATCTTCCACTTCAAAGGTACTATCTGGAGGAATAAATTCTGGAAATTTTGTTTTTAGGTCGACACCTTTCTTCCTTTGTCTAGAGACATTCCCAACTGGCAACTTGTTTCTTAGAAGAGATAATGGGATATTCATCTCCTCGTCGCTTTCCGAATCATCAGAAACAGCTTTGGTTTCAAACTGTACCTCATTCTGTACCTCTGCTGCACCCCCATCCGTTTTTTGGTCATTTGGCATCTCTACAGAGTCTTCTTCCTTATCGCTGCTTTCTTCACCCAGTCTAAAAGTTCTACCTCGATCTGTTACTTTTGCAGTGGCTTCGGCTATTAACTGTTTACCACAAAACCTGTTTATATCTGCACAATAATGTTCATTACCACTATCTTCCGCGCTCTCACCACCATCATCTTCAGGTGTGGTGACAAAAACGTCAACTTTCCAAAAATCTTCATCCTCTAAGATGGCAGTAAGCTCTTCTGTAGTCAGCGCCCTATAAATATACAAAATGTGCAGGCTCTACTTCAAAAATTATCTTGTATTTTGTTGTACAGGGGGCACAAAAAACAGGAAGAATTTAAATTTGAAATTTTTTAAAAAATTTTGTATTCCATATATTTTGTACACCCTGTACAAAAATACTTAGTTTTTTTGACGTAAAAAAACAAAATTAACAATAAAAAAACGTTACATTACTCAAAAGAGTCCTGAACCCATTCGTGCCCACTGTTCCAATATTGGAACAGTGAGTTTAGAAGTGACACTGTTTCTAAACGAACACTAATTTCAACCCAATTCAGTTAAAACTAATATTATTATAGCATATAGAATATATTACAACTGAGCTTTATACCGCTTATGCATTTTTTTTTAAATTATACTTACCTTTTTGAACTCATGTCGCGCTACCAAAAAACTAAACAAAACAGACACATATATTTCAGGCACAATAGATTTGCAACAGGTTAACAAGCACGTGTACTGCCGACATATGCTCCCTCTCCTAGCCAGTAGTCAAAACGCTGTTCTAAAACTTACAGGAATCTGTAAGGAGTAGATGAAATTAAATGTTCCATTTCTGGAACAGTGGGCAATAACGGGTTAAAGCCCTCTGAATCTAATATTTTACAATACAGATGCTGTATACATGATTGCATCTATTTATAAATTTAGTTACAGATCTTTTTCCATTCTTCCTATTTCGGCACTGCGATAGAAAATGTCACTGTTATAACGAATAAAAATCACCCGTTACAATGAAAATTACCAATAGCATAAAATAGTAAACAAATAACAGATTAGCGATATAAGTAAGCCAGGGTTATTATGCTTTAGTATTTACTAATATTATTAATGGATTTAGTAGATAAGCTATGGGGGCTCGAAAACAAAATCCGATGTATTTTCTTATGGAGGTTCTAAAACGACTTTCAAGGTCATTTGAGCTGTGACGTCATAACTGAGTAACGCGAGTAACTTCACGTTGATTATTACTTACCTTTTTACCGTGACAAATAAGTAAGGCCACTAGTAATATAGCAAACTTCACTTCATTTGAAGGTATCGTATGGGGACGCTCCTTCATGCGATATACTTTGTCGTGTGGGGTGATATGTTAGGCGTGAGTCTTCAAATACATAGAGTTGCGTTAGGTGATTGGAGACTTATGATAGGTTGAAGTGGCAAGGGCCTGCAAGGTCATGAGGGGGGCCGTGGTGTCTGTAAGGGGGTACCAGAGGCTGCAAAGGGGGTACAAGGAGCTTGAATTGGGGGGTACCAGAGGTTTGCAATGAAGTCCCCTAGACCTGCAAGGGGGTTCCAGAAGTCTGCAAGGCGGTTGTCAAGGGGCGTTGCAGTATTGAAAATAACGTCAAAACGGATCTAACTGCAAGGGGTAGCGAGATACCGCCCCTACTTAGGGACGACTCATTATCGATTTTAGTTTCATACGTGGTCACCGCGAGACCGTGAGGGCGCTTTGTCAGATGTTATGATTAATGAATTGCGTATGTAAAATAGTAAAGCTATCACGTGATCGTTATTATCTCATTAAATGAATATAATATATAGCGAAGGATGTGTGTATGAGAGTCATTCAGTCAGTGTTCATCGTTGAGTTAAGATGCAATCTGTTCAAGAAATTAAATCTTCGCTTTTCAATGCTAATATTGAAAATAATAAAGATGCTCTGGCTTCCGGAATTAAAAAATTTAATTCAACTCTCCGAGTATTAAATAATTCGTTGAGTAGTGCTAAAAGTGTTGGTGAGGAACAGTAGCATACAACGGCATTTAGTCGAGGTGAGAAGTTTCAAACAAATGTATCGAGCTCTTCAAATAACTGGAACCGGTTATATGCCTAAGAAGCAAACTATAACCAGTCGAGTGAAATGGGAAGATATCCAATCTGCTTTTTAACGACGTATACGAACAGGTGTCATTATTAATCTAAAACATACCGACTCAATATTGTTTATGAATGATGCATCAATTCTGTTTCAACGAAGAATTTTGAATGTGTTAAAGAACGAAGAGACCATCAAGGTAAACACAATGTTTTGTGGTGTATTCAAAATACAGAAAGCCGATCAAGAGATTAATGAATTAAAATATTTTAACACTAAAAATATACAAATTTTCCAAGACACTAACCTACAAGAATGGTTTGTTAACTATATACAACAACCAATTCTCGCCGATCTTGAAGAGTTTCAAGAAAGAGACAGCGCTGGGCATTATCAACTGTTATCAATCTCCAAGTAAATATTAATAAATTTATGCCTCAACTAGGATCATCTTATATCGAACTACCTCCGCAAATTAAAATTAAAGAAGCTTGTGTTAACGTAAAAAACAATGATCAAGAATGTTTCACATGGACCGTTGTATCCGCACTATATCCAGTAAATGAGAACCCGCACAGAAGAATGAAGTATCCGAACCCATCGTCTGTGTTAAATTTAACCCTTAACCACCGTAGCGGCGTCTCTGAGACGCATCAGGTTCTTCATTGGTTAATAACTTACCCCCTCTTTGACCAACTATGCTTAGCTTCTATGTACCTTCAAGTTGAACGTGTATCAGTATGTTTCTAGCATTTTGTGGCAATAGACGCATTTGTTTCCCTAATATAAATAATTAAAGTTTGTCCTGAATCTCTCAGACGCCGCTACGGCGTTTTCGTAAGTTTTACAAATTTTGCGCGGTTTAGTTGAAAGTGCTTTATTGTAATGGATTGTGCATCTGGATCTACAAAAACAGTTCGCTATGGCGATACTGACTTTGAAAATGTGATTCTACACTGGATTGATGAAATTGATGGCGGTGAAAGTGACAATGATGATGTTTCTGTAGATCACCACGAAGTAAGTGATCATGATTCCGATTCGGAACTTGAAGCAGTGAGTGAAGAAGAGGCTGTAATAAACGATAACGATGAAAGTCTAAGTAGTGATGTTGAAGATAATAATAACATTACAAAAAATGTCTATTATGGAAAAAATCGCTTCAAGTGGGTGTCAACAAACTTTGTCAAGCGCAGTAGAATACAAAACCACAATATAATTGTCCAATTACCGGGCCTGCGTCCTTCTGCTAAATTGGGTGCTACAGCAGAAGTTGCTGCGGTATGGAGTTTACTGTTTTCGGAAGAAATGCTGCTTGTGGTTTTGAACTGGACTAATGTCAAAATACAAAAAGAAAAGCTCAAGTACAAAAATCCGAAGAGATCAGAGCTGGGGGATTTGGATATGGAGGAATTAAGAGCTTTCATAGTATTGTTATATTATTCAGCAGTTTTTAATTCTAACCATGAGAAGATTGAACGTATTTTTACAATTGATGGTACGGGACGTGAAATCTTTCGTTGTGTTCTAAGTAAAAACAGATTCGCATTTTTACTTAGCTGTTTCCGATTTGACAATCCTGATGACAGAAATCTCAGAAGAGAGGAAGACCCAATGGCTCCCAATTTCCGAACTTTTCAATGCGTTAATTGCTAATTCCCAGGCTATGTATTCCCCAGGTGCAAATATGACCGTGGATGAAATGCTAGTTGCCTTCCGAGGACGATGTAAATATAAAATGTACATGCCAAACAAGCCATGTAAGTACGGGCTAAAAATAATGTGTATGACAGATGCTAGAAATCATTATTTGTATAATGCGTACGTGTACAGTGGGAAAAATTCCGATGGTATTGGTTTAAATGAAGACGAAAAAAAGTTCAGTAAACCCACTCAAGCTATTGTGAGACTAACTGAGCCTATTGTTAATTCTAATAGAAACGTGACAGCGGATAATTGGTTCACGTCGATAGAATTGGTGGAAGTACTCAAGAAAGCAGGGCTAACCTATGTAGGTACCATGAAGAAGAATAAAAGGGAAATCCCCCAGCAATTTTTACCTAACAGAGTTAGAAAATGTGAAACTTCTTCATTTGGTTTTACTCAAAATATGACTCTCGTATCCTACGTGCCAAAGAAGTACACGGCAGTTGTTTTAGTGTCATCGATGCACCATACCGAAACATACGATCCTGAAACTAAAAAGCCGGAAATTATTTCCTTTTATAATTTCACTAAATCGGGGGTCGATGCATTAGATGAAAAGTGTGCTAAACACACTACTAGTCGCCGTACTCAACGTTGGCCCATGGCAATATTTTTCAGACTGTTAGATATAAGTGGTGTTAATGCTCATGTGCTTCATCAAGCATACAAAGATAATGAAAAACTTGAAAAAGCAGACTTTATAAAGGTACTTGCCGACCAGTTGGTCCAACCGCAGTTAGCTAGAAGGGCTCAAAACTTACAACTAAAACGAGATTTACGATTAACAATAAATCGAATTCTGGGAATCCCCGGTGAACCACTTGTTTCAAACAATGTCGAAAAATTATAAAAACGTAAAAATTGCATCACCTGTCCCTTTAAACTGAGAAGACGGACAAGCTATATGTGTTTTGCTTGTCGTAAACCAATATGTTTAGAATGTTCATCTAAAATGTGGATAGACTGTAAGAAAAATTTCCAATAAATCAGGCCTTGTAATTTTTATCATGTTTTCATTTTTCTTTAAATTTTGTTTTTTTATTATAAAGAGGTATTCCTTTAGTTTCCAAACACCGATATTATTTTATATTATAGTGTTGTTTAAATCCTGTAAAATTATTAAGTTAAAGCGTATGTAAAAAATGTTCAAAATTACACTTCTGCAAAGAAAATACTTTAACGAGAAAATTATTATCACATTTTATTAATAAAAACCAAAAACCAGCGCCGTCTGTGTGACGCCGTTACGGTGACAATTCGACACTTGGACTACGGTGGTTAAGGGTTAACAGGAATTCAGTTCCCAATGACAATGATACAAATTCCACGGTTTGAAAAGCAAAACAACGTATCAATAAATGTTTATATTTTGAAAAAAACTAATGAAAAATTCACCACCTTACCTACGTACCTAACAAAAATGAAACAAACTAGACATGTGAATTTGCTACTTATTAAAGATTTGTATTATAGCGAAGTTAAAGTGCATGAGGACGATAATGAATCAACTCCCAGTTATCACTATGTCTGGATTAAGAACTTATCACGCCTCGTTTCCTCACAGCTATCGAAGCATAAAACAAAAAAGTATTTTTGTGACCGCTGTTTACACTACTTTTATACGAAAACCGCTCTCGATAAACATTACCTAGATTGTCAAGAAATACAGCATGCATGCAGCATAGGTTATTACGTTAAGTGCAACTATGATGAATCATTATCATTTTATAGAAGTTATCGTGGTCAAGATTGTATAGAATGGTTTACTAAGGAACTCAAAACCTTTGCGGAAGATTTAGAAACAGTATTTTTGTGCCCCATACCCATGGACAAGTTAACATCTGATGAACAATATTTGTACGAAAACGCTACAATATGTCATATTTGCGAAAAATCGTTTAATTCGGATGAAAAGAAAAAGGTTAGAGGTCATGATCATTTGAGTGGAAAATACCGAGGGGCCGCACATCAAGATTGTAATGTGAATTATCAAGATACACATACAGTTCCGGTCGTTTTCCATTATCTAACCGGATATGACTCACACTTCATTATAAAGAATTTGGCTGCCGATTTAAAGGGACGTATAGATGTTTTGCCAACAACCAAAGAAAAATATATTTCATTCACTAAGCACATCGATGAGAATATAATTTAATTTAGATTCATTGATTCTTTTCGATTTATGGCTTCCGGACTCGATACCCTAGCATCATATTTAACAGAATATCCCGAACTTATATCTGAATTTTATAATCTAAGCGGCGAAAAATTGAAATTGTTGACACGAAAAGGAGTATACTCTTACGATTATTTCGACTCAGAAGAGAAATTCAAGGAAACGAAGCTCCCCGAAAAATCTAAATTCTTCAATCAATTAAACGATCAAGATATTTCAGATGAAGACTATGACCATGCGCAAAAAGTATGGAATGAATTTAATATCGAAAACCAGGGTGAATATTCAGATCTATATCTGAAGACGGATGTGTTACTGTTAACCTGCATTTTCGAACAATTTAGAAGCAGCTGTCCGAAAACATATGGACTTGATTCAGGACTTTACTTCACCTTACCCGGATTCACATGGGATTGTATGCTTAAACATACTGATATAACCTTAGAATTACTAACAGATCTAGATATGATCATGTTTATTGAACGTGGGATCAGAGGAGGACAGTCAATGTTCTTATAGATACCTTAAAGCTAATAATATATACATGCTAGATTATGATTCTTCAAAACCTGACAAATTTATAATGTATGATGACATCAATAACCAATACGGATGGGCAATGTCTCAATATTTACCCTATGGAGGATTTCGATGGTTATCTAATATCTAAAATTTCTATGTTGTGGATATACCTGGTCAGAATGATATAGGATAAATTTTAGAGGTAGATTTAGAATATCCTCAAGAATTACATGATTTACACGCAGATATTCCTTTTTGTCCAGAACATCTAGCTGCTCCAGGAACAAAAGAGAAGAAATTAATGGCCACTTTATTCGAAAAAAAAACGTTATGTTATTCATTATAAGAATCTCAAACAAGCCTTATGTCATGGCCTAAAGTTAGCTAACATTCATAGAATACTAAAATTTCAACAGGGTACATGGCTGAAATCATACATCGACTTAAACACCAAACTGAAATCATTGGCTATGAATGACTTTGAAAAAAATTGTTTAAACTGATGAACAACGCTGTTTTCGGAAAGGCTATGGAAAATATATGTAAACATAGTATAGTGAAGTTGGTAAATAAATGGAAAGGACAATATGGTGCCGAAGCTTTAATTTCATAGCCTGAATTCAAATCGGCGACTATATTTAATGAGAACTTCGTAGCTGTTGAACTCAACAAAATAGAGATCGATTTTAATAAACCTATCTATGTAGCAATGGCGATATTAGATATTTCTAAAACATCAATCCATGAATTTCACTATGACTATATGAAACCAGTGTTCGGAGATAAATGTCAAGCAGCCTACACGGATACTGATTCGATTATCTATTCAATTGAATGTTCAGATATCTACGATTTAATCCGTCGCGACTGTCATAGAAGATTTGATACAAGCGATTATCCTAAAGATAATATTTATAGTATTCCTCTTGTAAACAAAAAAGTTCTGGGAATTATGAAGGATGAGATGAATGGAAAAATTATAACAGAATTTGTAGGTTCGAGATCTAAAATGAATGCTATTAGGGTAGAGGGTAAATATACCGCAAGGAAAGCTAAAGGGGTTAAGAAGAACATTGTCAAAAATCGAATAAGTTTTGATGATTATATAGAATGTTTGTGCAATGCTAATGAAAAATATGTGAATCAAAAATTAATTCAATCTGAAAAACATCGAATATATAGCACCAATCAGTGGCGGCTCTTGATGACGTACGATGTGCGCTGCTGCACGGATGAGACTGCTTCGTTTAAGCTTTCATATATTCAGAGAAGCAGGTAACCGTACCGAGATCTTCCGAAATAGTTCGAAGTAGTCTCATCCGTGCAGCAGCGCACATCGTACGTCATCAAGAGCCGCCACTGGACCAATCAAACGAAAATTGCTCTAAGTCCTCGTGATGATAAAAAATACTTAATAAAAGACGGTTACGGTACGTTACCTTGGGGACATTGCAATATTATGTGTATAGAATGAATGATATTTTTAACTTGTAGATTAATTATGTTATGTATAAACAAGTTTATAAACTAATATTGTATATGTATTTGTAAACTAATATTATATTGTGTATGTGTATATTGGAAAAGAAAATAAAATATTTATTATATATATATATAAATATATATATATATATATATAATATTTTCGTGACCTTGGTATGATATGGTAAACTTAATAAGTCGGCGATTAAAGGTCTGGTTTATTACTTCAGAGTATATATATTTAAAACAACCCTACATGCTTCATGTAGGGTTGTTTTAAATATATATACTTTGAAGTAATAAACCAGACCTTTAATCGCCGAATTATTAAGTTTACTATATATATATATATATATATATATATATATATATATATATATATAGTCTATTTAATATCCATACCAACAATCGCTTCATACAGGGTATCAGAAGATCTATGTTATAGGGAACAGGAAAGGTTACAACTTTTAAATATTTCGAAATTCAAACATTCTAATTATGTGAATAAAATTCACAGCTAGTATATATGTTGCATATATACTAGCTTTCTCAATTAAACTTTTCCCCTTAAATAAAATAATCATACGAAGTAATGCAGCAAGAGAATCAGTATATCCTCAAGTGATTTATAATCGTAAAGTCCCCTTGAAATTCAAAGATGCCACATAGAGACCCCAACAGAAGATGTGTTTATTTTAAGTAGTTTGGAAACTAAATAGATGATACTATATACACTAGTCAATAGCTTTTTCACTGAATATACCAATTATATCTCACAACCCTTGCATATGAGTAGATCATTCAAATACAAAATGCTAGAAATTAAATATGTTTTAGAAATTTTTATTAATTACTCTTATTAGATATCAAACTCTTCCACATTTTGATAGACCCTACAGAGGGTTTATGGTGTCAGGGGGAACTGTTCCATTAGAGCACCCGTTTAGATAAAAATCTAAGCGTAAAAATACGGAAGAGTTTAATATTAGAGCTTATATAAAATTGTATATAATATGAATTAAAAGGAAAAGGAGGAATAATTTAATCATTTTTTATCACTATCACTCTTATTAGATATCAAACCCTTCCACATTTTGATAGACCTTATGGAAGATATATAGCGTCAGGGGAACTATGCCATTAGAGTACTCACTTAGAAAAAATCTAAACGTGAAAATAAGGAAGAGTTTAATATTAGAGCTTATATAAAATTGAATATAACATTGATTCAAGAGGAGAAGAAGGAATAGTTGAAGTTCCATTGTATGCTACCTCCAATTATTTGTAGCTGTTAAGCCCATCGAAATTCAAAGGCACTACTCATGAGGCTCGATGTAGGCAGCTCGGAACATGGACAAGTCTACCGTTAAATGATTTATAGTCACAAAGACCCCTTGAAATTCAAAGGCACTACACAAAGGCTTAAGGTAGACGGCTCTCCCAGCTAGGAAGATTTCATAAGGAGTTAGCTCTTAAAAGCAATAAAGCTTCCCCAGTAGGTTTCTGCCGAAACATTAGGGTGTCGAATGTCTCTTTGTACCGAGCACCACAGTCGATAGACTGCCTAACGTATTTGGGTAAACTCCTGAAATGACCTGTCTCTTCAACTGATAAGTAAGAAGATATAAATTCACATGTTAACGTAAATAAATATGTAAAAAGAAGCATTTAAAATATTCCTACATGTTTCGGCAATGATGCCTTTGTCAAGGATATATCCTTGACAAAGGCATCATTGCCGAAACATGTAGGATTATTTTAAATACATACACTTTGAAGGAATAACCAGACCTTTAATCGCCGACTAATTAAGTTTACCTTATCATACCAAGGTCACGAAAATACTATATATATATATATATATATATATATATGTATATATAATAAACATTTTATTTTCTTTTCCAATATACAAATACACAATATAATATTAGGTTACAAATACATATACAATATTAGTTTACAAACTTGTTTATACATAACATAATTAATCTACAAATTCAAAATATCATTAATTCTATACACATAATATTGCAATGTCCCCAAGGTAATGTACCGTAACTGTCTTTTATTAAGTATTGTTTATCATCATGAGGACTTAGAGCAATTTTCGTTTGATTTTATATTCGATGTTTTTCAGATTGAATTAATTTTTGATTCACATATTTTTCATTAGCATTGCACAAACATTCTATATAATCATCAAAACTTATTCGATTTTTGACAATGTTCTTCTTAACCCCTTTAGCTTTCCTTACGGTATCTTTACCCTCTACCCTAATAGCATACATTTTAGATCTCAAACCTACAAATTCTGTTATAATTTTTCCATTCATCTCATCCTTCATAATTCCCAGAACTTTTTTGTTTACAAGAGGAATACTATAAACATTATCTTTAGGATAATCGCTTGTATAAAATCTTCTATGACAGTCGCGACGGATTAAATCGTAGATATCTGAACATTCAATTGAATAGATAATCGAATCAGTATCCGTGTAGGCTGCTTGACATTTATCTCCGAACACTGGTTTCATATAGTCATAGTGAAATTCATGGATTGATGTTTTAGAAATATCTAATATCGCCATTGCTACATAGATAGGTTTATTAAAATCGATCTCTATTTTGTTGAGTTCAACAGCTACGAAGTTCTCATTAAATATAGTCGCCGATTTGAATTCAGGCTATGAAATTAAAGCTTCGGCACCATATTGTCCTTTCCATTTATTTACCAACTTCACTATACTATGTTTACATATATTTTCCATAGCCTTTCCGAAAACAGCGTTGTTCATCAGTTTAAACAATTTTTTTTCAAAGTCATTCATAGCCAATGATTTCAGTTTGGTGTTTAAGTCGATGTATGATTTCAGCCATGTACCCTGTTGAAATTTTAGTATTCTATGAATGTTAGCTAACTTTAGGCCATGACATAAGGCTTGTTTGAGATTCTTATAATGAATAACATAACGGTTTTTTTTTTTCGAATAAAGTGGCCATTAATTTCTTCTCTTTTGTTCCTGGAGCAGCTAGATCTTCTGGACAAAAAGGAAAATCTGCGTGTAAATCATGTAATTCTTGAGGATATTCTAAATCTACCTCTAAAATATATCCTATATCATTCTCATCAGGTATATCCATAATATAGAAATTTTTGATATTAGATAACCATCGAAATCCTCCATAGGGTAAATATTGCCCATTGCCCATCCGTATTGGTTATTGATGTCATCATACATTATAAATTTGTCAGGTTTTAAAGAATCATAATCTAGCACATATTTATTATTAGCTTTAAGGTATCTATAAGAACATTGACTGAGGCCTCCTCTGATACCACGTTCAATAAACATGATCATATCTAGATCTGTTAGTAATTCTAAGGTTATATCAGTATGTTTAAGCATACAATCCCATGTGAATCCGGGCAAGGTGAAGTAAAGTCCTGGATCAAGTCCATATGTTTTCAGACAGCTGCTTCTAAATTGTTCGAAAAGGAAGGTTAACAGTAACACATCCGTCTTCAGATATAGATCTGAATATTCACCCAAGTTTTCGATATTAAATTCATTCCATACTTTTTGCGCATGGTCATAGTCTTCATCTGAAATATCTTAATCGTTTAATTGATTGAAGAATTTTGATTTTCCGGGAGCTTCGTTTCCTTGAATTTCTCTTCTGAGTCGAAATAATCGTAAGGGTATACTCCTTTTCGTGTCAACAATTTCAATTTTTCGCCGCTTAGATTATAAAATTCAGATATAAGTTCGGGATATTCTGTTAAATATGATGCTAGGGTATCGAGTCCGGAAGCCATAAATCGAAAAGAATCAATGAATCTAAATTTAATTATATTCTCATCGATGTGCTTAGTGAATGAAATATATTTTTCTTTGGTTGTTGGCGAAACATCTATACGTCCCTTTAAATGGGCAGCCAAATTATTTATAATGAAGTGTGAGTCATATCCGGTTATATAATGGAAAACGACCGGAACTGTATGTGTATAAAAACTAAAACGAGTTGAGCGCCAGTGAAATGTTCACAAAAATTTATATACTTATTTTATTAATTAATTAGCAATAATGGAGTGAGTGAGTAAAACAAACGCAGTTTAATAGATGAAATAAAAATTTAATACAAAATAAAAAAATAAAAAAGTCTATCTTTACAAAGTACAACGATGCCGTATTATACAAAAATACTTGAGGTAAAAACATTCATTGAAAATTGACAGCTAAATGAATGGAAAACATCCTCTAAATGACATCGAACAAAACATATCTAAACATAATCAAGTTTAATATTAATTTTTCCCCAGAGAACCACATGTATAATCAGATACTAATGCACGAACAAAAACTAACGCATGTGTATTAACATGTACAAAAAATAACCCTGACTTCACTCGAACAAACTTTTCAATCTATAAAATTACAAAGAATTTTAATATATAAACTGTATTATCTGTATTTCTTACAATGTAAATCTCTCATCTATAAACTTCAATACAATGGAAAATATTATAATAATACTTATGCTTATTTCATATAATTTTAATTCTACTTACAATTAAATGGAGACGAAGAAGGTGCTTACTCAAATTAAATCAACAAATAAAATGAGAATTTATCTCAATATAAATATCGGGACTTTAATACTAATATAACAAAATCACTTTTTAATAAATCAACCCGAACTAATTAAATATATCTATGATATATTTCTCTTAAAAGAAAGCGACCTTCTTGTTCAAACTATAAATTTCATCTCCCCGCAACTTCGATCTCTACATTAAATCCCGGATAACAAGTTTTTTCCTTTTTAAAATTTATATACATTTTGAATATACACTTCCATCCAAAATTAATTTATTTTAAAATATTCAAATATTATTTTAGAAAAAATCCATAGCATATCCCCCCAAAAAAATATAATTAATAAGCCTGGACATGTCAAAATCTTATTTATTGTATAGTTTTCCGCACTCATCGAAAAATTATCAGTTTATTACACTTACACTATTGTCCCCGCAGTCTGGGCCAACTTCCTCAACACGCACCTGTGGAGCGAACGGTTGCAGAGCACTGATGTGGTATCGTCCCTTCTTTCGACGTCCATCCATTGTATACAACTCGTATATGACATCATTAAATCTTCTGGTGATACGATAGGGTCCAATGTATGGAAGATCGAGCTTTTGGCATTTACCTTGGCGACGTCTACCAAGACGATAACTTCTTACGATAACTGAGTCACCAACATCAAATCTGGTTCTGTTTGTAATTTTTTCGTTTTGTGTGATGACATACTTTAGCCCTTTATCAGCAAGTCTTCTTCCCACTTGGGTTGGAATTTGCTCGATGTTTTCTAGCCTTTCTTGTTGTTTCTTGTTGTTTATCAGGCTTTATCCCATACATCACAGTCGAAGGACACTCCAGAGTAACAGTATTTGGAGAATGGTTGATATTATCTTCAACCTCCTGGACATGTGTCACCCATCCTTCATGGTTGTCGCGAGTATTGATTCGCAGGAACTTGATAATCTCCTGGATGTATCTCTCACATGGATTTCCACATGGATTTCCACATGGATGGCATATGTAAGAGAAAGAAATATTAATGTTTCGATTTTTTAAGGCATTTATAAATCCGGCATTATTAAAATAAGTTGCATTGTCGGCAAGAATAAGATTCATTTTCCCTTGGTGGGTAATCCAAGAATCTATACATTGCACTGTGGTTTCTGTATTATATTGAGAGGTAGGAAACAGTTGAATGTATTTCGAGAATATATCTTCCATGACTAAAATATTTCTATATTCGAACTCCCTAGGAATAAGATTTCCTAAATAATCAATAGCGACTAATTCTAATTTAGCTTGTGCCACTATACTCTCTTACCTCTCTTAAATTATCAAAACTTTCATTCTGTTGGACCTGAAGGATCACATCATACTCAAATGCCCCCTCAGCATAATCCCTATTATATTCATTTAGTTCAACATAATTAAAATTACTTTTACTATTATACATTCTAGATAACGCATCGGCAGTAACATTTAGTACTCCCTTTATATGACGAATTTCAAAATTGTACTCTGACAGTAATAAGAATAAGGACCAACGATACACTCTATTATTTGCAAATCTTGTACCCATTAGTGATGTCAATGCAGCATGATCTGTTTCTACTAGAAAGTTCTTGCCCAATAAATAAAATCTTAGCTTTTGAACCGCATATACTACAGCTAACATTTATTTCTCAGAAATAGTATATTTAATTTCATAACTTTTTAAGATTCGAGATATAGGTTCTTCTATACCTTCATTATTCACTTGGATTAAAACTCCACTAATTGCGACATCACTTGCATCTACCCTTAATACAAATTGCTTATTAAAATCTGGCAATATCAAAACTAACTGATTATAAAATTCATTTTTGAAATTTTCGAAAGCTTTTATTCTTTCCTCATTCCAACTAAATTTAACATTCTTTTTTAACATTTGATACAGTGGTGCACTTGTCTGTGCCAGGTACGGAATAAAACGTTTATAATAATTAATTATACCTAAGAACCCTCTCAACATTCTTATATTTTTAGGACGTGGATACTCTTTAATCAGCTCCAGACTACTTTGATCCACACTGACAAATCTACTGCTTATATTATAACCTAGAAACCTTGATATCACTCTTAAAAATTCAAACTTCTTAATATTTAACTTTAAACTTTCTCTTACCAATACTTCCATTATGTTTCGTACATGCTCCAAATGATCCTGATAATTTGTACTGTATATCAAAATATCATCTATGTAATGTACTACATAATCTTCATAGGGTTCCAATATTTGGTGCATTGCCCTAATCAACGCTGCAGTAGAACTGCTTAATCCATATGGTACAGTCCCAAACTGATATACTTTGCCATTAACCATAAAACCACAATACTCCCTCGACTCCTTTTCTAACGGTACCAACCAAAAAGCACTCCTCAAGTCCAATTTACTATACACTTTTGCATCGCTACATCTTGACAGTAATGCTTCAATCGTAATCGGAGTTTCAAATTGAGCTCTTTTTCTCTCATTAAGTCTGCGCGCATCCAAACACAATCTGACGTCTCCTGACTTCTTCTTAACCACTACTAACGCATTCACATATCTAGTTTTGCCTCGTTCTATAACACCATCTCGTAACATCTTCTTAACTTCTTCTTCAACTTGTTGTTGCATTTTCTTTGGAATAGGATAATTTTTAACTTTGAAAGGTTTGGTATCATCTACTTCTAGTGAATATCGATAATTTCTGGCTATACTGGGAAACTTGTTTACTAACTCAATATTATTTTTAATTATCAATTTAATTTCTTCTTCATACTTTTCATCACAATATATTTTTAAGGAATCAATATCTTCGGGAATTTCCACATCTCCATCATTTCCTTTATCCAATTCTTCTAAATCCATTAACTCTTTTTCTTCATATACTCCTTCTTCAACTTCAATTTCTTTATTCATACAATTCATTTTCTGCATACAATTTATTATTTTTTCTTCCCCTCCAGCCTCCTGGATCCACGGTACATTTTTATTATTTATTACTATCTTCTTTTTAGTAGCTGATACAATTGTAATTTTTTTCGTAGGTACAAATTTCCCTTCCTTATTCTTTATTAACCCTTCAACAACTTTTTCATCCAAAAATGACGCTTCACTACCCGAATCAATCAACCGTAAACATTCCCTTTTTTCCTATCTCAACCTTAATATGTGGCAAACTAGTATTAATTGCGCTATCTGACTTATTATATAACAATGCATAACTTTCTTCCTTTTTGGTCAGCCCTAACAAAAATCCTTACTACAAACAAGTTCTGATTTGTTCTTTTGATCTACTTTTACCGATTCTACATTATAATTAGGCCTTGTATCTTTATATCTCGTACCTGTATATTTATTTTGATTTATTACTCTATCTTTTCTATTATCTCTATCTGAACCATTTATTTCTCTGTTTGGGGAAGCCATTTTATTTCTATTTATTTTAGTATGATCATTAAACATAGGTCTTTCAGATGTCAGAGGCATGTTAACTCTCGAATATTGATTTCTCTTATTATTTTCTGAATAACTATTATTATATCTACTGCCACGCTCTGCATCATCTAACCTTTTTAATAACTCAAGAAACTGTTGCATATCAGTTATGTTATGCATAGCTACTGCCTGGTTGAGTTCAAAATCAAAATGTCTAACTAATTGTGAAACCAAATCGAATTCATCTATCTTTGGGGTCAAATATTTCAATATGGAGTACCTCTTCACGACATAGGCCTCTCTTGTTTCATTATTACCAACTCTATATCTATCAAATAATAATTCTTGTCTTACCCTTGTCTGCTTGTTTTGTCCCCAGAATTGGTTTGTGAATCTGGCTTGAAATTTGTCCATGGCCGTCACCTCATCATACACCATCTCCCACCAAACCAAAGCATCATCCTTCAGCACACCTTTCAAGCTGGCTTTTATCTTCTTTAGAAAATTCATGGAATTCGTTGTTGAAATTCCATAAAATTTTGGTAACACATTTTGTACTGGTACTGGAATATATGTGGGCATATTTATTTGATTCTTCTCTCTTCTTACTTCTTCTATTTTCTTTACTAATTTTACCTCCATATGCTCCATTTTTTGTTACGCGAATTCTCTTTTTTCTATTTCCTCTGATAATTTACTATTTAAATCCGTTATATTTTCTTCTACTTGTTGTTCTGACGACAATTGCATTGAGTCCATACCCCTTGTTAAAACTTCCTCTTGGCTCTTATCATTTAATGCCATTATTTTATTAACAATGCCTACCTCCATTTCTTCTTGTTTTACCATCATCGCATCCATTCTTTCTTCCATTCTTTTTTCTCTTTACATCAATATTCCCATCGCTTCCTGCATTCCTTTCTCTCTTTCCATCATTATCTCTATCGTTTCTTCCATTCTTTTCTCTCTTTCTTGCATTCTGCTTAATATGTCCATCATCATCATATACCTGATTACCCTGTCGTGCCCCTCTTCATGTATGGTGTTTACTTGACCTATTCTTGCCCTTGCTTCTTCCAAAATTTCCTCAGTTCCTTGCTTTGCTGATGTTATATCTTCCATCTTCGTGCTCTGTTTCTGGTTCAATACCAATACTGCTTCTGTTCGTCCCACGTTGGCCTTACCAAAAATATGCTATAAATAGTGGTTTGAAAATTTAGCACGCCACCATCTACAACTATTTTTCCCAACTAGGTTTCTCAGCCGGTGAATTTGCAAATATGAGACTTCTAACTTCTCGGGTTCCACTTAGGAAAGTCGTGTAAAAACTAAAATGAGTTGAGCGCCAGTGAAATGTTCACAAAAATTTATATACTTATTTTATTAATTAATTAGCAATAGTGGAGTGAGTGAGTAAAACAAACGCAGTGTGATAACCTAATTAAGCAATGCAGTGTACCGTTTATCTAAGTCAAGGCGCGGGCTCGTGTGTAATGCATGTTATATCCAAACATGACCTAGCCCGACATAAAGTACATACACAAGCATTCGCAAGGTACGTTACACACTTTCAACACACTTGTTTATTTAGAGTAAGGACATATAGTCGAAAAGTAGATCACTCTAACGATATATAAGACTGAAGTACTGCACGGAATTGTAAAGAAGTTGCCGGGAAAGGGTTGGTGGCTCTACGCAACGGCTGGTTATCCGACTTCTCTAAATTCACGTGATCGGTCACTAAACACACGCACGAGCGCACCGACATACAAAACCCTACACTTACGCTCTCACACAAAACCACACACCAATAGAGAGACGCAAGCTGCCAGCAGCAACCAACACACAAGTTCATACCAAGAAAGAGACACAAATTGCTGGCTGCGAACAACACATATGTTCACACCTTGCTATCTATTTTTTGGAATACTAAGGCATGATTTATTATTATTACTGGAATGTATCTTTGAATGATTTAAACCATAGCAACTTAATTACTTGACATTTATATTCTGTCATTTATATTTTGTATACTCTTGATAAAGGCGTACCGCCGAAACATGTAGAGTTTTTTAAATACATATATTTTGAAGTATACAGACCTTTAATCGCCTACTGATTAGGTTTACCATATCATACCAAGGTCACGAAGTTATTATATATATATATATATATATATATATATATATATATATATATATATATAAGTGTTTAGATAATTTCTTAGACGTTTATTAAATATAACAATTGATAAATTATTGGAGTTTTTCGGCTTTTATATGAAATATTTACAAATATCAAATTAGAATGTATGTAATTGCAGAGTAAGTGGGGACGTAAACATTGCTGTCTACAAATTACAAAGCAAATCATACGAAATATTTTTTAATTGAAAAATATTGTTACGTTGGGACTCGAACCCAAGTCTACAGCTATCCGGGCTGTTGCTTTTACCACTAAGCCACAATAGACCCAGGTTCAAGCTATTTAGAAATGCATTATAAAGTAACAGTGTTAATGAATCAGATGTCAGTTATTGAATGTAGATGTCAAGTTGAAAGCAGAAGTCAGTTTTGAAAGCTCATGTCAGTTTTGATAGCAGATGTCAGTTAGTGAAAGCAAATGTAAGTTAATGAAAGCAGATGTCTGATTTGAAAGCAGATGTCAGTTATGAAAGCAAACGTCAGATTAGAAAGCAGATGCCTATTTTGAAAGTGGATGTGAGTTATTGAAAGCAGATGTCAGTATTTTGAGAGCAGATGTCAGTTTTGAATGTTGGAAATGCTAATATTGCTCCATAGCTATATGAGTGTTTAGATAATTTCTTAGCCGTTTATTAAATATAACAATTGATAAATTATTGTTTGTCGGCTTTTATATGAAATATTTACAAATATCAAATTAGAATGTATGTAATGACATCTGCTTTCATTAACCGACATTTGCTTTCACTAACTGACATCTGCTATCAAGACTGACATGAGCTTTCAAAACTGACTTCTGCTTTCAACTTGACATCTACATTCAATAACTGACATCTGATTCATTAACACTGTTACTTTATAATGCATTTCTAAATAGCTTGAACCTGGGTCTATTGTGGCTTAGTGGTAAAAGCGACAGCCCGGATAGCTGTAGACTTGGGTTCGAGTCCCAACGTAGACCATACTTTTCAATTAAAGAAAATTTCGTATGATTTGCTTTGTAATTTGTAGACAGCAATGTTTACATCCCCACTTACTCTGCAATTACATACATTCTAATTTGATATTTGTAAATATTTCATATAAAAGCCGAAAAATTCCAATAATTTATCAATTGTTATATATATATATTTATAGTATTTTCGTGACCTTGGTATGATAAGGTAAACTTAATTAGTCGGCGATTAAAGGTCTGGTTATTACTTCAAAGTGTATATATTTAAAATAATCCTACATGTTTCGGCAATGATGCCTTTGCCAAGGATATAAAAAATATTCTGTCATTTATATTTTTTATATCCTTGACAAAGGCATCATTGCCGAAACATGTAGGATTATTTTAAATATATACACTTTGAAGTAATAACCAGACCTTTAATCGCCGACTAATTAAGTTTACCTTATCATACCAAGGTCACGAAAATACTATATATATATATATATATATATATATATATATGATATATATATATATATATATATATATATATATATAATATATATATAAATATATATATATATATATATATATAATAACTTCGTGACCTTGGTATGATATGGTAAACCTAATCAGTAGGCGATTAAAGGTCTGTATATTACTTCAAAATATATGCATTTAAAAAACCCTACATGTTTCGGCTGTATACGCCTTTATCAAGAGAATACAAAATATGAATGACAGGATATAAATGTCAAGTAATTAAGTTGCTATGGTTTAAATTATTCATATACATATACATTCTAGTAATAATAATAAATCATGCCTTAGTATTCCAAAAAATAGATAACAAGGTGTGAAAATATGTGTTGTTCGCTGCTAGCAATTTGTGTCTCCTTCTGGGTATGAACTTGTGTGTTTGTTGCTGCTGGCAGCTTGCGTCTCTCTATGGGTGTGTGGTTTTGTGTGAGAGCGTAAGTGTAGGGTTTTGTATGTCGGTGCGTTCGTGCGTGTGTTTAGTGATCGGTCGCATGAATTTAGCGAGGTCGGAAAACCAGCCGTTGCGTAGGGCCGCCAACCCTTTCCCGACAACTTCTTTACAATTCCGTGCAGTACTTCGACGGTCTGACCCCCGCCCCAACGAGGCAAGGCGCAGACAGGCGAAGCGCACCCTGTACGGGGTTGCTCATCGCAACTAAGGGAACACTCTTAGTGGCTACCTCGGTCGACGATGGTCACACTTATGCCATCTTAACGTTTTCCGCCGAAGCGGGGGCATAGCACACACGTCGAACGTGTGTGTGCTGTTAACGGCAGCCTAGCCAGGTTGTCGCCCAGGACGGGTCCTAGTGGTGTGTGCATTGCGCGGCGACGAGATAGCGCCGCGTAGCATGGTTCCTCACTCTTGCTGGAAAGGCGGAATGGCACCTGACTGCCCAACGGGCAGACCCCCCTAGAGCTTTGTAGCGCATATGCTAGGCTGCAACCCAGTAGAGGACCACATCGGCAAAAAAACAGAAAACAGGGATAGGCAAGGAAAAGCAAGACATGAGTTATTATTACGTATGCGCCCGTGGAGCGACTTAAGATACAAAGTTGTCGGCATTCGCTCAAAACGAGAAGGAAAACCACGAAAACCTGCTCGGACAACTAGACAGGAATCAAAACACGGAACAGTCATCATTATAAGCAAAAGTATATGATATTTAAATGATATTGAAATAACATAAGGTATATAACAAAAAAAAAAAAATAAAAATAAAATAAAAAATATAATATGATGGTAAATTGTAGATCGTTACAAAATTAAATTATAGTATATACTGCTTAGATTTTTTATATCATTTCTGTTGTTAATTGAATTTTTTTCCTGTTTAATACTGATCATTTCTTTAATTTGCCTTTTCACTGTGTGTTGTTCTTTATCAATTATCTGTGTCTTTTCAAAATCGAAATGGTGATCGCGTTGTAGTTTGTGTGCAGACAATGCAGTTTTGTCTGTTCTAGAGTATTTGTGGGCTTGTATTCTTTTGTATAAATATTGTTTCGTTTGGCCTATGTAGTAACTATCGCAATCGCGACATGGTATTTTATATACGACATGTGTTTCTCGATTTTTTTCTATTTTAGGTTTAAGTTTTGAAAATAAATGTTTATTAGTATTACTAAGTTTATATGTTGTAGCTATATCATATTTTTTTAAAGTGTATTTAATTTTTTCCGATATTTGTGGAACATATGTGATATATGTTGTGTCATTGTTCAAATTTTTATTGGTGTCTGCAGTGTTGTATATTTGGTGTACTCTTTTTTTAATAGTTTGGTCTATAAGTTGCGGTGGATAATTATTATCATCAAAAAAATTAAAACAATCCTAACTGATAATAATTATCCACCACAACTTATAGACCAAACTATTAAAAAAGAGTACACCAAATATACAACACTGCAGACACCAATAAAAATTTGAACAATGACACAACATATATCACAATTCCATATGTTCCACAACTATCGGAAAAAATTAAATACACTTTAAAAAAATATGATATAGCTACAACATATAAACTTAGTAATACTAATAAACATTTATTTTCAAAACTTAAACCTAAAATAGAAAAAAATCGAGAAACACATGTCGTATATAAAATACCATGTCGCGATTACGATAGTTACTACATAGGCCAAACGAAACAATATTTATACAAAAGAATACAAGCCCTCAAATACTCTAGAACAGACAAAACTGCATTGTCTACACACAAACTACAACGCGATCACCATTTCGATTTTGAAAACACACAGATAATTGATAAAGAACAACACACAGTGAAAAGACAAATTAAAGAAATGATCAGTATTAAACAGGAAAAAAATTCAATTAACAACAGAAATGATATAAAAAATCTAAGCAGTATATACTATAATTTAATTTTGTAACGATCTACAATTTACCATCATATTATTTTTTTTTTTGTTATATACCTTATGTTATTTAAATATCATTTAAATATCATATACTTTTGCTTATCATGATGACTGTTCCGTGTTTTGATTCCTGTCTAGTTGTCCGAGCAGGTTTTCGTGGTTTTCCTTCTCGTTTTGAACGAATGCCGACAACTTTGTATCTTAAGTCGCTCCACGGGCGCATACGTAATAATAACTCATGTCTTGCTTTTCCCTGCCTATCCCTGTTTTCTGTTTCTTGCTGATGTGGTCCTCTACTGGGTTGCAGCCTAGCATATGCGCTACAAAACTCTAGGGGGGTCTGCCCGTTGGGCAGTCAGGTGCCATTCCGCCTTTCCAGCAAGAGTGAGGAACCATGCTACGCGGCGCTATCTCGTCGCCGCGCAATGCACACACCACTAGGACCGGTCCTGGGCGACAACCTGGCTAGGCTGCCGTTAACAGCACACACACGTTCGACGTGTGTGCTATGCCCCCGCTTCGGCGGAAAACGTTAAGATGGCATAAGTGTGACCATCGTCGACCGAGGTAGCCACTAAGAGTGTTCCCTTAGTTGCGATGAGCAACCCCGTACAGGGTGCGCTTCGCCTGTCTGCGCCTTGCCTCGTTGGGGCGGGGGTCAGACCGTCGAAGTACTGCACGGAATTGTAAAGAAGTTGTCGGGAAAGGGTTGGCGGCCCTACGCAACAGCTGGTTTTCCGACCTCTCTAAATTCATGCGACCGATCACTAAACACACGCACGAACGCACCGACATACAAAACTCTACACTTACGCTCTCACACAAAACCACACACCCATAGAGAGACGCAAGCTGCCAGCAGCAACCAACACACAAGTTCATACCCAGTAGGAGACACAAATTGCTAGCAGCGAACAACACATATTTTCACACCTTGTTATCTATTTTTTGGAATACTAAGGCATGATTTATTATTATTACTAGAATGTATCTTTGAATAATTTAAACCATAGCAACTTAATTACTTGACATTTATATCCTGTCATTCATATTTTGTATTCTCTTGATAAAGGCGTATACAGCCGAAACATGTAGGGTTTTTTAAATGCATATATTTTGAAGTAATATACAGACCTTTAATCGCCTACTGATTAGGTTTACTATATATATATATATATATATATATATATATATATATATATATATATATAATATATATATATATATATATATATATATATATATATATATATATATATATATATATATTGAAATGTTTATATTGAGAAAATGCAATGTTTTCAAACTTAAAAATTATTCCTATTATTACTATTAGTTTCATATTTGATTAAAACATGTTATTTACATCCAATGAAATTATTAAGAGAGTATTTAAAATTCCTATAGTATTTCCAAAAGTTGAATGACATTGTAAATTTGTTAATGTCAAAAATTTACAATATAATGTATAAGAGATTGTAAAAGATGAATGGCAAGAGTATATTCTAAATTTAGAAAGAAACATTAATAGTCATATATATCAAATATTTAAATATTTAAAATGTAATAGTGTCAAACTTTTGAAAAATTGTATAGATATTAACAATGGGAAAGACTACTATACTATTTGAAATTTGAAAAATATATCGATCTCCAGGAGAACGAATTTATTTACATGAGATAGCTTTTTCTCTAGAAAAGAGGATAGTGAGAATCTTATCACGAATTATTAAAAACGAGAAATCTCATAAAATAATTATTTAATTCAAATAAAAAATTATTTACGTTTATATACACATTGAGTATTCCTTAAAAAACATATTTTTCGTGGAATATATTAGACTTGAAGAAAATAGCTTCTTTTAAAAGGAGGTTATCACAGAAAGATTCTACCAAAAAGGTTGTAAATACTTTTTTACCAACAATATATGTTTTTATATACTACATCTCCATTAACGTATAAACTTCTTGTTCTTTCCGAGTATTCACGTCAAGCTGTTTCACATTTATCAATATTGACATGAGCCCTCCTACTCTAAACTCCAGTGCATGGAACAAGTTCAACGGAGACGTTAATAATACATCTTGTTACCTATATAAACAACATATTAAGGCTAACAAAAGATAGGTATAGGGGACTACGATCAACGCATGCTTTTGATACGACAAACTATGGAATCACACGCTTTAGAATGGTTCAACCGTGTTGAAGAATAATGTAAAGATCTCGACCAATTTAAGAATATGTTCCTAAGAAAATTTTGGCACGAAACACGACAAGCTGAAGGTTTGTTTGTTAACAAAGAAAATATCGTCTATCGTCGCTGAAAGATAACATAAATCATTTCATTTACACCGACACTGAAGTAGTCATCACAATAGACGATTTATTAGAATTCTTAAGAAAGCTTGACGCTTGACGACATGCACGACATTATAAATACACAACGTATTGTACATCATACAAAACCTTCCCAACGTCCCAACTACAATCAATAGCATGCAAACTACAATAATCTTTCTGAAAATCAGAAATACCCTTATCAAAACAATATTCCTCAATACTCTAACAGATTACCATATAATTTCAATCAAAACAATATATACAACAGAAACATGCACAATAGAAATTACAATAGCAATCAAAATGATCATAATTACAAAAATGGTAATTTATCAAATAATATGGATAATAAAAATAGGAATAGAATACAGAATCAGAATAACTGCAATGCAAATGACAATGTTTCCAAACAAAATTCTTCACACAACGATCAAAATGCCAGGAACAGTCCTTCCAATTTTCGTTATGGATATGTTGGAAATCCGCACTATTACGGACCCAACAATTTTAGAGGACGAGGTCATGGAGTGAACTCGCTTCAATTCAACTATTCTTCTCCAGATTACTCCAAAGCAGGGATGGGCGTTTACGCGTCGACTTTCATAGATTACATCTACGCGTCGACAATGCGTCCGTAGACAATAAATGTACACGTCGACAATGTAGACAATGTAGACTATCTCAAGTAAATAAAAAGTGTGAGGTTATATTTTAATGTTTGTTCTGCTCCTAAGCGAGGATACTCATTTTTGGCGCTAGGTTTTGTGTTATAACAATATGAGTGGATGCAAACGAAATAATAATTTTGTAAAATTAGAATTTGAATTAATTAAAGTGGGCGGAAGATATGCCGCCAAGTGCCTTGTTTGTACAAACACTTTAAAAAACACAGCTGCAAATAGGTTACAATCTCATAGGTGAGTAGTAAGTAGTGAGTACCTAATTGTTGTTTAAATAAACATATATGCGAGGTTTATTCTATGCTGTATTAAAACATTGAAAATATTTTTTTTTTGCTTTTTAGGAATATATGCATTGCTAAAAGTGAGACCCAGTCAACCGTCAAACGTATTGAAGAATCAAGAACTGCTGACAATAGTAAACAAGTACGTATAGTTGTTTAATTATAAAGTACATATTTCATTTATTATTTATATTCTATTATTTTAGTGCGAACAAGAAACCGCTGATTTAGAGGTTATGCATACATATGTGGTTTCAGAGGAAGGAACACTCACGCCAATGGATGCAACAACTAACCCGATTGCTATTGTCGATATTACTACACCGACAGCAAACTCTTCCGGGAGTTTTAAAAGAAACTTATCTGCTAGTACACCAAGTGGAACCTTTAAATGACCTAAAACAATTTGCAGTTATTTTGATATTTTAAAGGAAGAAGAAGAAGAAAAAATAATGAAGCTTTGTCTAGGTTTATATTTGGCTGCAATCTACCATTTAATATTGGTGAATCTCCCTTATTCAAAGATTTTATTAAATCCATTCGACCGGCTTATTTAGATAAGATTCCCAGTCGAAAGAAGCTAAGCACAACATTTTTAAATAAATGTTATGACATGTAAAAGAAGAAGCAGTTATTTTATGTGACGGTTGGAAAAATGCTGCAAGCAATTCTAAGATAGTGGTGACAATGCTTCATAGTACAGATGGTGCAAATGCTTTTCTTGAGGCCTGGGATTTGACTATGGAGTCTGAAACTGGTGATAAACTTGCTGAAATAATTACAAAATCTGCTGATATTGCCAAAAAAAAATATGATGTGAATGTGTATGGTATCGTTTCTGATAATGCTAGCGCTATAACTAAAATGGGGGCTCTTCTGAAGCACTCAAAGTGGCATAGTACATGCAGTAGTCACACGGGCAACTTGCTCGCAAAAGATATATTGGATGAAAAGTTGGTCGAAAATGTGAAACTGGTACTAAAAGAATTTAAACAACCAGATTTTGAGAAAATAATAGTTTTGAAAGGAGGCCATCGAATCAAACGTCCAGCCGAAACAAGATGGTGCTCTTACCGGGATTCCTTCAAGAACATCTAGGAAAATGTCGATCACATGAAACAAATTATTGCGTCTACGAAAAAGAAAATTAAATCCAAAGTTATCGAATTAGTTTTTAGTGAGGATTTTGTCAATGAGGTTTGACAAAATTTAGAAACACACAATCCAGTTTGTGAATTAATCAATATGTGTCAAAATTCAGATACTTCTATTGCAGATTCGACAAATCTCTGGCTAGACTTAAAATTGCCAGAAAAATTTCATGAGCAATTGAAAACTCGACAGGAAATGGCTCTAAATGTATATGCATTATCAGCATTTTATTTTCACCCAGCATATAATATCAGTAAGCTTTCTGCAAAACATAAAAATATAATAAATTCATTCCTATTACAACAACTTGACAGCCAGGGACTAGAAGAATGGGATAAATTTAATACAAAAACAGGTATGTAATTTGTTTATTCATATATGATATTTATTAATGTAATGTTTTTTAAATTTAAGGTATATTTCAAATTCTACACGAAAAAGATGTCAAAAAACCTTTAGTTTTTTGGAGACTGGCAGAAATGGAGTGCCCCAACTTAGCTGCTTTAGCAGTTAAACTGCTTAAAATACCGGCATCATCCGTACAGATTGAACGACTTTTTTCAAATTGGGGACACATTCACACGCTATTAAGAAACAGGTTGACATTTGAAAACTCCAAAAAGCTAATTCATATTTATTTTACTTTAAAGGCCGAAACGGCTGAATATAGTGAATATAATTTCACTGAAGATGACGAAGAAGAAGAGATGCTGTATGATAAAATATATAACTTTATAATTTATCTATATTATCTAAAAATGTGTAAGATTCATTTAAATAAAAAAGTGTAAAATTAATTTTGCTATTGTTTACATTGTCTACATGGGCAGATGTGGAAAAATTTGTCTACGTCGACATCATTGTCGACACGTCGACAATTACATTGTGTACGGCATGTAGTCTACGCCGCCCATCACTGCTCCGAAGATAAAGAATATGATGTCATTTTAGAGAAAAAAAAACTTGGTGGAACAAGTTGCCAAGGAACCATTTCCCAGTACCTCCAATACTCCTTATTACTAATTAAAAATAAAAACACACATGTAAATATTGTAAATATTTTAATAAAGCCACATGAACCGACTTAGTAGAAGAAGAAAATACGATTTTAAGCGATAGTTTATTACTTTTCTTAAAAATTAAAAAATTAGATTTAGAAATTATTAGCTAAATCTATACAGGTTCTGTAATTTCTCTTATAAATAAAGACGTCTGTAAATTAATTAAAAATTGGGAGAATAACTTAGTTAAAATTAAAAACACCGAAATAATGGCCGCCAACAATAAAAAGATTGGAACAATATCCAAGAAAATTTAAATGTAAATATTAATGAAAAATGCTACGAGATGACAGTATACATATTCAAAGAATTGTACTTCCCTATGATCATCGGAATGGATATTATAAATACCTTAGAAATAAAATTAGATTTCACCAGAAACAAAATGTTAATCATGGACGATGAAGTCGAATTATTAAAGGAAGTTGAAGAAATGAATATTACGAAGTATGTAAGTCATTCATATGACTTACATATATGACATATAGAAGTTATATAGGTGTTATTAGAAAAAAGTAATATTCTAAATGAAACTACAAAAGAAACATTGTCCAAAATTTTATATAATAACAGTCGTATATTCAACTAGGAAATAGTATTTGCTCGCATTTATAAACAGAAAATTGAACTCCTTAACCAGGAACCAATCTATTGCAGGATATACTCTATTCCATATCACTTTTGAGACAAGATTGATGAAGAATTAGAAAGACTTCAACAACAAAACATTATCGAGAAATCCAAAACTTGTTATGTTAGTCCACTCGTCATTTTAATGAAGAAGCATTCAACTATTCGAATCTGTTTAGATGCGAGAGAGATTAACGAGAGAATAAAACCGCAATATGAAGCTCCCAAAAGCATAGACGTACTATTAGCAACATGTCAAAACGAAAAGTACTATAGCAAGTTAGACTTATTAGTCCGCCTTTTGGTTAATCAAGCTGTTACCAAAATCAAGACAATACTGAAGATTCAGCGTTGATGGCAACGTATATCATTTCAAATTTACACCCTTCGGAGTCAAAACATCCTCAGCAGCCCTCATACGTTTTCTCCATAAAATTCTAAACAAGTATCAAGAATTCTGCATACATTACTGAGATGACATTTTATTATTTTCAAATACCGAATCTGAGCACATGAGACATATAGATATCGTCTTAAAATCATTAAAAGATGAGGAGATGAAACTTAACCTCCAGAAATGTTCATTTTTACAGAATGAAGTTACATATTTGGGTTTCGTAATTAACAATAATAACCTCGCCGTTGAAGATAAGAGACTAGAGGAAATTAAGAATTTCCCACGTCCAAAAAGATTGAAAAACGATGTTTCTTAGGATTAATTTCGTTTCATCGTCGATTCATCAAAGACTACTCAAAAAAACATTACTATTGTTGAAATTACGACGCAAAGAAACAAAATGGCACTGGAACGAAGAATTCGAACAATGTTTTAACAATCTCAAGAAAGAATTTGTAGAAAACTTATCTCTATATCACGCCTACTTCAACCTGCCTTTCACGCTAAGATGCGACGCCTCCCATCATTCGATAGCTGCATTAATACAACGAAATGAATAAAACGAAAAAATAGGGATATGCTATCTGTCAAAAACCTTCAAACCTTGTGTAATAACTCGATACGTAGTCATGTGTATGCGTAACACTTTGCCAATGCGAAGCCTCGCATTTAATACAAAACATTAACGTGTTATCTAAACACGACCTTACCTCGGGTTTGTTGCATACACAAGACCAACGCATCAGGGTTATACATTTGTTCTAGAAACAAATGATAAGTAAGACAAGGATCTTCTCTAGTATATATAGACGATAGTTTTAGTCATAAAGACAGTCACTACGATAGTCAGAATTACGACGATAGTTACAACCAGTCAGTGGTGCGAACTGTGTTAAGTCTTAATAACCACGTTCTGCCCTGTCTGAGTTGAACCTAGTATAATATGTAGATCTTGTAAATATATTGTTATTCAGTTTGTAAGCGTTGAGTTAATTATAGAATGTTACCCGAACTTCGAGTGTGTATCATTTAGTACTTTATTCCGCCTCGAACCAGCAACGCGATGTGGCCGCCCAAACGGCCCACATTACATGCCGATACTCCAGGCACATAGAGTTTACACGGACGATCCATCCTGCCCACGTTACATGGCGATACTACCTTAGGGCATAAGGCCCTACCTTTTATTACATGGCGATTCTACCTTAGGGCATAAGGCCCTACCTTTTATTACATGGCGATCCTGCCTACCTACGATCCCGCCTACCTACGGCACTGCCTACCTACGGCATAAGGCCATTCTGCCAGTCGGATAAGACTGCAGGGAATAGTAGGAACACGGAACGAGCCAAAGAAAACAGAAATTTTAGCAGGTCAGTGTAACAAATGGGCAATTACGCGACAAAAAGGATGGAAGAAGGCATCTCCATCCCCTGCCAAGGAGCAACTACCACTTCAGGAGAAGAAGCAGGTATTTCTTTTAGCAAAGACAATTACAGTGTGCGTAAGTAATGCATAGACACTTTATATGTATGTGTATATTTCAAGTGATTAAAACGTTTCCTTGTACGTGTCGTAAGAATAGTATTAGTATATTTATGTGCAGAAAATTCTGCATACGCTAACAGAATGTAGAGCGTAACATTGTTATTTTTTTGCTTAAGGTCAAGTTTATTTAGAAACTAGTATGTATAATTGTAAAATTATTAAATCATGGCCGAGAAATTCAAATTTAAACCTGTCCGAGTTTGTTAGTCAAATACGCGAGAATGTAGAATTTCATATATATATTTTTTTAAGAAAGACGCCTACAGAAAGCAGAGAAAAATATGTTATATTTTTTTCTCACAAGTTCATTTACGTTCAAAGCATATGCAAAATGCACACGCTTGTATTTTTTTAAATAAGCGCCGCTCAATGATGTAATGGTTATATTTCATATTGTTATAAACAAAAGTGTAAGCAATAACATGTGTATTTTATCGATTCAAAATATGTATGTACTTACAAGACAGTTTAGAAATCCACAAAGTCAAGTTCATTTATAAAATGCACGAGCATTGTTTATTTTGTAAACGATTGCATAGTGACATTGAACAGAAGTTATTGCTGACATATTCAAAAAAATTTTTTCGCAAACAAAAGAGAATAATATTAATTAATAAAAGAAACCAATATACGAGGAGTAGTATATTAATTTTATTTGTAAGAATTCCGAAAAATTTGTCACAAACGCCTTAGAAGTTGATTCCAATGATATAATGGTTAGTAACGGGACGACTCGATAGCATCCTAATCACGTCAGGAGCTCAATAGACGACAGAGACCTATCGATTGTACCTTTACGACACCAACAACAGTGCAGTTTCCACCAACCCCCAGGACAGATCATCCTGGAGTTGTGGAACTGTCGAAAACGATAACCAACCGAATCAGACGAACTTCAAAAGTAGAAGAAAGGCAAAGAAGACTCCAATTCGCCCCTAAGTCGTGAGGAAGCAAGCATGCGCTTCCAGGAAATAGTCCGACACGACAAAAAACGGTCTCAGAATTTTTTTTTAGAGATTACAGTTATAACAAAAGTGTGTTTTGTTAACTGGTCTCTAGTTTTTCTGTATTGAAGAAAAGGCTTACAGTATAAGGGATCAGCGGTACGTGCCACCTTACTGTAGTCAGAATAAGCTTCACAAGATAGTTCTGCGCAGGAACATGACAGACAAGGAATATTTGTTGTCCAGGAAAATACACGAATGGGTGATTTCCAAAATAATTTTTCCCATGGAGGAAAATAGATAGAAAAACAGAGAGTCGATTTATTTTAAAGTATTGTTAAAAAGGGTGCACAAGAATTGGAAGCAAACAATCATGCACAAGAATTGAAACCACGAGATCAAGCATGAGGAATCGGAAACAAGAACCAAACGCGAAAAAGAAAGACAAGAATGGCGAACTGCGAAACAAGGCGATTATTCTATATAAGTTACACATGATGTAGAAATAAAATTTAAGAAACAGACTAACAAAATTGAGACAGTGTACAAAGGCCCGAATATTATTACTATTTTTATTATCATCAACAATGTAAAACTTACTATTTAGCAGTACCTTTAAAATTTAGCATTTACTATTTAAAGCTTTTGCGATTTATATTATATATTTATTATTATATATTTATTACGTATTACTACAACGAAAGAGATATGTGGCGTAAGGAAAAATAAAAAGAAAAAACAAACAAAATGGTGGACAAATGAAATAAGACATCAAATTAAGATAAAGAAAAAAGCATGGAAAACATACTTAGCAGAACAAACAGTGGAAAAATACGATATATACAAAGAAGAAAGAAAAAAAGTGAAACATTTAGTAGTACAAGCAAAAAAGGAGACATGGAAAGAATTTGGGGAAAAGATGGAAAAAAACAGTAAAGAGAACCAAAAACTATTTTATAGAGTCTTGAAATCAGTAAGGAATGAAGAAAGGTCACAATCTACACATTATATACAATAAGAAGGGAGAGATCCTAAGCGATAGAATGAAGATTATAGAAAGGTGGAAAGAATACTTTCAGGAATTGTTAAGCGGAGGAGTGGAAAACGAGAATGCTAGTGAACAACAAATAATAGGAGAAGAAGAGACAGAAGAAACAATTACCATGGACGAACTGGAAGAAGCAATACAAAAACAGAAAAATGGAAAAGCGCCAGGCTGTGACAAAATAACAGCAGAAATGATAAAAAATATAGGACAAAGAGGAAGAGAATTAATGTTGAAAATATATAACAGAATATGGAGAGAAGAGGAAATACCAAACGATTGGAAGAAGTCATTGATAGTACCAATATGCAAGAATAAAGGAAATAAGAAAGAATGCAATAATTACAGAGGAATATCCCTTCTAAGTACTGCAATGAAGATACTCGAGCAAATAATAGATAAAAGACTAAGAACAAAACTCGAAAATACGTTACATGAGTCACAAAGTGGGTTTAGAAGAGGAAGGAGCACACAAGACCAAATATTCTCTGTGAAACAAATAATACAAAAAGCCTCTAGAGAACAGAAGAAAGTGTTCTTAGCATTTATAGACTTGGAAAAAGCCTTCGATAAAGTACCAAGAGAAAGATTGTGGAATGTATTAAGAGAAAGAGGTGTCAATGGCAAAATAAGACGATTAATACAGAAAATATATAACCACAATACTAATGCTGTAATAGCTAACAATTTAGAATCTGAGATATTTAAAACAAACGAGGGACTGCGCCAAGGGGGAAGTCTGAGCCCAATGCTGTTCATTGTTTATATGGATGACATTATCAAACAGTGTGCATGTAAAAGTAAAAAGTTCAGGGTTGGACACCTTAACTTGAATGCAGTCGAAGTTTCGGAAGGGGCATTCGCAGACGACATAGTAGTTATAGCCGACAATGAGGAAGATCTGAAACGTAATTTAACAACATGGAATATGACACTAAAGGACAGTGGAATGACGATGAGTAAGAGCAAAACTAAAGTAATGGTAGTGGGAGATGAACAGGTAGATACGAAAATCGTAATAGAAGGAACTGAAATAGAACAAGTGAGAACATTCCAGTACTTGGGAGTACGAATTGATGGAAGAGGGACCCAGGACGCTGAGATTAATCAAAGAATAGAAAAAACAACAAAGCTGTACCACAGCATGAGGAATAATTTCATTAACAAAAAAGAGATATCCCGAGAAACAAAACTAAAAGTATATAAGGCAATTTACCGACCGATATTAACATATGGCTGTGAATCCTGGATATTAAGTAGAAGACAAAAGAATAAATTACAGGCAGTAGAAATGAAGTATTTAAGAAGAGTTAGAGGAGTTACAAGGATGGACAGAATAAGAAACTTGGAAATACGAAAAGATTTGAAAATGCAGTCAGTGTTAGAATACATTGAACAAAGACAGCTAGGATGGTGGGGACATTTATATAGAATGGAAAATACAAGACAAACAAGAAGGATATGGGAAGCAAGGATAATGAAAAATAAAAGAAGAGGAAGGCCAAGGACAACATGGAATGATGTCATAGCAGAAATACTGGGAAGGAAAGGCAAAACATGGACAGAAGCGAAGAACATGACAAGGAATAGAAATGAATGGAAAACGTTTATAAAAAGCTAGAAGATAAACGCCCTACACCATTGTTATGGTAATAGGGATTTTTGGATTATATATATATATATATTACGTATTACCATATATATTAGACTATTCATCATTTTACTATGTACTTGTTATTATGTGATATTTGATAACGATTTCGCTTTAGAATTTTAGTCATTGTAATTTTAGCAAATTTATTGTATTTATTGTAAATTTGTAATTTCATTAATGTTTACCATATTTTAAATAGATAGAGAGATTCTTGATGAAAGAAAAACAAACATATTAATGTTGGTTTTCCTTTCTCCCCAAGAGGGATGGTGTAATAACTCGATACGTAGTCATGTGTATGCGTAACACTTTGCCAAGGCGAAGCCTCGCATTTAATACAAAACATTAACGTGTTATCTAAACACGACCTTATCTCGGGTTTGTTGCATACACAAGACCAACGCATCAGGGTTATACATTTGTTCTAGAAACAAATGATAAGTAAGACAAGGATCTTCTCTAGTATATATAGACGATAGTTTTAGTCATAAAGACAGTCACTACGATAGTCAGAGTTACGACGATAGTTACAACCAGTCAATGGTGCGAACTGTGTTAAGTCTTAATAACCACGTTCTGCCCTGTCTGAGTTGAACCTAGTATTATATGTACATCTTGTAAATATATTGTTATTCAGTTTGTAAGCGTTGAGTTAATTATAGAATGTTACCCGAACTTCGAGTGTATATCATTTAGTACTTTATTCCGCCTCGAACCAGCAACGCGATGTGGCCGCCCAAACGGCCCACATTACATGCCGATACTCCAGGCACATAGAGTTTACACGGACGATCCATCCTGCCCACGTTACATGGCGATACTACCTTAGGGCATAAGGCCCTACCTTTTATTACATGGCGATTCTACCTTAGGGCATAAGGCCCTACCTTTTATTACACTTGCAAAATAAAATATACAGTGCCCGAAAAGGAAATACTAAGCGTAGTATTTGCTGTGTCAAAATTTCGATACTTTGAATAGGAAAATATTTTACAATAGAAACGGATCACAAAGCATTAGTAAGTATGATGGACGCCAGATTAAACAACAATAGTCTGTATCGCTGGAGTCTACTGTTAGTCGAATATGACTTCGAGATAAAACATATTCCAGGAAAACTTAGTAGAAAATTAGAACTTCCAACAAGAACAGAAATTATGTTTGCTAATATTCGCTTAAACCGAAGAGGACTTTTCTCTTACAAAACCCTCAGAGAAACGCAAGAGTAAGAATAATTTCAATCCATAATCAATAAAGTTAAACAGAAAATTGACTACAAAGAAATGTTCATCAGAGATGGCATCTTAATGAAGAAAGTAGGAAAACGTAAATTATATGTAACAAATGAAAATCATACTCGAACTATTACGAATTACTTACATAAACGATATGGTCATGCAGGATCTAGGAAACTATGGCTAATGTTCCTTGAAGCTTACTACTGCAAAACAGATGAAAAGTTTATAAAAAATGTTATAAGAGCTTGTGAAGTATGCCAAATGGCGAAAGACAAAAATTTCAAAAAGGAGCGTGTATCTAAAAGCACCAAAGTTAACATTCTGAACTTACTGCAAATGAGAATTAATGAATATTAAATCTCATTTTTACATGTCAATGTCGCCTTATGTGATGCATTAATAATTACAATCCGACAAACCAAGTTTGTACTAGCATGTATAACACACCTCGTCGCGACTACGATCTTACTGGTTGTTAGGATAATTAAAAATTACTGAAAAGCCACCTCCATCAACGGGTGCGTACAGACGCGTTTCGCTCTAATTGAAGCTTATCAATGTACGGTATCTCTGCCATATCTGTCTTCGAGATACCGCCAGTAAGATCGTAGTCGCGACGAGGTGTGTTATACATGCTAGTACAAACTTGGTTTGTCGGATTGTAATTATTAATGCATCACATAAGGCGACATTGACATGTAAAAATGAGATTTAATATTCATTAATTCTCATTTGCAGTAAGTTCAGAATGTTAACTATATATACACAAAGTAGAGAATTGAAAAGCCATATCTGTCTTCGAGATACCGTACATTGATAAGCTTCAATTAGAGCGACACGCGTCTGTACGTTCCCGTTGATGGAGGTGGCTCTTCAGTAATTTTTAATTATTCTAACAACCAGTAAGATCGTAGTCGCGACGCTACATGCTTACATGCTAGTAAAAACTTGGTTTGTCGGATTGTAATTATTAATGCATCACATAAGGCGACATTGACATGTAAAAATGATATTTACTATTCATTAATTCTCATTTGTAGTAAGTTCAGAATGTTAACTATATATACACAAAGTAGAGAATTGAAAAGCCATATCTGTCTTCGAGATACCGTACATTGATAAGCTTCAATTAGAGCGAAACGCGTCTGTACGTTCCCGTTGATGGAGGTGGCTTTTCAGTAATTTTTAATTATCCTAACAACCAGTAAGATCGTAGTCGCGACGCTACATGCTTACATGCTAGTACAAACTTGGTTTGTCGGATTGTAATTATTAATGCATCACATAAGGCGACATTGACATGTAAAAGTGAGATTTAATATTCATTAATTCTCATTTGCAGTAAGTTCAGAATGTTAACTATATATACACAAAGTAGAGAATTGAAAAGCCATATCTGTATTGGAGATACCGTACATTGATAAGCTTCAATTAGAGCGAAACGCGTCTGTACGTTCGCGTTGATGGAGGTGGCTTTTCAGTAATTTTTAATTATCCTAAAAGCACCTATGTTACAGATAAGTTAGATTTCACAGCAATTGATTACTTTTCAAATCTACCACAGACATCTAAAAGATACAGGCACGTATTAGTAATTTTAGACATTTTTTCTAAACACATTACCGTAATTCCAACAAAAAGGACAAACACAAAAACAACTTTAGAAACCCTAAATGAATACTTTGTTACTTATGCTTTACTAAGCGACAATGCTACATATTTTCACAACGATCGTTATCAAGATTATTTGCATCGCAAAGGCGTAAAAACATACTATATAAGTATCAGACATCCAGAAGAGAATGCAGCTGAAAGACAGATCCGTGAAGTAGTAAAATATCTACGAATCTTCATGACGAATAAGCACTTGAGCAAATACGTTAAAAAGATTGAAAACAAAATGAATAACACACCAAGTACCGTTCTTGAGGTATGCCCATCATCATCATAACAGAACAATCCCTAAATAGACCCTCGACAGATGAAAATACCATAAACTTAGCAGAAGACTTGGAGAACATACAAATAAAAATACAAAACCGAAACAAGAAATGGAAAAAAAAATTAATGCTCAGAAACGAAAACTAAAATCATTCAACTTATGAGATTTAGTCATCGTTAAGAACTTGAGAGTCAGTGACAAGCACAAAAACATTATGGCAAAACTCGTAAGACCATACATAGGACCTATCGAGATACACAAAAAAATTTCTGATTGTACCTATGAGTTAACAGAACCAAATACTAATATTATACAAGATAGATATCACATAACGATGTTGCAAGAGTATGCACAACAAAGATAGGGAGAAATATTCAAAAAATGTATATATTATGATTAAGCTACAAAAGATTGAACACTTATTTAAATAGGTATATAAAATTAAAATGTTACTAAACCGTAATTATCCTTCAACTTGTCGATGAATTCATTATCGAAATTCTGGTATTGGAAATTATACTATAAATTAAAACAGATGTGGTAATTATGAAACACATAAATAAGAATTATAATTACATTGAAAATAACAACTATGAAATAAATAATTCCGGTCTTAATTAATATAAAAACAATTTAATAATAGATTTATTAGTAATGGTATAGAGAGTTAATCAAAATTTCAGATATGGTTATTATAAATCATATATTACATCGTGATATATAATATGTAAACAATGGAAAGATGTATTATTATTAAAAAAAAAATATAGAATTAAAAATTAAGTATTACAAAATTTTATACATAACTAATAAAGAAAAACTTATTTTAGAAGAGTTAAAATGTTAATAATTTAAGTTTATAGATATAATTCTTCTAATTTTATTAAATCAAAATGTTAAAAAGGTTATTATGGTTAATAATACATTATTATATACACTTATAGTTACAATTATTTCAAATAAACTTAGTTTTATAGAAATATATGTATTCTTTGGATGAAACAAAATGTTCTAAGGCTGGATACAAATTTTCCTACTTTACTAAAGAAAACACTCGGTATAGTTAGTAAATTATTCATTATGTTTCACCAAGAGCCAACCGTGGATTCTATACATTATATTAAATTTTCTTACCACAAAATTCTTCGGCGGGGTTCAATTTTTGATTATACAAGAATAGTTAAACTTTCTTAGCTCGGGAATATCGATTTCCGGTATTTAAGTATATATCAAACTTACGATGTATTTTAATTTCTAAGTCGGAGACCCAAAACATAGCAACGCTATTGTGAAATTTGCGCAAAAGAGGCTTCTTCGTATCTTGTTTTTTTCAAATCCTGGTTATTGTATTACTATTTAGTGAATTTATATTTATAATATATTTTTTAATGTAAATAATTTAACCAGTTTAATTGTTCTAGTATGCGTCTAAAATCTATTTTTAATGCTAAATTAATTCTTCGTTTATTTACAAATATCGTTTTACTTGATATACGCATGCGCAAAATCTATCGTTTTACCCGCGAACTTATTCGAACAGTGCAATTATTTTCAAAGAATTTCAACTTAATTTAATAATACTTAATAAGTTAAATATATATAAAATATACGCGATATGTTCCTAAATACATTTATATTATTTAAAATAAATGTTATCTTAGCATTTATTTCTAACATGTAATATAATATAGTAAAATAACAATTAAATAATGTTTTCTCTTGTTCCTAGGTATTGCTTTGCGTTTACAAAATCTGTACTATAACTATATATATATATATATATATATATATAGTAAACCTAATCAGTAGGCGATTAAAGGTCTGTATATTACTTCAAAATATATGTATTTAAAAAAACTCTACATGTTTCGGCTGTATACGCCTTTTTCAAGAGAATACAAAATATGAATGACAGGATATAAATGTCAAGTAATTAAGTTGACTTAATTACTTGACATTTATATCCTGTCAGTCATATTTTGTATTCTCTTGAAAAAGGCGTATACAGCCGAAACATGTATAGTTTTTTTAAATACATATATTTTGAAGTAATATACAGACCTTTAATCGCCTACTGATTAGGTTTACCATATCATACCAAGGTCACGAAGTTATTATATATATATATATATATATATGAAATGATGGTTTCTCGGGCTCTTGGCCGCGTGTGAGATGTGTCCTGAGAAGGATTGTTGTCTCGACGTTTCGACGGGATCGCACTCGTCATTTTCTAGAGTTGTTCTTTCACTTGACGCTGAAGAGTAACTGCCGATCGTGTCCTCGGGTGTCTGCTATTATGTTGCACTATGGGAGGTGGGGGTTGCGCTGCTGCCGTCGTGCGTACACGGCTTCGCGTGATTGGTCCGGGTGTCTGTGATTCCTGTGTGGGGGCGTGTACCTGTCTCGATGTGTTATGTTTCGCATGAGTCTTGATTTGCATGCCGGCTAGGAGTGGCTTCCAGGTGTACGGTGAACGTTGGCCGTCGTCGCGTTTGTTTAGACTTTTGGGTCTCTTTTCTAATTCAATCGCTTCTCTAGTAATTCTAGTAGATAGACTTTCGCTCTTCGCTAGGATTTTCGTATTCTCGAAGTCAATAGTGTGCCCCGTTCGAGAATACGAAGATCCTAGCGAAGAGCGAAAGTCTATCTACTAGAATTACTAGAGAAGCGATTGAAATAGAAAAGAGACCCAAAAGTCTAAACAAACGCGACGATGGCCAACGTTTACCGTACACCTGGAAGCTACTCCTAGCCGGCATGCAAATCAAGACTCATGCGAAACACAACAGGAGACAGGTACACGCCCCCACACAGGAATCACAGACACCCGGACCAATCACGCGAAGCCGTGTACGCACGACGGCAGCAGCGCAACTCCCACCTCCCATAGTGCAACATAATAGCAGACACCCTGGGACACGATCGGCAGTTACTCTTCAGCGTCAAGTGAAAGAACAACTCTAGAAAATGACGAGTGCGATCCCGTCGAAACGTCGAGACAACAATCCTTCTCAGGACACATCTCACACGCGGCCAAGCACCCGAGAAACCATCATTTCATCATACAACTGCGAGAACATCAAAATTATCATATATATATATATATATATATATATATATATATATATATATATATATATACGAGGGAAGAGCAGTAAGTACCCGTGTTTGCAGACAGGTGGCGCTGCTGAGGGAAGTTCGCATTACCGTCGTGTACTACCATCTGTCAGACAACACCATAATAAATTTCAGACTGATTCATAGGTTAGTTTTTATTTGGCAGCCAGTTGTATCACACGTGTTTCGCGTTTCTCGATAAAATGGAAAAAGAGCAATATCGATCCGTAATTCGCTTTTTATTTTTGGATGGAAAAACATGCGAAGAAATAAAAGCGAAGTTGGATGCTGTCTATGGGGACCCTTCACCATCTATGACAACTGTAAGATATTGGTTCAACGAATTTAAACGTGGTCGTACATCTGTTTTTGATGAGGAGCGCCCAGGCCGCCCGGAAAACGTGGTTACCGAGGAAATGTTGAAAAGGTCCACGACATGATTCTCGCTGATCGCCGAACGAAAGTGCGCGAAGTAGCAGAGGCCGTAGGCGTGTCGTACGGAACGGCAATTGTGAGAAAGTGAGAAAGGTGTCGGCCCGATGGCTGCCGCGATTGCTTACGGTGGACAACTAGCGGTTACGGTTGTCAATGTCGAAGCAGTGTTTGGACCTCTTTAAGAGAGATTCGCAGGAGTTTTTGCGTCGAGTCGTTACCGTTAATGAAACCTGGATCCATTATTATACGCCAGAGTCCAAGCGACAGTCAAAACAATGGATTTTTCGGGGTGAATCTGCTCCGAAGAAGGCAAAGACGGTCCCATCGGCCGGAAAGGTCATGGCCACGATTTTTTGGGATTCCAACGGAATCATCCTCATGGACTTTTTGCAGAAAGGAAGAACAGTCACGGGGCAGTACTACAGTGAATTATTGGACCGATTCGATATAAAATTGAAGGAGACACGGCCTCATTTGGCTAAGAAAAAAGTGCTGTTTCACCACGATAATGCACCAGCACATTCATCCAGAATTGTCGCGGCAAAGTTGCATGAACAGCACTACGAATTGCTGCCGCACCCACCGTACTCGCCTGACTTGGCTCCCTGCGACTTCTTTCTGTTCCCCAACATGAAAACGTGGCTCGGGGGAAAAAGATTCAGCTCAAACGAGGAGGTTATCGTCGAGACAGAAGCGTATTTTGCAGAGATTGACAAATCGTATTTTTTGGAGGGGTTAAAGAAATGGCAGAAACGTTGGGAAAAGTGTATTGTACTAAAAGGTGATTACGTTGAAAAATAAAAAAAAATTGTGAAAAACTTGCGTCTTCTTTCCTAACACGGGTATTTATTGATCCACCCTCGTATATATATATATATATATATATACATATATATATATATATATATACATAATTGAAAAGAAATTATCGACCGTGATATATTATCAAAAATTAATTAAAATTCGGGTAAGCGGTCAATTAAAAAACTCCTTTATTAAATTACCCTATATTTCGCCACAAACTTTGTCGCTTCTTCTGGTGTAAAAAATGTATAGTTAAAAAATAATAAAATTGACGTACAAAATATAAAAATGATTCATTTTTACTCGCGCTCCGTGGAATCAATTGGGCATCTATCACACCTGATATCTGGAGTCAAACAGCCGTCAAACAGACAGATACTGCAAGTTTTTTTTTACAATATGCGGTTTGGAAATGTTGGCAGACGAAATTGTGAAAAAGAAAGTGCTAAGCTAGCAGTGGATGCAGCTATAATTTTTTGGCAACAGGCGCGCATACCAATACGTGATAAATATAAATGTCAAGATAAATTGCTAAAATTGTACGGCGACTGGAGAAATGTCCACAAACAAAGTGCAAACAGCAGATCGGATACATCAAAATCGAACGTGAACATTTTCAAGGAAACAATGGACGATCTGTTCGATATCGCTAGTGTAAACGCCCTGGATGAGATGCGTATACAAGAAGTTTTTGTTGATGCAAAGACAGAAGGAAGACCAGGGTACATGGCAGGCGTTGACAAGAAGTTACACGGCCGAGAACAGCGATCAGAACAACGAAAGCAAAAAGAAGAATCGCGGAAGAGAAAATATTCAGAACTTAACCATCAATCTTGTAAGTGAAATTATTGAACTGTTTAAATTGCTTAAAACATGAATCATCAACTGATATTTTGCAGTACTTGATACAGTTTACATTGGAAGTGAAGACGAATATGAATTCGATGATAACAGTACGGGTACGGATGCGGCATGCGAATTGCATACCGATGATGACGATGATCACACCAAACGTTCAAGAGGACGACATCATTGGATCTCGCCACGTCTTACTGTAATACTTGATAAGGCCAAAGTTAGCTGTTCAGATGCTGTCCATATTTTGATAGCATGCGCAGATAATGTAACAACTGTCATGAATAATGCTGTGACGCCTCTGACCTCTGTTGGTGAGCTTGTGATCAATCGATCTACGATCTATGAGTTACGCAAAGAATATCGTAAGCGAGAAGCGGAGGAGACTCAAACAGAATTCATTACAAAGGTAATTTAGTTTACTTCAAAACTTATATTTAATTCGAAGTTATACGAATAATGTTAATTTTCACCGATTTCTATTTTATTTTTAATACGTAGATCAATAGCGTACAGTCATTGGTTATTCACTGGGGGTGGAAAACTGTTGCCGGACCTGTTTGGCAGAGGCAAAATTGATCGAATCGCAATGCTCGCCAGTTATGAAGGGACATCTAAATTTTTGGGCGCTCCCAAAGTCCCTGCTGGCACAGGAGAAAATATGGCCAAAGTAGTTCATGATGCACTCATCAAATGGGATATTTTTAATAAAGTTTCCGCCATGGGTTTCGATACCACTTCATCAAATACAGGCCAAAACACTGCTTTTTGTTGCAGCACAAACTCGATCGGAAATTAATCAAGTTCGCATGTCGGCATCACATGTTGGAAATAGTATTGAAACACGTCTTTGAAGTCAAACACTCCGAAACAAGTGGGCTTGAAGTGCCTATTTTTAATCGTTTTGCTGCCACCTGGCAAAATCCCGACCACAAATCGTTTAAAAGCGGACTCGAAGACACAATTGTACGCTCAAAAATTAGTAATGCTGAATGCGAAGCCATTAAGAATTTCTGCAACCAACAGCTACAACCAACACAAATCCGCGCGGATTACAAGGAACTACTACAATTAACAATAACGTTCGTTGGTGAAGTCGGCGGAAGCTTTCGTACACCTGGTCCAACATCCCACCCAAGGTTCATGGGAAAAGGCATATACACCTTGAAAATATACCTCTTTCGGGAGCAGTTCACTTTGACACAACGAGAATTGAACGGACTACGCGATATATGTATTTTTCTCGTGCGACTGTATGTCAAAGCGTTGTTTACATGCACAAATGCCATACGAGCCCCAAATCAAGATATACATTTTTTGAAAGACTCCATCGCATATGCAGAAACCGACCCAGATGTGTCTGAAGCGGTTTTACGTAAATGGAAAAGCCATTTGTGGTATTTGGCACCGGAAACAATAGCTTTAGCGTTTTTCGATTCGGATGTTTCTCACGAAGAGAAACGAAACATGGTTAGGCGCCTGCAATCAACAGAACCAATTATAAAATTGGATGATGATCGAAAATTCTCCGACCCAAAACTATTGCTGTACAATAATTTGAGCGATTTCGTGTCATACAAAATCAAACATTTTTTCGATGCCTTCCAATTGACCACTGAATTCTTGAAGCACGAACCATCCATTTGGGAAACGAAAGAAGATTATCAAGATGCTCTCGATGTTTGTCGTGATCTGTTTGTTGTTAACGACGCTGCTGAACGCGGTGTACAATTTATGAATGATTACAACAATATCCCTCACACAACAACTCGGATCTGATATAATCTTCAAATTGTTGTAACTTTTTTGTTTCTCTAACGATTTTGATCATTTATGGCTTGTTAGAATGGAAACTGTATTTAAAATCGATATCAAGTCTAGTTATCCAAAAAAAATATTTTTAGTTGCTTAAACATACGCATTTTGATTAAAAATCCCATATTTCACCATATAAAGTGTGTTTTAATTTTTCAATGAACTTTGGGGAGGCCTTAGCGTTATCCGATCGGCCCCTAATTTTTTATTGAAGGCTTGTAGGCCAAGTAGAAACTTTTTCGGCCCGGCAATCAAGGATCGCAGCAACTTTCAGTTTCTGCCTCATATGCTATAAACGGTCTAATATATATATATATATATATATATATATATATATATATATATATATATATATATATAATAACTTCGTGACCTTGGTATGATATGGTAAACCTAATCAGTAGGCGATTAAAGGTCTGTATATTACTTCAAAATATATGTATTTAAAAAACTCTACATGTTTCGGCTGTATACGCCTTTTTCAAGAGAATACAAAATATGAATGACAGGATATAAATGACATTTATATCCTGTCATTCATATTTTGTATTCTCTTGAAAAAGGCGTATACAGCCGAAACATGTAGAGTTTTTTAAATACATATATTTTGAAGTAATATACAGACCTTTAATCGCCTACTGATTAGGTTTACTATATATATATATATATATATATATATATAATAACTTCGTGACCTTGGTATGATATGGTAAACCTAATCAGTAGGCGATTAAAGGTCTGTATATTACTTCAAAATATATGTATTTAAAAAACTCTACATGTTTCGGCTGTATACGCCTTTTTCAAGAGAATTCAAAATATGAATGACAGGATATAAATGTCAAGTAATTAAGTTGCTATGGTTTAAATTATTCAAAGATACATTCTAGTAATAATAATAAATCATGCCTTAGTATTCCAAAAAATTGATAACAAGGTGTGAAAATATATGTTGTTCGCTGCTAGCAATTTGTGTCTCCTTCTGGGTATGAACTTGTGTGTTGGTTGCTGCTGGCAGCTTGCGTCTCTCTATGGGTGTGTGGTTTTGTGTGAGAGCGTAAGTGTAGGGTGTTGTATGTCGGTGCGTTCGTGCGTGTGTTTAGTGATCGGTCGCATGAATTTAGAGAGGTCGGATAACCAGCCGTTGCGTAGGGCCGCCAACCCTTTCCCGACAACTTCTTTACAATTCCGTGCAGTACTTCGACGGTCTGACCCCCGCCCCAACGAGGCAAGGCGCAGACAGGCGAAGCGCACCCTGTACGGGGTTGCTCATCGCAACTAAGGGAACACTCTTAGTGGCTACCTCGGTCGACGATGGTCACACTTATGCCATCTTAACGTTTTCCGCCGAAGCGGGGGCATAGCACACACGTCGAACGTGTGTGTGCTGTTAACGGCAACCTAGCCAGGTTGTCGCCCAGGACCGGTCCTAGTGGTGTGTGCATTGCGCGGCGACGAGATAGCGCCGCGTAGCATGGTTCCTCACTCTTGCTGGAAAGGCGGAATGGCACCTGACTGCCCAACGGGCAGACCCCCCTAGAGTTTTGTAGCGCATATGCTAGGCTGCAACCCAGTAGAGGACCACATCAGCAAAAAACAGAAAACAGGGATAGGCAGGGAAAAGCAAGACATGAGTTATTATTACGTATGCGCCCGTGGAGCGACTTAAGATACAAAGTTGTCGGCATTCGCTCAAAACGAGAAGGAAAACCACGAAAACCTGCTCGGACAACTAGACAGGAATCAAAACACGGAACAGTCATCATGATAAGCAAAAGTATATGATATTTAAATGATATTTAAATAACATAAGGTATATAACAAAAAAAAAATATAATATGATGGTAAATTGTAGATCGTTACAAAATTAAATTATAGTATATACTGCTTAGATTTTTTATATCATTTCTGTTGTTAATTGAATTTTTTTCCTGTTTAATACTGATCATTTCTTAAATTTGTCTTTTCACTGTGTGTTGTTCTTTATCAATTATCTGTGTGTTTTCAAAATCGAAATGGTGATCGCGTTGTAGTTTGTGTGTAGACAATGCAGTTTCGTCTGTTCTAGAGTATTTGTGGGCTTGTATTCTTTTGTATAAATATTGTTTCGTTTGGCCTATGTAGTAACTATCGCAATCGCGACATGGTATTTTATATACGACATGTGTTTCTCGATTTTTTTCTATTTTAGGTTTAAGTTTTGAAAATAAATGTTTATTAGTATTACTAAGTTTATATGTTGTAGCTATATCATATTTTTTTAAAGTGTGTTTAATTTTTTCCGATAGTTGTGGAACATATGGAATTGTGATATATGTTGCGTCATTGTTCAAATTTTTATTGGTGTCTGCAGTGTTGTATATTTGGAGTACTCTTTTTTTAATAGTTTGGTCTATAAGTTGTGGTGGATAATTATTATCAGTTAGGATTGTTTTAACATAACATCAAAAGATTTAAAAACATTTAAGATAACATCAAAAAAATTAAAACAATCCTAACTGATAATAATTATCCACCACAACTTATAGACCAAACTATTAAAAAAAGAGTACACCAAATATACAACACTGCAGACACCAATAAAAATTTGAACAATGACGCAACATATATCACAATTCCATATGTTCCACAACTATCGGAAAAAATTAAACACACTTTAAAAAAATATGATATAGCTACAACATATAAACTTAGTAATACTAATAAACATTTATTTTCAAAACTTAAACCTAAAATAGAAAAAAATCGAGAAACACATGTCGTATATAAAATACCATGTCGCGATTGCGATAGTTACTACATAGGCCAAACGAAACAATATTTATACAAAAGAATACAAGCCCACAAATACTCTAGAACAGACAAAACTGCATTGTCTACACACAAACTACAACGCGATCACCATTTCGATTTTGAAAACACACAGATAATTGATAAAGAACAACACACAGTGAAAAGACAAATTAAAGAAATGATCAGTATTAAACAGGAAAAAAATTCAATTAACAACAGAAATGATATAAAAAATCTAAGCAGTATATACTATAATTTAATTTTGTAACGATCTACAATTTACCATCATATTATATTTTTTTTTTGTTATATACCTTATGTTATTTAAATATCATTTAAATATCATATACTTTTGCTTATCATGATGACTGTTCCGTGTTTTGATTCCTGTCTAGTTGTCCGAGCAGGTTTTCGTGGTTTTCCTTCTCGTTTTGAGCGAATGCCGACAACTTTGTATCTTAAGTCGCTCCACGGGCGCATACGTAATAATAACTCATGTCTTGCTTTTCCCTGCCTATCCCTGTTTTCTGTTTTTTGCTGATGTGGTCCTCTACTGGGTTGCAGCCTAGCATATGCGCTACAGAACTCTAGGGGGGTCTGCCCGTTGGGCAGTCAGGTGCCATTCCGCCTTTCCAGCAAGAGTGAGGAACCATGCTACGCGGCGCTATCTCGTCGCCGCGCAATGCACACACCACTAGGACCGGTCCTGGGCGACAACCTGGCTAGGTTGCCGTTAACAGCACACACACGTTCGACGTGTGTGCTATGCCCCCGCTTCGGCGGAAAACGTTAAGATGGCATAAGTGTGACCATCGTCGACCGAGGTAGCCACTAAGAGTGTTCCCTTAGTTGCGATGAGCAACCCCGTACAGGGTGCGCTTCGCCTGTCTGCGCCTTGCCTCGTTGGGGCGGGGGTCAGACCGTCGAAGTACTGCACGGAATTGTAATGAAGTTGTCGGCAAAGGGTTGGCGGCCCTACGCAACGGCTGGTTATCCGACCTCTCTAAATTCATGCGACCGATCACTAAACACACGCACGAACGCACCGACATACAACACCCTACACTTACGCTCTCACACAAAACCACACACCCATAGAGAGACGCAAGCTGCCAGCAGCAACCAACACACAAGTTCATACCCAGAAGGAGACACAAATTGCTAGCAGCGAACAGCACATATTTTCACACCTTGTTATCTATTTTTTGGAATACTAAGGCATGATTTATTATTATTACTAGAATGTATCTTTGAATAATTTAAACCATAGCAACTTAATTACTTGACATTTATATCCTGTCATTCATATTTTGTATTCTGTTGAAAAAGGCGTATACAGCCGAAACATGTAGAGTTTTTTAAATACATATATTTTGAAGTAATATACAGACCTTTAATCGCCTACTGATTAGGTTTACTATATATATATATATATATATATATATACATATATATATATATATATATATATATATATATATATATATATATATATATATATATGTGGTAAATTCAATTTGGTGGCGATTTAAGGTCTGGTTTTACTTCAAAATATATGAATTTAAAATAGTCCTACATGTTTCGGCAAATGATGCCTTTTTGAAGGAATATAAAACACAAATGACAGTATATTAATGTCATACAAATGTATGATGTATGTCTGATCATGGTCTTGTTCATTCGCTCTACCATCCCATCTGATTGTGGATGCAAGGGAGTTGTTCTCGTCTTCCGTATGTCCAAAAGTCCACACATCTTTTCGAATAGACTGGACTCAAAATTTCGCCCTTGATCGGAATGAAGTTCCAAGGGTACACCAAAACGGCTGACGAACTCCTTCACAATCACGTCTGCTACAGTTCCGGCTTCTTGATTTGGTAGAGCATATGCTTCAACCCATTTGGTAAAGTAATCCATGACCACTATTATGTATTTATTTCCTTTGTCGCTTTCAAATGGGCTTCCTACATTGTATTGGCGCATGGGTGCACGTCGACGCCTCTGGGGACCATTGCTTCGGCGCAATTAGCACACTTTCAGCACCATTCTTTCACATCTCGTGAACAATTCAGCCAGTATAATCTCTGGCGCACCTTCTCCAGTGTTTTATGGACTCCAAAATCTCCCCCAGTAGCACCATTATGGAGTTCTCGCAATACCTCTGGTATTCTTTTCTTGGGAACCACCATTTGCATCTTCCGCTCGCTTCCATCGTGATTTTCGATCTCACGTCTCAGGAAATCGTCTTCTATGGTTAAGGAATCCCATTGTGCCCAGTATGACTTCAATTCTCGTGAATGGGGAGCAATTTCTTGCCAGTCGGTCTTTGCCCATTTCTCTTCCAAGACCTGAGGGCTGCAAGATCCGGATCAGCTTCTTGATCTGCGCGCAGATTGTCAGGTTGCCATTGTTTATCAACCAGGGTCGTTCGAAGAGCGTTGGCCGATGTGTCTTCGATTCGGTTGCAATATCGACAATCTTCTGGACAGGGCCTTCTGGAAAGGGCATCTGCATTTTAATGTTTGAGGCCTGCTCTGTGTTCAATGACAAAGTCATACTCCTGTAGCCTCTCAATCCAATCTAGCTACTTGACCCTCTGGATTCTTAAATTGTAAGAGCCACTTTAAGGCGGCGTGATCAGTGCGGATCAGGAACTTCTGCCCATGCAGGTACTTGTAAAAGTGCTCTATGGTCTTAACTACTGCCAATAGTTCTCTCCTGGTTACGCAGTAGTTCCTCTCCGGTTTGGACAGGGTCTTTCTGAAGTATCCAATGACCTTTTCTTGTCCACCTTGGATTTGAGAGAGCACGCCACCAATCTCGACGTTACTGGCATCCGTATCCAGAACAAACCTCCCAGATGGCAGTGGATAGTTTAAAACAGGTGCACTGATCAACGTGCCTTTTAACAACTCAAAGACCGCTAGGCATTCGTTGTTCCAAATGAATGCTCGATTTTCTGTTAGGCGAGTATGTGGTTTTGCAATGTTGGAGAATCCAGGAGCGTAGCGTCGATAATATGTGCATAATCCAAAAAAGCTTCTTAGCTGATGTTTGTCTTTGGGTACCGGCCATTTTTCCACAGCTTTTACTTTTTCTGGATCCACAGCAACTCCTTTTCTGGAAACCACATGTCCAAGGTAATTTACCTCCTTGCGGAAAAGGTGACATTTCTTTGGACTTAATCTCAGGTTGGCATCTCTCAACCTCTGGAATACTACTTCCAAATTTTTCATGTGATCTTCAAAGGTCTTCCCTACCACAATCGCATCATCGAGATATACCAGGCAGGTATTCCAAGACAGTTCCCTCAGTACAGTGTCCATGAGTCGCTCAAAAGTAGCTGGGGCGATACCCAGTCCAAATGGCATGACTGTAAACTGCCAGAGTCCTGTACCTAAACTGAAGACAGTCTTTTCTTTGTCATTGGGATCCATTCCCACTTGCCAATAACCGTTCTTCAAGTCGAGAGTGGAGAACCATTTTGCTCCTGCCAAGGTGTCTAGCGTATCGTCTATTCTTGGGAGAGGATAGCTGTCCTTTTTGGTCACACTATTCAAACGACGATAGTCCACGCAGAATCTGGTAGATCAATCCTTCTGCCTAACAAGGACCACTGGTGAAGCCCATGGACTATTCGACGGTTCAATTACTCCTTGGCTTTCCATATCTTGTATAATCTGCTTGGCTTCCTCACGCTTTGCCAGTGGTAACCTTCTTGGTCCCTGTCGTATTGGACTTGCATCGCCGGTATTTATTTTGTGCATGACAATATTGGTTCTTCCTTTCTTGCAGTCTCAGAGACGTCTTCGTAATGTGTGATTAGATCCTTAACTTGGCTTTGTTTTTCTTGCTCAATCCTTGACAGGCTGGGTCGATTATCTTGGACAATTTCTCAGGAACCTGCACGAATCCATTCTTCTTCGCCTTTACACGATGAACGACAGCCGACACTGGCGAACACCACCCCAAAATAGTACCCTTCTTCAATGAAAGGGTAATAATTCACATTCATCACCCTTACCGGTACAGTCTTCTGACTCTTAACCAGCATTTTGGCAACTACTATTCCTCGGCCCACCTCTTCATCATCAGCCTTTGGTTCTAACATTGTAACATGGCCGTCCAAATAATCACCTTCCAAACACGCCGTTAAAAATGTCTCACTTCTTGCATCTAGAACAACATTCTCTGCTGTAATTACTTCTATATTCCCCCAATTTTTTTCATGAAGAGACAATTTTTCATTATTTACTTTTAAAGTGCCTTCATTCATGTTTAACTGGAAGCCGTAGGTGTTCATGATGTCTAATCCCAAGATTATTTGTTCTTCTATGTCTGCTACGAGAACACGATGTCAGATTGATGTTGGACCTATGATAAAGATGACATCTACTTCACCTGCCATAGAAGCTGCTTCTCCAGTAGCTGTCCTAAGTCTCCATTTGCTAGAAAATAACTTTTTATTTCTGGGAATTAAATCGGGTCGCACGATGGTTTTCGTCGATCCAGTATCTAGCAAGCAAGCATAGGTCTTTCTTTCCATAACAGCGTCCACATACAGGCCAGACCGTTGGTTGTTGCAAGGATGCGACTTGGCCAGGCGTCCTTGAGGTTTCCTGATGCTGGATCGATGATTGCCCCCGCTCATCGAACCGCTTTAGTTTTCCTGCTGCTCAGACGATGCTTTCTTGGCTACCTTACCTTACCTTCGAATTGTGTCAGGTAAGTTGCCCATGACGTCTTTCCATCAAAGGTTGGTGGCTTGATTCTGGTCTTCGAAGTAGCCACAAGTTCTTCTTTTATTTCGATGGGCCGTGGTATAACTTCTTCGTTGACATGCTTGGGATCAGAATGACTCATGGTAACGGGTAATTTCATCTGAGTCATTATTGCATCTAAAAATCTAGAATGTTCTCCAATTTTCTTCTCGACAGCTATGAAAACCTCTTCCTTTAACGCTTCTGAGTTTTCCACTAGTCGCTGTTCTAGAACTTTCTTAGCTCTCGAATTTTCAGAATTCTTCTTTTCCATCATTTCCAAAGTTTGCTCCATTTGTTCCAGACTTTTCTCGAAAGTTCTAGAATTTTCCAGTAATTTCTTTTCTAGATTTTTCTCGAGAATTCTAGAAGTTTCCAGGTTTCTTCCTTCCATTTGATGCATTTGAGTTTGTGAATCTATTAAACGCTGTTCCAAGGTTTGCGAGTTGTCTATTAGTCGTTGTTCCAAACTTTTCACACCATCCAGATTCTTTTGCTCCATTTAAGTTTGTGAATCTATTAGACGCTGTTCCATTGTTTTCACACAGTCTAGATTATTCTGTTCCATTTTAGTCTGTGAATCTATTATTCGTTGTTCCATTTGCATCAAGCGAATTCATGTCAGCATCTCCACCTGGAACTTGAAAGACATAATTCTCTGGATCCTCGCCTTCTTGGATCAACACATTGCGAAGCCGTTGCTGGAGGATTGACTTTTTGCCAGTTGTATCCTCATCCCTCTCTTCTAATTCTCGTTTCAAATCGGTCACCCTTAATTCCGTAAGTTTCCGTAAGATTCAATGGGACATTGAATCCTAGAGCCTTCTTGGACGGCTTATATATAAATGGGAACGTTTTTTCTCGATTGCTCCAAATGCGTCGAGAAAAAGTCTAGAGGGATGACGCTCTACGCGTCATCGGATGAGTCATTACAATATGCTATTACATTTAAATCCATGTATCAAATGATATATCGAGGACTGCAATATCAACAATAAGCTCAATAATCAAATCGAAACCATATTCAAGCTAATAAAAAAATGTCCTCCGAAACTCACCTTGTTGGAGAGAAAGAGAATTTTATCTTTCCCAAAGGTGAATTCTCTATAACAATTTTAATTTAAACAGGTAAAGATCTTTTTAAATGACATAAACTTTGCAGTATTAACTAAATTAAATTCCAGAATGTAATACTTCAATAATATATGTTTATTTTCTACAAGAAATTATATTTGATATGGTTATTTACATTTATAGATATTTCTAATTTTGATAAAGATAAATATTATTTTAATATTTCAAATATAACAAATTTACGAGGAAAAATAAAACTTACGCGAGAGCTCTGAGTCAAAGAATGGTTTAAAAACTATATAAGAATAAATGACCATACTGATAAAAGCTGGTATATTGATATTATTCAACACTTAATTATGAATTCTTGGTTTTAAATATTTTTGGTTTATCACTTACATGATTTAATTTAATACTTGATAATACTTGAATAAATTTAACTACAATCGTACCAATTGTAATACTGTTTCTACTACGAAGATAATTTCCAATATATTGGTATCATAGGCATTGAAGAATCTGGTAGTTAAGTTGAAAATAACCAATCCTTATTATAATATAAATGGATAAACTTGATAAAATAGCTATTATATGTCCAACTCTTCTGTATGTAGACTAATTAATAATAGCCTGCGGAGACTTTAAAATTATTTTACAAAATGCACCAAACGTGGTTAAATGTGCTCAGATATTTAAATAAACGATGATCCAGCCTTCTGGGTTCTTCTTCAGGTATTTTAAAATAACTAATTAACCATAATGTAAACTTTTAAAGAAAATTTCATTATAATAATAAATATCCATTGGATAATTTATTAATTGTTTTTAGATAATATTACTAATCTGCGATTTATCTTTATTTTTAAATTCGCATTCAAAATTTCTGTCATTTTATTTACAGACAAAATAATAATAATCTCTTTTTTTCAATTGCTATGGTTATTCAATGTACTCATATATATCATTTTATCAAAGCTAATTTCGGTATTTTTGGGATTGCCAGTTTGCATTCCGTAATTCGTTGCGCGTTGATAATGACCTTACCTAGATTATATTAAGGGCACTTATTACATGAAGACAAAAAATCAACCTTAGGTACGCCGTATGATAAAAGAAAAAATTTGGAGCTTAGGAATTCCTTGCAATAGCCACGGCAGAGGCAGCCCATTAGGCTGAAAAGGGGACTATTTCCGACCGCCCCTTTCCGACCTCTGGTCGATCACTAACACCATCTATCAAACCGAGTGCATTGTCGTAGGAGGCGGAGTTTTTATGGGCTCTGGCTACCGCATTGGGTTAGCACTTCACTGTGTGTTTATGACCGCTATGAAAACTAGGAGTGGACGCCGGATATATAAAATAGATCCACAAGTAAGGCAAATGCTAAAACATATTATAAAGGATTGGCAAACAACATTGACAATCAACATAAACCGACCAACAACAGAAGTAGGTAAAATAAAAATACAGAGAGGAGTATTTCAAGGCGATTCGCAAAGCGCTCTCTGGTTCTGCATGGCAATAAACCCGTTATCAACCATGCTCAATGCGGACGGGAGAGGCTATGAAATTAGGGAAGTGGGCAGCAAATCTCCCATCTGTTCTATATGGATGACCGGAAACTTGACTCAACAACAAGAAAAGATCTCGAAGAGCTATTGAGGACAACAGAAACTTTCAGTCATGACATAAAAATGAACCTTGGCCTAGACAAATTCCGCATAAACGCGATGACCAAAGGCATCTGGATTGATTCGGTGAACTATGCATTAGAACACACATTAGACGCACAGGAATTTATACAGACAATGCAACCTCAAGACACATACAAATACCTTGGCTTCAAACAGAGCAGAGGGATAGACAAGAACCGCATAGAAGAACAAATAACTCAAGAGGTCAAACGCCGAATTAATCTGATCTTTAAGACTAAACTTTCAGGTCGAAATATGGTCACCACAGTAAACACATACGCACTACCAGTGCTAATATATACGTTTGGTATAGTGCGATGGACCGCAATAGAATTAGAGAAAATAAACAGACTAGTACGGGTAACATTGACTAAACACCGTGCCCACCACCACAGAAGTTCCGAACGAGAGATTCCACCTTCCTAGGAAGAAAGGAGGCAGAGGCATCATTGATATTAAATGAGCAGGTACATGACCTCAGAGAATTCTTCACAGTAAAGGCACAAACATCAAACATCCACAGAGTTGTGTGCAACAATGATGATCGTTTCACTCCATTCAACTTAAAGGACACGCAAAACAATATTAAAGAAAAAGTATTACACGACTACGAAAAAATTTACGCTTGGAGGAACAAAGAACTACACGGCAGGTACATACACGCTACACACAATGAATACAACGATAAAGAATCGACACTACAATGGCTATGTAACACCAACTTATTTGTCGAAACAAAGGGCTTTATGATGGCTATACAAGATCAAGTGATAGCAACTCGCACCTACAAGAAACACATACTAAAAGAAAACATCGCATCAACGTCATCCAGAATATGTGACGAGAAGCCGGAAACTATAGAGCAGAGTATATACTCAGCGGATGCCCTATTTAGCCCCAAAACAATACACCAGACGCCACAACAAAAATAAATAAATTATACATACATGTAGCCACAAAAAAACTGCTGCAAAATGGTATGACAATTTCCATTTATTTACGAATAACTTACTAAAAAAATAAGTAAGCAAAAACTACTGCAGAACACAACCGCACACCATACTTGAATGCGTGTAATGGGACACTAATGGGGACAGATGGAAATATTTGCAGCGACTATAAGCAGAAAACGATTTTTATTTCTATTGAAGTACTTAGATTTAATGATCGTCATACAAGGTTGACAAGAAAGGAATTGAACAGATTGGCTGCTATTAGAGACATAATAGACGTTCCTGTAGATAATTGTAAAACTTATTAATCACCTAGCAACAGTGTAACAGTTGACAAAAAATTGGAAGGATTTAGAGGGCGGTACATTTTTAAACAATATATTCCTTTGAAACCTAAAAAATATGGTATAAAAATGTAGGTCATGGCAGATAATTACACATTCTACGTACTTAATATAGAAGTTTATGCAGGAGCACAACCGGAAAGATCACCTAATGCAGTTAGCAATAGACCAATTGAAGTTGTTTATCTCGATCAATTTATGGGTCAGGGCGAAATATTACTGCAGATGCAGATTATTGGTTCACAGATATAAGATTAGTTAAGGAGCTAGCCCGTAATGCTGTAAGCTACGTAGGCACTGAATAGAAAAACAAGGCACAAATTCCAAGAGTACAAAGATATAAAAGATTGCGCAGTAACATCGAGTATTTTTAGTTTTAGACCAACATGTACACTTGCGTCTTATGTGCCAAAACCTTTAAAAAAATGTGGTTCTTGTAGCTAGTATGTATAATGATCAAGCTATTGATACTCAAACCAAAGAAAAAAGAAATCCTGAAAGAATTAGCTATTACAATCAAACAAAAAGTAGCGTTGATACAAATGATGAATTATTCGAAACTTACAGCGTTTGCCGAAATACGAAACGTTGGCCAATGGTCTTATTTTATTCAATGCTAAATATGGCACGGATTAATGCTCAAATAATACTGAAAAAGAATTGACAAACAACCGGCAAAAGAAGAATCTTTCTTAAAACTTTAGGTGAAGAATTGATACGCAAATATTTGAGAAGCAGACTTACAAGCTCTTCGGGAATACATATACCACTTAGAAAAAAGATCGAATAGGTAACACAAAATTTCAACACTGTAGACCATAATATGAATGAAGCCACATCATCGAATGCACTTTCCCCAACTTCTGGACAAAAGCTCAGTAAAAGAAACACGTTTTACTAAGTACGCATGCTAAAAATGTAGTAAATATTTATGCTTGGAACATTGTTGTATGGTATGTGCTGACTGCTTGTCAAATTCATATTAGCTTTTAGTTGCTTATACCTCTCCACACAGCTTATATAGACTACTAAAAAGCATTTGACAGCATCCCACATACTTGGCTATTACAAATATTCGAGATATATAAAATAGATCCACAAGTAAAGCAAATGCTAAAACATATTATGAAGGATTGGCAAACAACATTTACAATGAACATAAACCGAACAACAGCAGAAGTAGGTAAAATAGAAATACAAAGAGTAGTATTTCAAGGCGATTCGCTAAGCGCTCTCTGGTTCTGCATGGCAATAAACCCATTATCAACCATGCTCTATGCGGACAGGAGAGGCTATGAAATTAGGGAAGTTGGCAGCAAATCTCCCATCTGTTCAATATGGATGACCTGAAACTTTACTCAACAACAAGAAAAGATTTCGAAAAGCTGTTGAGAACAACATAAACTTCCAGTCATGACATAAAAATGAACTAGAGAAATGCCGCATAAACGCGATGACCAAAGGCATCTGAATTGATTCAGAGAACTATGCATTAGAACACACATTAGACGCACAGGAATTTATACAGACAATGCAACCTCAAGACACATACAAATACCTTGGCTTCGAACAGAGCAGAGGGATAGACAAGAACCGCATAGAAGAACAAATAACTCAAGACGTCAAACGCCGAATTAATCTGATCCTTAAGACAAAACTTTCAGATCAAAATATGGTCACCGCAGTAAACACATACGCACTGCCAGTGCTAATGTACACGTTTGGTATAGTGCGATGTACCGCAACAGAATTAGAGGAAATAAATAGACTAGTAAGGGTAACATTGACTAAACACCGTACCCACCACCCCAGAAGTTCGAACGAGAGATTCCACCTTCCTAGGAAGAAAGTAGGCAGAGGTATAATTGATATTAAAAACATCCACTATGAGCAGATTCATGACCTCAGAGAATTATTCACAGTAAAGGCACAAACATCAAACATCCACAGAGTTGTGTGCAACAATGATGACCGTTTCACTTCACTCAACTTAAAGGACACGCAAAACAATATTAAAGAAAAAGTTATACACGACAACAAAAAATTTACCCTTGGAGGAACAAAGAACTACATGGCAGGTACAAACACGCTACACACAATGAATACATCGATAAAGAAGCGACACTACAATGGCTATGTAACACCAAGTTATTTGTCGAAACAGAGGGCTTTATGATGGCTATACAAGATCAAGTGATAGCAACTCGCACCTACAAGAAACACATATGAAAAGAAAACTTCGCAACAACGTCATGCAGAATATGTGGTGAGAAACCGGAAACTATAAAGCATATACTCAGCGGATGCCACATTTTAGCCCCAAAACAATACACCAGCCGCCACAATAATGTTGCGAAAGTGATACACTAGGCAATATGCAAAATGTATGATGGAACCACTGGAACAACACCATATTACAAGTATCAGCCGATAAATTTAGTGGAGTTGCCTGAGGCCATGATTTACTGGAATCGGACAATACAAACTGACAGAACTGTCCAACACAACAGACCAGATATTACATTACGACCATAACAAGATAACGTACCTCATAGACATCTCTGTGCCAGCGCCAGCGAATATCCAGGCGAAGCACAGAGACAAGATCGACAAATATTTACCACTTGTCCAAGATGTTAAAGAAGTGTGGAGCCAAAACAAAGTGATTGTAGTACCCATCATCATCGGTGCTACAGGAGAAATACCGCTGAAGTTACATGCGGCTTTAAACACTCTAAACATACATCCTATGACATATAAACACGATGAAAGAAGAACACTTGGTTATATGTTTCACTAAATTTTATTTACATAAAATAAGACAATTGTTTCGGACTCTGCAGTCCATTTTCAATTAACATAAGAATAAATTTTCTAAAATATAAATAGATGTATGTAACTACAAAATAGAAATGGGATAACGTTACTAACAAATGTTCGTGCAAGTGGAAAGGGGGGGGGGGGGTATTTTAAGATACAATATAATTATTCAATAGCTCATTAAATTCAAATAACTGCTCTCATTATCGGCGAAAGGCTAAACTCTGTTTGCTCGTTTACAATGTTTAACGACTTATTTTTCGCCTTTGAAATTTCTAATATTTCCAGGAGATTTAATCTTAATGCTTTTGAAGAAGAGTGTAATATATTAAAATTGTCCGATGAGATCATATGGTTGTTATCAATGCAGTGTTCTGAAATCCCTGAGCATTTCCTAGAATTTAAAATGGCTTTTCTGTGTTCAGTAATACGAGTGTGAAAACTTCTACCTGTTTGCCCGATGTAAAACGCATCACAGGTCATGCAATTGACTTTGTATATTCCACATTTTTGTGTTTTTTCAAATCTATCTTTATTGTTGGCCCACAATTTACCTAAATTAAATTTATTTACTGAAATAGTTTTTATGTTGTTTTTTGTTAATCTATTAGTGATTTTATTCGAGGTCCTACCTACATAATTTATGAACCTATGTTTAGGAGATTCTTTTTGAGAAGAAGCATACAAAAAACTATTAATTTGTTGACGTTTTTCTTTTTGATAATATTGTCTATTATGTCTGGGGTGAAGCCATTATTTATAACCAAACACTTCAGGGTATTGACTTCTTTATCATAATTTGGTTTGGATAGAGGTAAATGTAAAAGTCTGTGTATAAAGCTGTTAAACGAAGATATTTTTATACTGTTTGACTGATTGCTATCTGCTGAAATAAGGGTATCTGTGAAAGTATGTTTTCTATAAATGCTATAATCTAATTTATTATTCAGTTTCTTTAATGTGAGATCTAAGAAGTTTAAGCAGTTAACCTTCTCTTTTTCTATTGTAAATTGTATTTTATTATTGATATTATTTAAATGATTGAGGAAAAGATCTAACTGTCTATTTGTACCTGTCCAAACACATATAATGTCATCTACGTATCTAAACCATTTGTGAATGTGACGTAAATATGGGATATTTGAATTAAACAAATTATCTTCAAAATTTGACACAAAAATTTCCGCTAAGAGGCAAGACAATGGGGAGCCCATTGCTAGGCCATCTTTTTGCCTGTAAAAGGAGTTGTTAAACTTAAAGTAATTTTGTTTAATACAAACATTTAGAATATTACGTAGTTCGACCTTACTGTCACCTGTTAATGTACTCTTGGCTATTAGATCATTTAGAATTATATTTAGTTCGTTAATAGGGATGGAGGGATATAAGCTACAGACATCAAATGAAGCCAATTTAAAGTTACTTCGTAGACCACCTGAATCTAATTTCTTCACTAGATTTAAAGAGTTTTTTATGCTAAATTTAAATTTAAGTTGTAAAAGGTCTGGTAAAATGTTGTTCATGAATTTACATAGCTTATACGCTGGAGCCTGGACATATGAAACGACCGGTCTCATCGGGCAATTCTGCTTGTGAAGTTTGGGGAGGCCGTATAACAAAGGGGCGTTAGGGTTCATGATATTTAAAGTGTATGAATTGTTAGGTGTGATTATGTGACTACTATTCTTCAAAAGTGATTTTATATCTCGCTGAAATGACCACGTTGGGTCGTTTTTTAATAATAAGATGGCGATAACATCTGCGGTTTTTTGTAAATATACCTTTTTCTCTAAAACAGCGATTGTATTACCTTTATCAGCTTTTGTTAATACTAAGTTGTTTTCTTTGATTTTGAGTGAAATTTCTTTTATGACATTTGACTCTGTTTTGTCTATTTTTGGTTTGCAATCTCTTATGTAACCGCTGTAAATTTGTTTTTCTAGACTTAAAGTGTCTACATTTGTGATATTATTCAGAGCTATTTCAGTGTTAATCGCTAACATTTCTACATCTTTCTGACATTGAATATTCGGGCAGTATTTGAGACCTTTATTTAATAATATCATCTGATCAACGGTGAATTTAATTGTAGATAAGTTTACTACTCTTTGGTAAAATTTAATCTTAATATATGATGTGTCGGACGGTTCTTGGCGAGGTGGGCGTTGGCAGCTTACAATACCCTCTAGTTTCTTCACTTGGATAATGTAATGATTATGCTGTTCTTCATTCACTAATTCCCTGGTAGATCGATCTAATAAGTCAAATTCAAGACTCGTTAATCTGTGTGCAAGTTCATCATGCGCTAATTTCTGGTGCAGCTTGAGATTGTCTCTTGCTTTGTACCATTTGTGAAGCTCTAAGTCTAGCCATAAATGGTTACAACTTCTATTCACTCTTAACAAAACTTTCCTATATATACTAGCGAGTTTTACCGTACTGGCATTTACTATTAAATTGATTGAACTCTCGCTTGGCACTTGGTGAAACATCTTGATAAATTCACGATGAAAAAAGAACACTTGTTATATGTTTCACTAAATTTTATTTACATAAAATAAGACAATTGTTTCGGACTCTGCAGTTCATTTTCAATTAACATAAGAATAAATTTTCTAAAGTATAAATAGATGTATGTAACTACAAAATAGAAAGGGGATAACGTTACTAACAAATGTTCGTGCAAGTGGAAAAGGGGGGTATTTTAAGATACAATATAATTATTCAATAGCTCATTAAATTCAAATAACTGCCCTCATTATCGGCGAAAGACTAAACTCTGTTTGCTCGTTTACAATGTTCAACTTATTTTTCGCCTTTGAAATTTCTAATATTTCCAGGAGATTTAATCTTAAACCTTTTGAAGAAGAGTGTAATATATTAAAATTGTCCGATGAGATCATATGGTTGTTATCAATGCAGTGTTCTGAAATCCCTGAGCATTTCCTAGAATTTAAAATGGCTTTTCTGTGTTCAGTAATACGAGTGTGAAAACTTCTACCTGTTTGCCCGATGTAAAACGCATCACAGGTCCATGCAATTGACTTTGTATATTCAGCATTTTTGTGTTTTTTTCAAATCTATCTTTATTGTTGGCCCACAATTTACCGAAATTAAATTTATTTACTTAAATAGTTTTTATGTTGTTTTTTGTTAATCTATTAGTGATTTTATTCGAGGTCCTACCTACATAATTTATGAACCTATGTTTAGGAGATTCTTTTTGTGAAGAAGCATACAAAAAACTATTACTTTGTTGACGTTTTTTCTTTTTGATAATATTGTCTATTATGTCTGGGGTGAAGCCATTATTTATAGCCAAACACTCAGGGTATTGACTTCTTTATCATAATTTGGTTTAGATAGAGGTAAATGTAAAAGTCTGTGTATAAAGCTGTTAAACGAAGATATTTTTATACTATTTGACTGATTGCTATCTGCTGAAATAAGGGTATCTGTGAAAGTATGTTTTCCACTTGCACGAACATTTGTTAGTAACGTTATCCCCTTTCTATTTTGTAGTTACATACATCTATTTGTACTTTAGAAAATTTATTCTTATGTTAATTGAAAATGGAGTGCAGAGTCCGAAACAATTGTCTTATTTTATGTAAATAAAATTTAGTGAAACATATAACCAAGTGTTCTTTTTTCATCGTGAATTTATCAAGATGTTTCACCAAGTGCCAAGCGAGAGTTCAATCAATTTAACATATAAACAGCTTCAAAAAATAGTTATACTAGAGGCAACGAGCATTGTGCGGCAGGTGCTGAGCCAGAATACATGAAAAAAAACCACGAACACATCTCAAACCGAAAGACCATATCTCTGAAAACACGAACTAAACGACTCCTACTATCTAATGTGTCGATTAATGAGAAAAAAAAGACACATGAACAAAAAAAAATTAAAAAAACAAAAACAAAAAAAGGCAAAAGAACAACGTTATAGTAAATCCATGGAAAATATATATATTGCTATAGTACAGATCTGTATCTAGTTAAAAATGATTTTGGTTGAATTTAAAAATATTATCCCGGTTTATCTCAAAATAATTTCCGCTGTTTTAGCGAAACGCCCTCCTAACGCCATCTATAGGCAAATTTACGCAACACTAGGACATCAGCTGATTTGATAAATTGCATTTTTAATTTAAATTTGTTTCGCGTTTAAATAATACAAATAATTAATAACCTCATAGGAATAACTATTCTCTTAGTTCCAATTGCATTTCCTTTTGCATGTATTTATCCACATTCAAACATCCCGCTTAATTATGAAACGGTAGATTATTTACATTCAAGGGACGCGATAAAATATATTAGTAACATCATATGTTCTGTTTAAAAATAAAAAAAAAAGATCATCGGTTTTTTTTTCCCGAGGTTGACACTTTTTCTTAAAAAAGAAAGGACGCGCTCTGCGAAGTAAAAAGCGTTTTTCTTTTTTGTGCATTTTTAATGCGAGTTGAAACCTGAAATTCAATACATTACATAGATTAAATATTAGTACTACCTTTGAATAATTAATTACCAAATTTCCGAGCTTCTAATGCTATTTAAAAACCTGGAAACTTTCACCCACAAAGAGAACATATCCAGAAGCTAAATAAAGGTCACAAGTATCCTGTTCCATATTATTCCCGAGCCTATTATAAACCAGAATTACTCCTGGGACTTGCTGCATACTTTCCTATTCAGAGATCCAGCCCAAAACCAAGTAAAGAACTCCTAAAGCATAATTTAAGGTAGTTTCTAATTTATATACGTATTGTTTGTAACACTCATTAATTAGGGTAGTTATTAGTAAAGCGTATACCACTTTTGAATATGGATGTTACCTCGTGGTAACACTGGGAAGCTTGTAGTTAGCAGACCTCACTTGGTTTTAATAAAATAGACAATTTTTATTAATATATATATCTCATACCTGGATGTGGAGGTTAGAATTTTTCTTTTTACCGTGTTGGAACAGATATACCTTTGGTTTAGTAGCATACTTAAAACAAACCTATAATTAAATATCACATAGGGTTTAGCTAAACAAAGTCACCTTACCTGAGTATTGTTTAAATAAATAAAAATAAGCATATGTACTAAATCATTGTCCCGAAATTGACCAGTGTAATATATATATATATATATATATATATATATATATCAATAACTTACTACACTTGTGTAGAATTAGGGTGTCGTTTTGAAGAAAAACACTGTTTTGGTTGTGTGACGTTTCGGTCTTGGATTTAGACCTTCCTCAGACCTGTTTTTTATTAAGAAGCAAAACAAAAAAGGTGTAAACAAATTTGTCAATATGATGTCATTGTATAAAATAAAATGTATTACAAATACTTACATAACCTAAAATATATGGGCATTTGTTTGTAATACTACACACACGAGCCTGTTATCGTGGCCTCTACATGTTACTATCATCTCTATGTCAATGATGATAAAACTAACAAAACACTAAACTTTTAATAGACTATTACATATACTGCAAACTAAAATCAGTCGGACAGGCTTGAAGTCTCTTTATATTGTGTGCCGTGTGAATTAATTTTATCGCTAAAACATATTTCTCTGTGCACGTATATCAGTAAAATGTGTGTTAACATGATCTACTAGAAATCGGAACAAAAATAAAAATAAAAAAATTTTTTTTTTTTCAAAAATATATATAAATCACAAAAACCCAGAAAAAAACAGAAAAACAAAAACACAAAAAGCACCACGCACAACCAAGGCTAAAAAACCCCATACGCATAAACAGGAAAAAATACTCGCCCTCACATTCTATAATCTTATTATGTGAACTTATTCTGTATACCCGGTGTTATATGTTGTAATTGTGGTATATAGATATTGCTGAAACTGAGGGAGTCGGCTTTAGTATTTAGATTATATTGTACGCTCTTTATTGTTAGAGTTTCCAGGAATAGTCGTCTCGTGTAGTTTGGTTCTTTGAAAATTATTCTTACATCTTTGTATCTCGGTTGGTGGTGTGTCGACTCTATGTGGCTTGCCAATGCGCATGCCTGTGGTTTGACTCTACTGTCGCTGTCGTGCTGCGTCAATCTATTTTTCAATCTTTGCTTCGTTTGCCCTATATAAAACGAGTTGCAAACTACACGGTATTGCATATATGACGTTGTTGTTCATGTCCACCGGTATTGGATGTTTTAATTTCGTGAACAATCTGGAACCGGGGACGGCTGTTGTGTACGCTACTGTAACCACGTTTTGGAAAACGTTTTTTATTTTGTTAGTTAGGTTTGGGATGTATTGTAGTTTTCCATACCTGGTCTCGCTGTCCCCATTGACGCCTTGTGGTATTTCGTTGGTAATATCTGTTGATATTTGGTCTCTCTCTACACCTGTGGCGAAGATAATTTTGCTCGCTAATGTGCTGGGGTAGTTATTCTGTAGCAGTATCCGTCTCAATATATGTAAATCGTGTTGTATATAGTCTGCGTGTGAAATCTTCATTATCCTGTTTTTGAAACGCCTTGATCAAATTCACCTTATACTTCCTGGGACAATTGGAATGGTAATTTAAAAGTCTATTCGTGTTTGACGGTTTTCTGTACCATCTCAACTTTAGGATACTATTGTCGTTTATGATTAGTGTGTCCAAAAAAGGTATTGTTTTATTGTGCTCTGTCTCGACCGTGAACTGCAATTTGTTGCTGTAGCTATTAAATACTTCTAAGGTGGTGTTGATCCTGTCTTTTGGAATGCAACAGATGAGGTCATCCACATATTGTTTAATGAAATGGAATTGAAAATCGATTTTCTCTACCACGTATTTTACGATGGTATTCATCACAATATCCGCCAACACGGAACTCAACGACAAACCCATTGGCGTTCCGTGTATTTGCGCGTAATATTCTCCCTCATATAAGAAATACACGCTGTCAAAGATCCATTCTAGAACGCCCATGAACACCGTTTTTGGCATGTTGGTGTTGGGATGTACCAACTGCCAATTTTCCTGTATTATTTTTACCGTTGTATCTTAAACCATCCAATACCGGTGGACATGAACAACAACGTCATATATGCAATACCGTGTAGTTGCAACTCGTTTTATATAGGGCAAACGAAGCAAAGATTGAAAAATAGATTGACGCAGCACGACAGCGACAGTAGAGTCAAACCACAGGCATGCGCATTGGCAAGCCACATAGAGTCGACACACCACCAACCGAGATACAAAGATGTAAGAATAATTTTCAAAGAACCAAACTACACGAGACGACTATTCCTGGAAACTCTAACAATAAAGAGCGTACAATATAATCTAAATACTAAAGCCGACTCCCTCAGTTTCAGCAATATCTATATACCACAATTACAACATATAACACCGGGTATACAGAATAAGTTCACATAATAAGATTATAGAATGTGAGGGCGAGTATTTTTTCCTGTTTATGCGTATGGGGTTTTTTAGCCTTGGTTGTGCGTGGTGCTTTTTGTGTTTTTGTTTTTCTGTTTTTTTCTGGGTTTTTGTGATTTATATATATTTAAAAAAAAAAAAAAAAATTTTTTTATTTTTATTTTTGTTCCGATTTCTAGTAGATCATGTTAACACACATTTTACTGATATACGTGCACAGAGAAATATGTTTTAGCGATAAAATTAATTCACACGGCACACAATATAAAGAGACTTCAAGCCTGTCCGACTGATTTTAGTTTGCAGTATATGTAATAGTCTATTAAAAGTTTAGTGTTTTGTTAGTTTTATCATCATTGACATAGAGATGATAGTAACATGTAGAGGCCACGATAACAGGCTCGTGTGTGTAGTATTACAAACAAATGCCCATATATTTTAGGTTATGTAAGTATTTGTAATACATTTTATTTTATACAATGACATCATATTGACAAATTTGTTTACACCTTTTTTGTTTTGCTTCTTAATAAAAAACAGGTCTGAGGAAGGTCTAAATCCAAGACCGAAACGTCACACAACCAAAACAGTGTTTTTCTTCAAAACGACACCCTAATTCTACACAAGTGTAGTAAGTTATTGATACATAGTGCTATTCACCATCAACATACACGTTGAATTCCACCATATATACAATAATGGGTTTTTTCACGGGAATTAAGGAAGCATATGGGCAAGACACAGTAATAATGATGAAGACCTGGATACATCACAACACGAGTTTGGCAGCGTATAGAAACAGAGCAACCTTTTTGAAGAAATGCAGGCAAGAGGGACTTACACCAAACCACATACAGAACAGCATCAAAGCACTGGAGTACAGCATCACAGGACACAGTGCCAGGATGATGGAAGAGGCGGATAGAATAGTGACAGGTTTGAAGTCTCAAATAATTAAATTTGAAATTAAAAATACACTCTCACACATTGCGTACCTTAAATACAACAGAGATAAATGCATGGAGACTTTAAAGAGCACCGTAGATACACACATATACAATAATTTTAATAAGAACCAGAAAAGCAGATACACGCGTGAGTACGGGACTATCAAGCAGGGAAACATCGCGAAACTGAATAGGCTGAGGCACGCGGTAGATACAGGCATGCGTGGGCGAAAAATCGCGGCAGACACAATTGGGGTAGAGAATATCAATGACACACGATCGGTACATACACAATCACAAGACGCCACAAACAATAACAATGGAGGTCCGCACGCGCGTACCGGGAGCGACAATATGATTTTGCCAGTTGACACAATTAAAAAATACTTTGTCAATCTAACAGACATAGACATACCGTTGCAAACACAAGAAATTTTAGCACTGGGGAATAAGTTTTCACTTCCCACGAATAGCAGTAACATCTCAATAGGCAGAATTTTGGCGGACTGTGAGAGCGTGCTGAGTAGCGTGGATGAACAAGAAAGAGATAGGTTCAGAGGGGAAATTACATATCATATAACAAATTATATGAAAAACAATAAACACGAACATGCATTAAACACAGCTTATCGTAAATGCCAAAAGTTTTTAAAATTGCACAAAGAGATCATAATTACCAGATCCGACAAGAGCAACGCCACAGTATGCATGTACAAAACAGATTATGACAACAAAATGACAGAACTCTTAAGCGACCAAAATATATACAAGAAACTTAACAGAGATCCCACATGCGCTTATGAAAGAAAAACAAACCAGCTAATTAAAAACCTAACAACTAAACACTACATCACCGAAGACACATATAAAAATCTTATAAAAAATAATTCGGAAGCGCCCAGAATATATGGAGTACCAAAAGTACACAAACCGGGAAATAAATTAAGACCAGTAGTAAGCAGTGTTGAAAGCCACACAAAACATTTAGCCAAGTATATATCAAACATCCTAGAGAAGTCTTTCACCACCTACAATAACAGCAAAATTAGAGACACATTTGAGTTTGCACAATATGCCAACAACCTAGAAATACCGGAAAACCATGTGTTGGTGTCGTTCGATGTGATTAGCTTGTTCACTAACATCCCCATAGATACAACGGTAAAAATAATACAGGAAAATTGGCAGTTGGTACATCCCAACACCAACATGCCAAAAACGGTGTTCATGGGCGTTCTAGAATGGATCTTTGACAGCGTGTATTTCTTATATGAGGGAGAATATTACGCGCAAATACACGGAACGCCAATGGGTTTGTCGTTGAGTTCCGTGTTGGCGGATATTGTGATGAATACCATCATAAAATACGTGGTAGAGAAAATCGATTTTCAATTCCATTTCATTAAACAATATGTGGATGACCTCATCTGTTGCATTCCAAAAGACAGGATCAACACCACCTTAGAAGTATTTAATAGCTACAGCAACAAATTGCAGTTCACGGTCGAGACAGAGCACAATAAAACAATACCTTTTTTGGACACACTAATCATAAACGACAATAGTATCCTAAAGTTGAGATGGTACAGAAAACCGTCAAACACGAATAGACTTTTAAATTACCATTCCAATTGTCCCAGGAAGTATAAGGTGAATTTGATCAAGGCGTTCAAAAACAGGATAATGAAGATTTCACACGCAGACTATATACAACACGATTTACATATATTGAGACGGATACTGCTACAGAATAACTACCCCAGCACATTAGCGAGCAAAATTATCTTCGCCACAGGTGTAGAGAGAGACCAAATATCAACAGATATTACCAACGAAATACCACAAGGCGTCAATGGGGACAGCGAGACCAGGTATGGAAAACTACAATACATCCCAAACCTAACTAACAAAATAAAAAACGTTTTCCAAAACGTGGTTACAGTAGCGTACACAACAGCCGTCACCGGTTCCAGATTGTTCAAGAAATTAAAACATCCAATACCGGTGGACATGAACAACAACGTCATATATGCAATACCGTGTAGTTGCAACTCGTTTTATATAGGGCAAACGAAGCAAAGATTGAAAAATAGATTGACGCAGCACGACAGCGACAGTAGAGTCAAACCACAGGCATGCGCATTGGCAAGCCACATAGAGTCGACACACCACCAACCGAGATACAAAGATGTAAGAATAATTTTCAAAGAACCAAACTACACGAGACGACTATTCCTGGAAACTCTAACAATAAAGAGCGTACAATATAATCTAAATACTAAAGCCGACTCCCTCAGTTTCAGCAATATCTATATACCACAATTACAACATATAACACCGGGTATACAGAATAAGTTCACATAATAAGATTATAGAATGTGAGGGCGAGTATTTTTTCCTGTTTATGCGTATGGGGTTTTTTAGCCTTGGTTGTGCGTGGTGCTTTTTGTGTTTTTGTTTTTCTGTTTTTTTCTGGGTTTTTGTGATTTATATATATTTTTAAAAAAAAAAAAAAATTTTTTATTTTTATTTTTGTTCCGATTTCTAGTAGATCATGTTAACACACATTTTACTGATATACGTGCACAGAGAAATATGTTTTAGCGATAAAATTAATTCACACGGCACACAATATAAAGAGACTTCAAGCCTGTCCGACTGATTTTAGTTTGCAGTATATGTAATAGTCTATTAAAAGTTTAGTGTTTTGTTAGTTTTATCATCATTGACATAGAGATGATAGTAACATGTAGAGGCCACGATAACAGGCTCGTGTGTGTAGTATTACAAACAAATGCCCATATATTTTAGGTTATGTAAGTATTTGTAATACATTTTATTTTATACAATGACATCATATTGACAAATTTGTTTACACCTTTTTTGTTTTGCTTCTTAATAAAAAACAGGTCTGAGGAAGGTCTAAATCCAAGACCGAAACGTCACACAACCAAAACAGTGTTTTTCTTCAAAACGACACCCTAATTCTACACAAGTGTAGTAAGTTATTGATACATAGTGCTATTCACCATCAACATACACGTTGAATTCCACCATACATATATATATATATATATATATATATATATATATATCCAGGTCGATCTACTATTGATTTAGGTTAGTTTTAGGAAATTAAAACTTATTATTTTTACTGTCATTACTTGTTGTCCTAGTATTTTATTTTACGTTAATAAATATTTATAACTTGTTCAAGAATGTGTTTTTTTTTTAAAAAGAATAAAGAATAGCACACGAAAACCAAGGTATTAACACGATAGGTAGTCTCACCTATTTGGTACTTATCTATTGAATAATATTCAAACCTACGCACCCAAGCCCTGAGAAGCTTTATATAAATTCTTTAATTACAATTAAAGGAGTCTGCATATTTTTTTTAATGAATTTATAAATTTCCATTCTTTTTCAATTTGTTTTTCTCTTCCTCCTATAGTGAGGAGGTAGACCAGTACAATATATATATATATATATATATATATATATATATATATATATATATATATATATTTATATTTATGTATAATTCTACCAATGTTTCCATTCATATCAAGCAGGTTGCCTCGTTTATTTATTTATTCTTGTTCATTAATTTAATAGTCAATACGCCAAAAAAGATCTTAAAGTCATAACACGACATACTATGAGGAATATAAATATTTACAATGTAAAGCACTAGATTGGAAAGGAGAGTCTTAGCTATATTCATATCGATTAAAGGCACCAAAAGCGAGGCAGGAGACTCATCAACAGAAGTTGCATTAATAGAGTTGGAAAAAGCATACAAAACACCTCCACCTCCCATAGACAGCCCAACCTCCGCAAACTTTCTAACAGTTCTCATCGCAGAAAAGGACGAACTAAATGTTTCAGAATCATCAATGTCACAAGACAGCCAAGTTTCAGTAAAAACAACTGCGTTGGCATCCAAGTCATTGCTATTCGCTCTGACTGCATTTAATTTTGTACTTATATCGCGAACATTTTGAAAAAGAAGTCTAAAGGTAACGTTACTTGTGATGGACGCAGTTAGTTTCCCGAGACGACCGGAGCGTTGACAATAGTGGAGATGTCACGAACATACCTAATAGTGAGATTAGGTTCCCTTGCAGCTCTGCGATCAAGTAATTTTTGCTTAACTGACTTCAATAATTGAATCTGCATGGGTGTTTTGTCTCTGGGCAACAATACACCGCTGAATCTTGGCACCGATTTGATTTTCTTACTATAGCGCAGAACTCTATGTATCACATTGCTTTCCGAAAGTGTAATTCTAATCGTCCTTCTACGCGCCTCCCTCGTACAAATCAAACTTCCCCAGTCTAGTTTGAGCTACGAAATCCGCATCCACGCCCAAATGACCCAGAATCTCCTTTACATCAGCAGTATCCGACGCAATCTGCTCCATACTCCCCCCCCCCATCAGCACGTTCAGGAATATTAAACAAAATCAAATTGTTTTTTCTCTTCTCACGGTCCGCAACCACCTGCATCACTTTTTCAGTGTCAAAGATAGTAAGCTTTCCATCACCAGATGTGCCCAAGGAGGCGAATTCAATCTTCTCCTTCAATAGCTGAATCTCTACCTGCAGCGATGTAACCAAGGAAATAGGCTGATGAATACTTGACAACTGCGCCCTGAAATCAGTACATGTAGCGCAGTTAAATGTATTTCTTACGTTCCTTACACTCTAATAATTGAATCCCATTCCCCGAGAGACCACAGCACATGATTAGTACAGAGATCACAGGATATTTCTTTGTCCGGAACGAGTTCCTTTTTGCAAGCAGAACAGCGAGAAGTCATAGTTAATGAAAGAGAAATAAAGAGAAAAGAAAAGAAAGTGTAAGTAGAAGATGACATAGGAATCAAGGATATACGGGGACACACGCTTCACACTCAGAGGGCCTATCCTGGTGTCTAATAAAATAGACAAATAAAAGGGCCACGGAAGGGATGGAAAAAGTCACCAAAATATATTCATACCAATAACACTAACTGCTAGTGTATACACCGTCTCTACTAAAATAAAATAAAAAGAAAAAGCTATCAAGGCAAAAACGAGTACGATTTTAGGTCAACAAAAAGGAATAAGGAGGTATGCACATATATTAATGCCTACACATTTTAATCAAAAATTAAGCAGCGCCAGTTAATTATTTTAAAAAATAAATTATACATACATGTAGCCACAAAAAACTCCTGCAAAATGGTATGACGCAATTTCCATTTATTTACGAATAACTTACTAGAAAAATAAGTAAGCAAAAACTACTGCAGAACACAACCGCACACCATACATGAATGCGTGTAATTGGACACTAATGGGGACGGATGAAAATATTTGGAGCGACTATAAGCAGAAAACGATTTTTATTTCTATTGAAGTACTTAGATTTGATGATCGTCGTGCAAGGTTGACAAGAAAGGAATTGGACAGATTGGCTCCTATTAGAGACATAATAGACGTTAAAACGTATAAAAATGTAGGTCATGGCACATAGTTACACATACTATGTACTTAATATGGAAGTTTATGCAGGAGCACAACCGGAAAGATCACCTTATGCAGTTAGCAATAGACCAATTGAAGTTGTTTATCTCGATCAATTTATGGTTCAGGGCGCAATATTACTGCAGATGTAGATTATTGGTTCACAGATATAAGATTAGTTAAGGATCTGGCCCGTAATGCTGTAAGCTATGTAGGCACTGTAAAGAAAAACAAGGCACAAATTCCAAGAGTTCAAAGATATAAAAGATTGCGCAGTAACATCGAGTATTTTTGGTTTTAGACCCACATGTACACTTGTGTTCTATGTGCCAAAACCTTTAAAAAAATGTGATTCTTGTAGCTAGTATGTATAATGATCAAGCTATTGATACTCCAACCAAAGAAAAAAGAAATCCTGAAATAATTAGCTATTACAATCAAACAAAAGGTAGCGTTGATACAAATGATGAATTATTCGAAACTTGCAGCGTTTGCCGAAATACGAAACGTTGGCCAATGGTCTTATTTTATTCAATTCTAAATATGGCACGGATTAATGCTCACATAATACTGAAAAAGAATTGACAAACAACCGGCAAAAGAAGAATCTTTCTTAAAACTTTAGGTGAAGAATTGATACGCAAATATTTGAGAAGCAGACTTACAAGCTCTTCGGGAATACATATACCACTTAGAAAAAAGATCGAATAGGTAACACAAAATTTCAACACTGTAGACCATAATATGAATGAAGCCACATCATCGAATGCACTTTCCCCAACTTCTGGACAAAAGCGAAAAAGTTACAACCCTTGCCAACTCAGTAAAAAAAACACGTTTTACTATGTACGCATGATAAAAATGCAGTAAATATTTATGCTTGGAACATTGTTGTATGGTATGTGCTGACTGTTTGTCAAACTCAGATTAGCTTTTAGTTGATTATAGAGATGAAAAAATATTTTCTATTTATCTAAAAAATTTTAGCAAAAATGTTGGATATAATTTCTAATAACTAATAAAAAATTATACTAAAATCAAAACTGATTCAATTATAACGAAAAGCTACCAAACTGCAGGCCGGTTACAAAGTTTAATTGGAATTTGTAACAGTCTAACGTCAACGTGTCTCACAGATACATCGCGCGCTCCCAAGCACTTAAGCGCGTGCCCGAGGTATAGAGACCTATTTCAATATTTTGTAGCAAAATAGCTAAACAGTATATTCAAAATTCCATATTAATGACTTACCGTAGTTTTGACAGAAATATTCCAATCGTTTATTAGAGAATTACATCTAAAGATATACACGAAGTGTAACAATTCCCGTGTACTTTGAAGACATTTTTGTGTCTAGGAGTGTCTTGTAAGAGAAATTATTAATTAATTGCAAAGTTTTATTTGAAGGACAAAATATAAAAAAGCGCCCAGGTGCGTCTCATGCTTACTGTACCTAGACCATGTTGCGAATGGTTACGGTGAAAACCTGGAAAACCGTACTAGGCAAGATTGCGTTTCTTAAAAGTCAGAGGTAGAGGTTGACTTAATTAACTTGAGTAATTGACCAGTGCTCGATTAATTAATTTAAAAAAAAGAAGAACTGATCTGCTTAGTATGTCACTGAGGTGTTAGTCGCGATACGATGCAGTGTAATTGATGTAATATTCAAACGGAAAAAGTGAATAGGCCCTAATCTATTATTACATAACTGGATAACTTGAATAAATTAGTATTTGTAATATTCACTTGAAATATCCATTCGCGCACTATTCACACTGTAGCGGCGATCTTGCTTATTGACATTGAGCGTCGGTTCTTGGATTTTCGATGGCGGCTTCTGTCCGTTATCCACCGGTTACTGTTGACTGTCCTCGGTCTCGACGGTGGGCAAGAAAGGTATGTGGCGTCAGCATCACTCGCAGTTGACCGTTTCTACCTGCTTTGCATCCCTTCGCTAATATGTCGGACTTCAATATCGATTCTGAGAATTCTTTCGCTGTAACTGGGTTGCTCTAGAATGCGCGTGGAGGTGGGATAGGGTTAATTGTAGGATTACATTTGGTTCGATGGCAAGATTCGGAAGCTGTGACGAATTTAATTGTATAGCGATTGTTCTTACCTAAATGTAAACAACGTCGTCTTATATTTAATACCGCTTCTTGAGTTTCGACGAATGGCATTCCCAATATAAGATTTTGGCATAAATCTGGTGCAATTAGGTCAGGTACTTCCATTACTTGATTTTGGATGCGTACGCTTACGGTTCCAGTTTGCGAGAAAGTTTGGGTACTAATAATGCTGTTCTGACCTTGTTTGACGCTTTTTGCTGAACCATTGCAGGAGTGGCTGTGTTCAAGATAGCGTCGACAGAGTGTCCTGTGACGTTCACATATATGCGAGGTGTTTTCGATTATGGATTATACTGTATATAATTCAACGACGGTTCTTGTTGCTTTCGCAGAACTGGGCAGTTGCGATACCACTGATTACCAGAACAGTTATCTCATGGCGGTAATCTTTTTGTCGTTAATTCGTTCACTCTGTTTCCTGAAATTCAATTGATGATAAAGACGATATCCTACTTGCGGAAATCTATGCTGGATCGCCATGGATGTGGTTGTCTATTTCCATGCATGCTTTACTCAGCGCTTTCGTTTCTAGAGGTTTAGGTCCTAAGACCACTTTGTATTCGGATCGTAATTACGTCTTGATTAACTCTGTGATCTTTGTATCGTCCAAATTCGGATATAAACGATTTATCAAGTTAATAACATTATTATTCATGTTTTTTGTGTAATAAAATTATTTTGAATTAAAAAAAAGGTTTTTTCCGAACAAACTAATATCTATAATATTGATAATTTAATAATATATTAAATGCTTAACTTATTATACCAGTACGCAATTGAAAAACAATATTCGAAGCCTTTTTATATTTCGTTAATTAATAAGAACCACCATTAGAATTACCTTACTTAAAATCAAATATATTTCTTAAATTAAATATAAATCTACATCCATCATTTGAAAGATGTTTACTATTTTAAATTTAGTAAACTAAACTACCAATAATAGGGGGTGGCGTTATATCACATTACTAAATAGGTAGTAGTATGAACCAAAATAAACAAGAATTTCCCGACACCATTAAAGACTTCTACTTAAATGTTGTGAATTAAAATATCACTCTGTACAAAAAAATTATTGTCTATCAAGCCATATAAATTTATATATACGGTATATCATGGATTAAATAAATCTTAAACAATATTTAAATATATATATACACTGCATATATGCAAAATTAAGTTAAATGCGAAGTTAGAACAAACTTTATTCTACCACAGTGTATAATTGTCTTTTTAAAAAAAGCTCGTTATATATTAACACAAGTCAGCTTTTCGCAAAGTCTAAATTATATTAAGAAAAATAATTTCTCCTCGGGAAGAAAAACAGCAAAAGGAAAGAAAAAAAAGACAGATTTTACAATTAACTAGCTTTGCAAAGAAAAACAAAGATAACGGCAAACTAGATTTGACTTATATGAAATTATTATTTAAATTAAATGAAATTAAACAAAAAAGGTATTATTGCCTATTGTCTCTTAAAATCAATCTAAGAGAAATTATTAAAATATATGAACGCTAATTATACAGTCGGTAGATAAATATTATTACAAACACGAAATTTAATAAACGAAATTTACAAATTCGTACAGAAAAAGGTCCATATAGCACTTACAAAAGTAGGAACATGTTAGCACATAAAATGGCGTCGCAATTAACTCTCTACAAATTCTCGTGAATTAATCATTTACCAGATCCATGAAATTATACTTTTTTTAGAGAACATACATTTGTACTTAGCTGTTTTCGGAGAGATGCAGATGTCCTAATGGATCTTGCGATATTTGCTTGAAGCCTTATTTCCCGGATAATCGAGGACGTGCTCAAACAGTGGGTCGTTTTTAAATCCAAGCAGATCAGCGCACGTTCTCAGAACTTCGACCGCCTTTAGTTTTAGAGGTATTCCTAACACTCTACAGAAAGAATTATTACAAATCTAAAAATAGATAATATACCCGAAGAGGATTAACAGCAAGGACAAAAACGATAGCGTGAGTCACAAAGCGAAAGCCTTGAGTTGTAATAACAATAACTATAGCCTTATTTTGAAACAGCTTATACTGTTTACTTATACGAGAATTTAGTACAAAGCTTCATCCGCTTTCAGGGCGTCTCTAATTTTCCAAAAATTTCTCTTAAACGATAAAACCAAAACTTAAAATTAAGAGCATTTCCACTGCAAGCCATTAGCATATCGCTGACTTTCAGAACCAAAGTAAAAGATACATTCAACCATGTTCTCCACTCTACGCAAATGCCGGAAGAACGTATCCTCGAGAATATATCAAAAACAAAATTTTTGAGAAAATCTACAAAATAAGAAATTGAATAATCACCACTGGGATGGCTAATGAAAAGCTATTTTTTAAAGTTTTCTCATTGATATAAAAACGAAAATAAAGAAAACGAACAAATGAAAAGCAATTACAGCAATTACTCAAAATAAGCACCAATATTTTCGATACAGTATTGGCAATCTTTGTGAATTCCATTGGCTGGCATTGGTGTGGCAACGGTTATGTTTAATATAGCATCTCGAATGCGGTTTTTAAGTTTATCGTTGTTTTATTGAATTGTTACATAATCTGTGTCTCTTAGATGGCCCCTAAAATATTTAGTATAATTTAAGAAGTTCTAAATTAAAATAAATTTAATGTAGTTCAAGATAATTACACGATCTCATGAAACAAAATTTCAATTTCATCATATTACACTGGAGAACAATTCGTAACACAATTTCTGTTGAGTTCGATTTTTGAAACGTTTCAGAGTTAAATAGGCATGCTGATTTCGGTTTTTTGTTTTCTGCTACCATGTTAAGTTTCTTTTCTACACCATATATGAATGTGACCATTATTCGTTGGTTCGTGCGTACATCATAGGAAGTGCTATGAGGTGGAGCTCGAAGTGACCCTAATGACAAAGATTTTAAAATTGAAGATAATTCTATTCCAAAAGGATTTCCATAATTTGACATGAGATTTGGGTACTATTCAAAATAGTTTCAGAGCTATTAACATCAAGACTGCACAAGAAAAACTTGCATGAGAAAGGAGCTTAGGTATCCTATTTTTGATAAAGATAAAGTGTGTTTCTGCTATGATTTCGTAATGATGGATTTGTGTATTGCCTTAACGTACATGGTTTAATTGAAGAGTTGGGAATCTATAACGCAACTGAATGGCGATTACTTATCGACAGTTCAAAGCGGAGCTAGAAGTGGGTCTTCCTCCACGATGGAAATTTATTTGGTGCAGTTCCAATAGGCCATTCACTTTGTTTGCGTGAAGAATATGAAAACATAAAGAGAGTCATTAATTTGTTGCAATATCACATGCACCAATGGATCATCTATGTTGATCTTAAAGTGGTCTGCTTCCTCTTTAGCCAGTAAAGTTAATATACCAAGTATCCCTGTTTTTTTTTTGTATATGTGGGACAGCTGAGCTCGTGAGAAGTATTGGGTGTGGTTAAATTGGCCGCCAAGATCTGACCTGAAATCTGGTAACCCAGATATTCTACGTTAGTCACCTGCCGACAGAAAGAACATTATATTTCCACCTCTACAAATAAAACTGCGTCTGATGACGCAATTTAATAAAGCTTTGTCAATTGAAGAAGACTGTTTCAAGAATCTTATTTCGGCATTTTCTAGCCTGTTATTTGAAAAGATAAAGGCCGGTGTGTTTGATGGTCTGCATATTCGGCAGCTCTTTAAAGGTGAACATTATTCCATCAGAACAATGACAGAACTTCAAAAGAATGCTTGATTGGCATTCAAAAACATTATCAAAGACTTTTTTTTTGGAAATACACGATCACAGAATTACACGAAATTGTCTAGTAACTCTTAGAGAGCTGCAAAATGCTTGGTTACAACCCGATCACGAAACTGAACTTTTTATAAAAGTATCTTGCTGACTTCCCGAAAAATCTTGGTGCAGTCAGTGATGAGAGAGTGAGCGATTCCACCAACATTTAAATTAAAGGTCATGGAGACACGTTATCAAGGCAGATGGGCTGTACATACAATGGCTGATTATTGTTGGAGCATCAAGCGAGAATGTTCACAGATTCAATACTCCAAAATTTTTGCCTTAATAGGTATGTTTACCATTTGGTTTACAATTTAACTTACAGTAACTATATAATATACCTTTTATATGAATGAAACTTTTCTTTGTCAACAGTATGTTTGGTAAGTTTTTCCTTTATCTTCCTTTATATGCACATTTCGTATAAGATTTTAGACAAAGAAAGGGTCTCCTGTAGCTTAAAAATTTGATACCATAGACAAAAGCAGCGGTTATTTTTTTATTCAGAGGCCAAACTTTAGTCAAAAACAAGTCACGTATCTAATACAACATGCATATATATATATATATATATATATATATATATATATATATATATATACATATATATATATATATATATAGTAAACCCAATAAGTCGGCGAATAAAGGTCTGGTTTATTACTTCAAAGTATATATATTTAAAACAACCCTACATGTTTCGCCAATGATGTCTTTGTCAAGGATACAAAAAATGTAAATGACAGAATATAAATGTCAAATAAGATGGCACAAAGTGTGATCGTTAAGATGCAAAGTTGTCGGCATTCGCCCAAAACGAGAAGGAAAACCACGAAAACCTGCTCGGACAACTAGACACGAATCAAAATACGGAACAAGCAGCATTATTTGACATTTATATTCTGTCATTTACATTTTTTATATCCTTGACAAAGGCATCATTGCCGAAACATGTAGGGTTGTTTTAAATATATATACTTTGAAGTAATATACCGGACCTTTAATCGCCGACTTATTGGGTTTACCATATCATACCAAGGTCACGAAAATATTATATATATATATATATATATATATATATATATATATATATATATAATATATATTCACGAAAATATTATAAATTGTTGTTTTAAATATATATATACTTTGAAGTAATAAACCAGACCTTTAATCGCCGACTTATTGGGTTTACCATATCATACCAAGGTCACGAAAATATTATATATATATATATATATATATATATATAATATATATTCACGAAAATATTATATATATATAATATTTTCGTGACCTTGGTATGATATGGTAAACCCTATAAGTCGGCGATTAAAGGTCTGGTTTATTACTTCAAAGTATATATATTTAAAACAACCCTACATGTTTCGGCAATGATGCCTTTGTCAAGGATATAAAAAATGTAAATGACAGAATATAAATGTCAAATAATTCTGACTGTTCCGTATTTTGATTCCTGTCTAGTTGTCCGAGCAGGTTTTCGTGGTTTTCCTTCTCGCTTTGGGCGAATGCCGACAACTTTGCATCTTAACAGTCACACTTTGTGCCATCTTATTTGACATTTATATTCTGTCATTTACATTTTTTGTATCCTTGACAAAGACATCATTGGCGAAACATGTAGAGTTGATTTAAATATATATACTTTGAAGTAATAAACCAGACCGTTAATCGCCGACTTATTGGGTTTACTATATATATATATATATATATATATATATATATATATATATATATATATATATACATATATATATATATTTAGTATGTATTTAGATAATTTCTTAGCCGTTCACTATTTGTAAATATTTCATATAAAAAAGCCGAAAAACTCCAATAATTTATCAAATGTTATATATATATATATATAGGAACACACTATTAGATTGAATAGCTGAAATACTATAACACTGTTCGTTGTATTAGATACGTGACTTGTTTTTTACTAAAGTTTGGTCTCTGAATAAAAAAATAACCGCAGTTTTTGTCTATCGTATTAACTTTTTAAGCTACAGGAGACTCTTTCTTGGTCTAAAATGTTATACGAAATGTGCATATAAAGGAAAATAGAGGAAAAACTTACGAAACATACTCTTGACAAAGAAAAGTTTCATTCATATAAAAGGTATATTATATAGTTAATGTAAATTAAATTGTAAACTAAATGGTAAACATACATATTAGGGCAAAAATTTTGGAGTGTTGAATCTGTGAACATTCTCGCTTAATGCTCCAACAATAGTCAGCCATTGTATGTGCAGCCCATCTACCTTGATACCGTGTCTCCATGAACTTTTATTTAAATCTTGGTGGAATCGCTCACCCTCTCATCACTGACTGCACCAAGATTTTTCTGGAAGTCAGCCAGATAGTTTTATAAAAAGTTCAGTTTCGTGCTCGGGTTGCAACTAAGCATTTTGCAGCTCTCTAAGAGTTACTAGACAATTTCGTGTAATTCTGTGATCTGTTATTTCCAAAAAAAGTCTTTGATAATGTTTTTGAATGCCAATCAAGCATTCTTTTGAAGTTCTGTCATTGTTCTGATGGAATAATATTCACCTTTAACGAGCTGCCGAATATGCAGACCATCAAACACACCGGCCTTTATCTTTTCAAATAACAAGCTAGAAAAGCCGAAATAAGATTCTTGAAACAGTCTTCTTCAATTGACAAAGCTTTATTAAATTGCGTCATCAGACACAGTTTTATTTGTAGAGGCGGAAATATAATGTTCTTTCTGTCGGCAGGTGACTGACGTAGAAGATATGGGTTACCAGGTTTCAGGTAAGATCTTGGCGGCCAATTTAATCACGCCCAATACTTCTCACGAGCTCAACTGTTCCACATACACAAAAAAACAGGGATACTTGGTATATTAACTTTTCTGGCTAAAGGGGAAGCAGACCACTTTAAGGTCAACATAGATGATCCATTTGTGCATGTGATATTGCAACAAATTAATGACTCTCTTTATGTTTTCATATTCTTCATGCAAACAAAGTGAATGGCCTATTGGAACTGCACCAAATAAATTTCCATCGTGGAGGAAGACCCACTTCTAGCTCCACTTTGAACTGTCGATAAGTAATCGCCATTCAGTTGCGTTATAGATTCCCAACTCTTCATTTAAACGATGTACGTTAAGGCAATACACAAATCCATCATTACGAATGCATAGCAGAAACACACTTTATCTTGATCAAAAATAGGATACCTAAGCTCCTTTCTCATGCAAGTTTTTCTTGTGCAGTCTTGATGTTAATAGCTCTGAAACTATTTTGAATAGTACCCAAATCTCATGTCAAATTATGGAAATCCTTTTGGAATAGAATTATCTTCAATTTTAAAATCTTCGTCATTAAGGTCACTTCGAGCTCCACCTCATAGCACTTCCTATGATGCACGCTCGAACCCACGAAGAATGGTCACATTCATATATGGTGTAGAAAAGAAACTTAACATGGTAGCAGAAAACAAAAAACCGAAATCAGCATGCCAATTTAACCCTGAAACGTTTCAAAAATCGAACTCAACAGAAATTGTGTTACGAATTGTTCTCCAGTGTAATATGATGGAATTGAAATTTTGTTTCATGAGATCGTGTAATTATCTTGAACTACATTAAATTTATTTTAATTTAGAACTTCTTAAATTATACTAAATATTTTAGGGGTCATCTAATAGACACAGATTATGTAACAATTCAATAAAACAACGATAAACTTAAAAACTGCATTCGAGATGCTATATTAAACATAACCGTTGCCACACCAATGCCTGCTAAAAATGGAATTCACAAAGATTGCCAATACTATATCGAAAATATTGGTGCTTATTTTGAGTAATTGCTGTAATTGCTTTTCATTTGTTCGTTTTCTTTATTTTCGTTTTTATATCAATGAGAAAACTTTAAAAAATAGCTTTTCATTAGCCATCCCAGTGGTGATTATTCAATTTCTTATTTTGTAGATTTTCTCAAAAATTTTGTTAGAGAACTTCGTTTGATATATTCTTCGAGGATACGTGCTTCCGGCATTTGCGTAGAGGGGAGTACAAGGTTGAATGTATCTTTTACTTTGGTTCTGAAGGTCAGCGAGATGCTAATGGCTTGCAGTGGAAATGCTCTTAATTTTAAGTTTTGGTTTTATCGTTTAAGAAAAATTTTTGGAAAATTAGAGGCGCCCTGAAGGCGGATGAAGCTTTGTACTAAATTCTAGATTAAGTAAACAGTATAAGCTGTTTTAAAATAAGGCTATAGTTATTACTATAGACCGGACACATCGGGCTGAAATGACTTCATTACGACGGACGATATAAATAGTCTACAACATCTGTAAGTACATCGCAGTTATTGAATAGTACTATTCATTTGGTTAGCCGTACACAAAAAATAGATGTGCAGTTAACCGAATGAATAGTGCTATTCAACAACTGCGTGGTGTACATGTTGTAGACTATTTATATCGTCCTTCGTAATGACGTCCATTTCAGCCGGATGTGTCCGGTCTCTAGTTATTACAACTCAAGGCTTTCGCTTGGTGACTCACGTTATCGTTTTTGTCCTTGCTGTTAATCCTCTTCGGGTATATTATCTATTTTTAGATTTGTAATAATTGTTTCTGTAGAGTGTTAGGAATACCTCTAAAACTAAAGGCGGTCGAAGTTCTGAGAACTTGCGCTGATCTGCTTGAATTTAAAAACGACCAACTGTCTAAGCACGTCTTCGATTATCTGGGAAATAAGGCTTCAAGCAAACATCGCAAGATCCATTAGGACATCTGCATCTCTCCCAAAACAGCTAAGTACAAATGTATAATTGGTTCTCTAAAAAAAGTATAATTTCATCGATCTGGTAATAATTAATAAAGTAACTATATAATATACCTATTTGTTGCATTTTCGCGAAGTAATGTAATTGTAAATATTCTTTCTACACTTTACGACGCTATTTTATTCGAATTTTTCACAGAAACAAAAATTCGCCCTCAAGTAGGAATCGTACCAACGACCTCTGGCTTGCCGGACCATTGCTCGACCACTCAGCTGTTGAGGCGTGAATTAGAAACTTTTATAGGGATGCCTTGAGGTACATCAAAGGAAACGGATGAAATATAGCTTGCCCGTAGTACGGCAGTTGTGAAAATTTATTGCATTTTCGCGAAGTAATGAAATTGTAAATATTCTTCTTACATTTTGGGACGCTACTTTATACGAATTTTTCATAGAAAAAAAATTTTTGCTTTGTAATTTGTAGACAGCAATGCTTACATCCCCACTTACTCTGCAATTACATACATTCTAATATGATATTTGTAAATATTTCATATAAAAGCCGAAAAACTCCAATAATTTATCAATTGTTATATTTAATAAACGGCTAAGAAATTATTTAAACACTTATATATATATATATATATATATATATATATATATAGAATATATCAAATGTATCTGACAGTCGTAAATCCAACGTATGTATTAAAAAGTCATAAATAGCGAGCCACAGAGAAAGTTTTCAGATTATGCCATGGATTAAATCTGTTGTGTCTTAGATTGAATAAATGATTTAATCTACATGTCGTACTACTAGTAATAGGTTAAATCGTTAAATAAGCGTTGCCAAGTAACATTCATTAAGCTAATCTAATATTTAAATCTACGGAAATATTTAATTTTCGAGAAAAGACGGTTATTTAAAAGTTTTGGTTGTTGAAATGTGTAAATTACAATAATTTATTATAAAAAATATAGTTTTTTTAGAGCGCTGTCTGTTTTAAAATGGAAAAAATACTGAAACATAAAATTTCAAAACTAACATCAGAAACTAAATCAGGTTAAACAACATTATGTATGTAAAATCTCATAATATTCAGAATAAAGATGAATTATTAATTAAAGTAAGCACAGCAATTTATTAGTGCAGTATACAAAATAAGCAAGTATGACATTGAAGCAATCATTAATTTTTTCTTTTAACACAAATGTGTTGATTCTGAAAAGAAACTTTTTTTATTCGACAAATTTAATCTTCGTCATCTGTCAAGTTATCCATTGGAGCTTGTTGTGTAGTGTTTTGATGATTCGTTTACCCTATTATTTAAATCAAACGGCAATCTATTACGTAACAATATGCATTAAATTAGGTGCGTAATAGGGGCACCGCCTTAATCTCTACAGCGAAAAGTTCTTCGCTTAACAGAATTAATAACATTTCTTAGATCCAAGGTGAATTTTTAATTTCTATGGTCCTTTGTCTCAGGTAATTAATATCAGAAACAGGTGTTACAAAAATAGAATTTTTTTAAGTACGGCTATAAAAATAAATTGCACTGTGTTAAATCGCAGAAACGAGGTGGCCAGTTTGTGTTTGTATTTAAACTAATAATTCGATCCCCTAAAAATCTCTGAGAAAAACAATGTTTTCATTGGTAGTATGTATACAAGCTCTATCGTGTTGGAAGTAGCCTTCCTGTAATTCATCATCATGTAACATATTTACAAATGGTATCAAAATTTCCAGTCTGCAATGTGCAGCGTTTAATATTTCTAAAAGGTGTAAGCATTTTTTGGATACTGTTTAAAATTTTGTATTATAAATCGATATACCTTAAAAAAAATAGATCCAATAACCCTTCTTTGACAAAAAGCTGCCCAAACTCCAATTATCTCTGAATGCAGTGACTTCCGCAAGAAACTGCGGATTGTTTGCGCTCCACATCCTCATGTTTTGAGAACTTACGTAGCCAGAGATAAAACCAGGATTCATCAGTAAACATAACCTTTTCAATGCCTCCATCGCTAACAACAAAATGGTGAATAAATCTTTGTCAAAGTTCCTGTCGTTTCGGTCTGTCGACAGGTAATATTTCATGAGTCGCTTGCAAGCGGTAGGGTGTACTGCAGATTATGTTTAAGGATACGTCGGCAAGTGCTATAGGAAAGATCTAATTCTTGGTGTAAATATCGCACAGAAAGCTGAGGACGTTCTTCTACCAATTACCTTAGAACTTCAACATTTTCGTCATCTCTAACTGTTGGCCTACCACTGTCCTTTTTGCGATCCACGTTACCTGTTTCCCTGAATAATTGCACAAAACGGCAAATGCATGTGGAAAACTGATCATATGGTATAGCAATATATGGAAATTCTTCTAAAAAATCTTTATATGCATCCCTGATAAAATAAAGTATTAATTTGACTACTATTTCTAAAATAAATTTCAACCATTTACCGTTTCTGTTGTCCGTTAAATGCAAAAGCCATTATTAAATAGCTAAGAAATTTGAAAGATATCTTTCAACTTGTCAATTTGACTTATGATTGTTTACAAATGACACTTCGTTAATTCTCTAAGCTCAGACGAGACTTATATATCTATCTCAGTCGTTCGTGGCCTACCTAGGATACAAATGTTGTGGCTTGCTTGATATCTAGGTACAAAGTATGTAGCATGGTAAAAAATATATGAATTTAATAAAAAAAAATTATCCAATAAAGTAAACGAATTAGATGAATCAAAAAGCAAATACTATTTACATATAATTCTCTTCGATTATAATTAAATATAAAAATATAAACATAAGAAGATTTATAAATCGATAGTAAAGTGACCAAACATATTGTATGGAATCGAGAATCTTAATATGTACTAAAGAATACTGTTGAATAATTAAAAAAATTAATGGATTTATAAAGTACTGTTAAACTACGGCAGAAGGGACCACAAAATTGAATAACTAAGAAAACAACAACTAAATAAGACAAAGGTTAATTCCAACGTTTATGAATTGAAGAAATAATATTTAAAATAGGGAAATATTAAGTCTGACAAAGTAGTGACAATAAACTATATTGGAAAAGGACAAGATTATTAAATCGAGTTGTAAAATAATCTTTAAGTTTAGAATTTAATACTACATTAGTTTATATATCACACATTACAGGTACTATAATCAGATAGGGTAAAGCACCCTATTGTTGTCACCACACCAGCTATTGGCAACATTTTACTTTAATTAATTTTTATTAGTATAATCAGAGTTACTGTAAAGTTAGATATGGTATGTTCAAACTAGCAATCTAATTTAACAGATTGTCTACTTTAGCGACATTGACGTGCGGTGCTTATTGCCAAATCTAAGTGTGAAAGTGTGTAGTGTTTTCTTCCGCCAAAAAAAGGTAAGAAATTCTCCATTTTGGTAACGGATGCACGCAAGTAAAGCTGACTTTCTGCAGTATTCTTTAGTAGAGTAAAGATTTTATTTAAGCAGCCGTATCCTAAGGGCTTTAAGTGTAATGTATAATGTTCGTAACCTTACAATTTTTGGCGTCAACGTTAAATTATTGGCACTATTAGGTATATATCTCGAATACAATTTTTCACTTTCAGATGTCGAAAGTTAGAAATAAGTATGACGAGGATACTCTCCAAAAGGCTCTATCCGAAATTAGAAAAGGAATGCAAAAAAAACAGTGGCTAATAAATTTGGGATTCCTCGTTCTACTTTACAGTTTCGATTAGGATAAAACTTTTTTAAATTCGACCTGGCCCAAATACTTAAGTAGTTATGTTACACGCTCTTGCCTCGACAAAACCGGTTTCGCTTATGGGAAAATACATGTATTTTGGCCACTTCCGGTCAGAGAAAATCCTCTTTCTTTTTCTTTCGAACTGTCCTTGTTGCGCAATGCAAATGAGATGCTAATTAGGGTCGGTCAGAGATGTATTTCAATAATTTTAAATGTAAATATAGGTTTTATATTTGAATGAATGATAACGACTTCTTCTTTTTAAGTTGTACGTCGGCATGAGATAACTTAGGTAATTTAAAAATTAGTACGTGGTCTTTATATGCATATAGTATTTAAAATGTATATAAATCTTCTTTTAAATTGTGTGTAAAATGCTATTTTTTGACTGTAGCAGTGTTTTTAATGAATGTTAAACGACTTGTTGCAAGTTATTTTTAAGTCGTACGTCGGCATGATATAATTCTGGTAATTTATAAACTAGTACGTAGTCTTTATATGCATATATTATTAAAAATTTATTTGTGTCTTGTGTGTAAAATGCATACAAGTTATTTTTTAGCTGTACCTATTTTTTAGCTGTACCAGTGTTTATTTGCCGCAGACGATCTTTCTTTATATGCATATGGTAATTAAAATGTATATAAATTTTACCGCGCAAGAAATAACATTTTTTTATGTATTGTATGTCTATGCATATAGTATTTAAAAATGTATATGAATCTTCTTTTAAATTGTGTGTAAAATGCTATTTTTTGACTGTAGCAGTGTTTTTAATGAATGTTAAACAACTTGTTGCACGTTATTTTTAAGTCGTACGTCGGCATGATATAATTCTGGTAATTTATAAACTAGTACGTGGTCTTTATATGCATATATTATTTAAAATTTACTTGTATCTTGTGTGTAAAATGCATACAAGTTATTTTTTAGCTGTACCTATTTTTTAGCTGTACCAGTGTTTATTTGCCGCAGACGATCTTTCTTTATATGCATATGGTAATTAAAATGTAAATAAATTTTACCGCGCAAGAAATAACAATTTTTTATGTACTGTATGTCCACGATACCGTTTACTTAATGCAATAAGTAAAATATTTGCCAAGCCGCGTAACGCGATAAATTTTAAGTAAATATATAACGACATGTAAATGTATGCTTTAGTTATTATAGACGGGTATTTTTAAATTTTAATTTGCTTGTTCTTCTTAAAATCATTGTACAGAAATTTCATGTGTGTATATGTATAATCAATGTTTATTTGCGAATTTATAAATATGCTTGAATGTCAAGGACATGTAAATGTTTTTTAAATTTCATATATATATATATATATATATAAAGGTAGGTGTATACAGGTAGGTGTTTTTTATATATTTTTACAAACGCATGTACATTTTTGTAGAAGTTCAATGGCGCTGTTGTCGGTCCCATTCATCAACATAATTTAAATAAATATTTTTTGAATGTGGAAAAATTGGTAAAAAGAAATACTGGAAATTATGTGTTTACTTCTAATACGCTTTTTTCAGATCTCTATGTAATTATATGAAACGTGACAATTTTGTTTAGCTTTGAATAATTTTTAGTTATTTAATATGCGTTTTTCAGATCTCCATGTAATTATAATAAAATAGTTGATTATAGTTGTTTAGATCTAAATAATTTTTAGTTATTTAATACACATGCATACATTGATAATAACAAATTTCTCGTTCAATAATATTTCAATACAAATTCAATTTAAAAATCGAAATTGTTATGCATGTATAATATGCTTTCTTTTTCATTTCTTATTGCAGTTTAAAGAAATGGATTCAATCTCTACCTTGACTTTATCCGAAGTTCAAAGTGATGTTGGATATAATTCTTTTTCAACAATTTCAGATTTCATAAATATATATGAACGAGGATATGGCAGATTTCAATTAAGAGATGAACGAAATTTTGAGAATGTGCATAATTACTACGGGGTTTCAGGATATTCACAGACCGTTCGATATATTATGCACTTTATGTTACTACAGTTCCATTGAACGATATGAACTCAGTCACATCCCCATGTTTTCACATTTTATTTACCATTATTTTGATATACGTAGGTGAGTAAGGGGAAAACATTAACAGAAACATCAAATTATTTCTTTTTACAGACCGCGGGAGAAAAGAATGTAGTGACTGTTTAGACAGTGTAAACATCATCTTTCCACGTAACTTTTGTATAATTTGTTTTTCATATTAAAGAAATGGGAGGGGAGAACCTATATAATTGAAACACCACACGTTAGCTCATTTTAAAATTCACTAGCCTCTTAATCATCTAAATATAAAAGTAGATACATCATTTCATAATGTCAATTGAAAAATTAAACGCAATCGGCGATTTAAGTAGTTTCAAGCCGGTAAAGAGGATAATTGAACTAGAGAAAGATAAACAATATAAAATCTTAAATGTAAAAATATTAAAGACAAAATTTGGAAAATCGGTATTGTGCGAATTGGAGGAGAACAGTGTTTGGTTGCCAAAGCGCTGTTTAAGTTTTTTTGAGGGTGAAAATTTGAGAGAATATAGCGGGGGGGGGGGAGCATTATATAATATATATATAGACACCAAAACGTTTGGACTAAATCCAACACCAATCATCAAATTTGAGAAGAAGGAATAATTGTTTTTAATTCGTAAGTTGAAAAAAATAGTTCATGCAATCACATCGTTTGATTGATATTTTCTTTTTGTGTGTAGGTAATCCAGTGTAGTGTAGTGTGGAAATATGGATCTAGTTGAATGTGTACAGGACCTATATACCATCAGTCAATCCAAAACAGAATTGGAAGAACTGAAAGAACTCAATGATGACAGTATTAAATTATTGCAAGAAAAAAATTATAACAGCCGTGAATGCACTATTGGTGAACGTCGAAATTTTGAATGTGCTCTTTCAATACTACTATCGTATAATCTACGAATCGAAAATCGATTAAAGGAATTAATTACTGACGGCACCGGTCTCCATGAAGAAAATGTGGTAGGGCGGAACTTACAATGGCAAGAGGTAACATATAAAAGATGTAAAAAATATATAAAAATAATATTATTTCAATTTAACAGGGAACGTCCGCGTTCAAAAGTAGAGTTCAGACTGGGATCATCACAAACCTTCATCATCGAGACCCAAAGGTTTTCCTTGAAGCGGCATTCCCCCTCATCCAATCAAAAATACAATTGAAACTCGCGAAAATGAAAATATTAAAGGTAAATTTCTCATTATGCGCTAAATTTATTAAAGTCGATAACAACCCAGACTCAGACAAAACAGATTGTAAATATTTTAATACGAAAATTTTATAGTTACAAAATTCACTGAATTTAGAGACATTTACGATAATGCAACTGCTAAAATACTACATGATATAGAAGAAATGCAATTTAAAGGGTCGGGGTGGTCACTTCGTGAAAACGTAAATTTAACTATTAATCTACATAAATACCAACCGATTGAGGGTAACGCTTATATTTCTCTACCGTTGAATATTAAGAAACGAAACGCTGTGTTAAATATTAATAGTAACGACAGACGATGTTTTATTTGGGCCGTTTTAGCAGCTGTTTGCAAAATATATTCCAGCAACGTGAACGATTATCCACAAAATTACCATGAAATCTTTAATTTAAAAGACATAGAATTTCCAGTCGCGCTAACTAGTATTAAGAAATTTGAAAAATAAAATAGCAACATGTCAATTAATGTGTACGGTTTGAATAAGAAAAACAAAGTTTGCGGACCTCTATATTATACCAATTATGAAAGGGACATGCACATAAATTTATTATATTTAAATAAATCAGGAAAGCGTACACATTATTGTTGGATTTATGATTTAAGTAAGTTATGTTCGCCAGACGTGTCGGTACATAATAAATCATATATATGCGATCGTTGTTTAATTCATTTCTATTGTCAAAACAAGTATTCTTTACACGTACGAGAATGTACAAAGCATAAACCGGTTCGAATAGAACTACCAAAGGACGATGAGAAAATATTAAGGTTCAAAGAGGTTCAAAAGCAATTTAAAGCACCATTCGTGATTTACGCAGATTTCGAATGTTTAACTAAACAGATTCATACTAGTCAACCACAACCAAATACATCTTATTCAAATAATTATCAGGAATAAGAGGGATATGCCGTTGGTTTCCAGATGGTTTGTGCTACGCATCCCGAATTCTCACACTTTGAACTGTATCGAGGACCCAATCCCGAAAGATGGTTTGTGTCTCAATTAAAAAAGGAGGCTATTGTATATTCGGAATATTTACCGCTTAACTTCCCAATTATTGATTTATCTATTCCACAATTAAATAATCACTACAATACATCTTCATGTTTTCTATGTTGTCGTACCTTCGACGACGAAAACGTAACCAAAGTTAGGGACCTTGATCATTCGACAGGTATGTATCGAGGAACTATATGTTCCGATTGTAACATAAATTTCAAACCCAATAATGTACTACCAGTTTACTTTCACAATCTCTCTGGGTTCGATGCTCACATTGTTTTAAAAGAATTGAATTTTGATGAGGGTCCCATCGAACTTCTACCAATTACCGTTGAACGGTATATATCATTTAGTAAAGAAATCAAGGTGAACAATAAAACAATCAAATTAAGATTTTTAGACAGTTATAGATTCTTATCAGAGTCCCTTGAAAATTTAGCAAAGTGTTTGAATGAAAATGACTGTTTTTTTAAAAAAGTCGTTCCCACATAAGTATAACCATTTGATTAGGAAAGGCATTTTTCCATACGATTATGTAAATGACTTTTCTAGATTACAAGAAACACAATTACCCGATAGAACTCACTTTTATAATGCGTTAAATAATTTACACATATCCGATGAAGATTATAATTACGCCCAGTTTATATGGAATGAATTCAATATAAATAATTTAGGTGCCCACTCCGATTTATATTTGAAAACGGACGTTCTCTTACTAACAGACATATTCGAAAAATATCGTAAGCTTTGCATCCATACATACGGTCTAGATCCTGCCAACTACTATACATGTGCCGGCTTTTCATACAGTGCAATGTTGAAAATTACTAGGGCTGAAATATAACTCTTGACGGACATTGATATGATTCTGTTCTGTGAGAAGGCGATAAGGGGTGGATTAGTTCAAGTATCAAAGAGATATGCTAAAGCAAATAATAAATATCTTCCCGATTATGATTCTACCAAACCTAACTCATTTATCGCCTATTTCGATATAAACAATATGTACGGTTTAGCTCTATCAAAACCTCTGCCTTATGCACAGTTTCACTGGGACACCGATTTCGAGAGTGTTAGAGATTTCATCTTGTCACGTTTAAATTCGCACAATTACTTTGAACGAGATGAATATGGTTATATATTAGAAGTTACAGTGTTGTATCCTGAGAATTTACATGAAATTCATAAAGATCTTCCCTTGTTACCCCATCATTTTACCGCTCCAATTTCGAAACAGCAAAAATTAATGACCACTTTGCTTGATAAGGAAAAATATGTTCTTCACTATACAAGTTTAATACAGGCTTTGAAGTTAGGTTTGATATTGGATAAAATACATAGAGCTTAAAAATTTAAACAATCCCCATAGTTGAAACGATATATTGACTTAAATAATAACCTTAGGGCCGCTGCCACAGAACCTTTTGAAAAGAATCTATATAAACTGAAAAATAATGCTATATTTGGAAAAACTTTAGAGAATATACGAAACCATAGAAATATTAAATTAGTAACGAAGTGGGATGGACGGGGAGGTGCGAAATCTCTTATATCCAAACCAAATTTTAAATCATGTACAATATTTAATGAAAACTTAATAGCCGTTGAAATGAATAAAGAAATCATTAAATTTAATAAGCCCATATATATAGGTTTATCAGTTCTTGATATTAGCAAAACTCTCCTTTATGACTACCACTACAATTATTTCACAAAATTAATGCGTAAATGTGATCTATTATATACTGATACGGATAGCTTAATATACCATTTTATAAATGATGAAGATGAACTTAATATTTATGAAATTATACGTAGGGATTGCTTAAAATATTTTGATATAAGTGACTACCCGCCTAATAATCCTTTCAATATACCTTTAGTAAACAAGAAGGTCTTAGAGCTCATGAAAGACGAAGGGTATTCTAAAATAATACAAGAATTTGTTGGACTCCGCTCGAAAATATACTCCATAAAATTCAGTGAAGATTGGGAAATTAAAAAGGCTAAAGGTATAGGCAAATCGGCATTAAGAGAAATTACATTTGATTCGTACAAAGATGCTTTATTTAATAAAAAAACTTTTTTTTCAAAATTTAATTCAATCACGTGTAAAAACCATAATTTGTACACAACAGAAATAAGTAAGAGATCATTAAATGGCAACGACGACAAAAGGAAAATACAACTATATAATATATCCACACTACCCTGGGGTTACTCTATTCCAAACTTGTAAATATTTCCATAGACACTAAATATCCGTTAATAATCCCATCAATATTCCTTCAATATGGATGAATCAGCATTAAAGGAAAAGGTAAAAAAAATATTTTACACTTCATTTATAATTGAGTTCTTGCTTACTTTAATTATTATTGAACAATTTTAATGAGTATGCATATTAAGTTATAAAATCTTGTTTACTTGTTTTTATATTTGAGATGTATGTATCTATGTATGTATAAAGAATTGTCAATATTAATTTATGCGTTACTGTAATTTTGTAATAAATGTATAAAACAACAAAAATGTATTTTTTTTCCTTAGGTAAAAAACAAAAAGAAAAAGACAACATAGTAGTTAAATCATTTTATTCTCATGTAAATAGTTTGTCAATACATATAGATTATGTAAACTACAAGTACTAAAATCAGTTTCGTGATACATACAGCAACCGATATTCGTTTGCTCTAATTTGGGAACATTATAAAAAGTTTCTAAATTTAATATTCTAATATTGAGATATTTCTGCAAAAATGTAATTTTTTGGTTGCCCTTGACAAAAACGAGGTCCACGTTTTTGGTGAATTGTTTCAAAATATTAGGTATTTCCCCTGGATTTGTATTGCCATCGTTGTAGTGTATTCCATGGTGATTATCTTCGAGCCAATGCACTTGTCGTCGTTCAGCAGAATCTAAACATCTATACGGCACACGCGATTTAAAAACGTAATGGTTAACTTTGCTACCATCGCCGATAGCTGATTCCTTTACCATAAATCCATGTTTCAAAAAAACTCCTTGTAAATCGATAACCACCACTTTTGACATTCTAGCCGTATCACAAACTGATCAATAACTGCACCAGTATTCACAAAACCAGTCCTTATACAATTCGCTTTACCACTCCGCTCAACGGGAAATATTGTATGACGCTGTCGTGTATAATCAAACACATCGCTGTGGTATTGGCTGGAAATGTTGCATCACATTCCATTTCTAATTTCACGTCAACAGCGGACGTCTTAATTGATTCATTCTGTTTAGAATAGTCAATCACGTACAAGGTCTTGGTAAGAAATTTTTCATAATCAAGAATTGGTTGACTAGGTTTATTGTTGTAATAAGCCGACTGAAATGCAGTGTACATACGGTAGGCAGTTGCATATCGTTTAATATTCATCTGAAGATTTAGCTTATCATATGGATATGAATTACTATTCTAGTAAAGTTTAAGATTCGTGAGTGAAGCATGATCGAAATCTGTCGCATCTTCATTAATATTATCTTTCTTTCGAGTTTGGAAAGCGACGATAACATATCTAGGCCATTCCATATTATTTGAAGTTTTTATTGGCCAAATATCTGTTTTATTTACACGTATAGAAGGTAATTCGTGCAGCTCCCACTTTCTAAATGGTATATATATTGGCTTGTTACTATTAAGTGTCTTCAAAAGATGTAAACGAGTCTCGTCGTTAACCACAATATGTGGTAAATGCCACACAATCTTTGTAATTTCAGTTTTGGCAGTTTTTGTCCCACCTCTCAATGTGTTCTTGTAAGAGTTGCTGTCAGTTCGACTTCGCAGTAATATAAGCTCTTGATTCATATTGACCAAAATTTTTTTAAAATCCTCGAAATAACCGGAAATAAAAGCAAGCGGAATGGAAGCAGTAAAGTCCTTAACAAATACTGTTGGTTGTTCATCCAATGATGGACACCATCCAGACATTTGTAGAGCTTTGCTTTCATTATCACTGTAGAAACGTAAGCTTTCATGGTGCTCGTAATTCCAGGATTGGTACATCTATCCACTTCCACACCATTGATCTCATATCGAATTTGCTCGAAGTGAAATGCATAGGCATTATTTGTTAACTTGTAGGTGCCAGTGCCCTCGTCACTTTCGGTAAACCGTCCTTCAATGTAAAGATGACTATCACCTGGGACTGTGTATACATCCTGATGTCGAACAGGTATTCGTATTTCATCATTCAAACCAAAATTATTAGATACTGGATAATAGGCGTGGTATCCTTGTTTGGTGATGGTTTCATCAAAGTATAAGTCATCGGTAATTTGCAACTTTTCAGACATTTTTTTCTCTTTTCTTTTGGTTCACTTTTAATCCTAAATACTTCAGAAATAATATGTTTTCACGTGTTAGCACGTTCTTGAATGACTGAGGAGTAAACGATGACATTTCTGTTTTATATTGCGTCAAATGTTGCCTATCCTCCTTGAAAACCAAACCCATTTTTAGATTCTCTTCAACTCCAATCGAATAACTATTTGTTCTTCTTCAAAATTGACTGGATCACCGTCCTGATCAAGCAAGTTAAGTGTGATGTTATCTATTTGAGTTGTGTTTATTGGTAAATAAATTATATTTCTAGGCTCTATATTAATTGAGAAACCAGGTTCAACACTTGGCGAGAACTCGTAGATAGTATGACTTAGACGTCCGTCATAGAATGCTGAGGAGGTAATATTGCACTCAACACGTACAGTAACCACTTTTATACTTTGTACGCGTGCATCAGATTCATGATGCTTATTCGACTCCAACAGTCTTGCGGTAAATTCGAGCAATCGACCAATACTGTCTCCCGGTCGAAAATCTACTACATGTCGACTTAAAATTTCACACTTTAAAGTACTGTTGTTAGCTTTTAACGAAAATGTTTCATCCTTCTTTTTACCTTCACTTTTCGAATCAGTTAATCTATTTTGTAGGTACGTTTCTATATCACTAATTTCATATGCTCCAGATGGTATGTGAATAACTTTTCCATTATCATAATAAAATTTGTTATTCCTTTCTGTGATGATGTGTATTGTATTGTATGTATGCAGACCAATTAATCCGAGCGCATATTTGTGTTCAGGATTTAATTCAATTGGAGGGTAATATGTTGTAGAGAGCACATTGCTCCTGCCTACTAATATAAAAGTCTGTGACATAATTGATCTTCAACCATTGAGAGTCTTATTATATAGAAACTGTAGACACAACTGTCCGCAATTTATATCATCGAATTGTTGAAACCTTTCATGGTTATAAATAATATTGCAATTCTTGAAATAGTTAAGCAACTCGATCGGTGGTTTCGAATTACCGAAGGAATCAAAATAGTATACGGTGCGACCACGTTTATAATAAGCGGTCCAATGCGTTCCAATATTGGTACTAGAATCGAGATTAACGACTGCACACTCAGTTTTCCACGGTTTGGTTTTTGGTAAATTGTCTCTCATATATACACCACGAAAATATGGTATATGTTGTCCATAGTTTGTAATGTCAATATCAGTAAGAGCTCTGCGTGGCAGTCGACTTAAAAGTTTTTTTTCATCTTTTCTTCCTGTCCCAAAAATAATCCCAAACCTCTACGATAGGGTTTTAAATACAGATCACTACCTTCCTTTCCCAATGCTATCGCCTCCATTGTTTGATTATGACGATGCGCCTTATCGAGTTCATGCTGTGCAGCTTTAGCCTTATTAACAGCTTGAACCGTCAAACCGCCCAAAGCACTTAACCCTGCAAATAGTGGTATAAGTGGTAAAAAACCTCCTGCTTTCGGAATGGGGATTACGCGGGGTGTTCGCACTCTTTTTCTTCCACCGATATCTTTAACCGCTAATTTAGCAGCGGTAAGGGCCATTCTGCCACCTTTTCTAATATCATCACCATGTTTGAAACGTTTTATGACGTTTCCAACTTTCATCAGTACAGACTTTCGGAAAGCGGACCTTTTAACCCCTCTACCCGTCCTCCTCTTCCTCATTTTACCCATTCTAATCTTGCCTCTGATGAATTTTCGAAGTGGAGAATCGAATGTTTCCTCTCTTCTTCTTCTTCCGATACCCATTCCCAATTTCCTCTTGGCTTTCATAGCACTTGCTACTGTCCAAGCGGAGGCTTTCTCTGCCAGACTGGCGTTTTGCGATTTTACACGGGCTCACGCTTGATTCTCTAAAATTTGATCTGCTTTGTGACGTTGTTGAAGATCTTTGTTTTGCGAATAGGCGATGTCGTGCTCTTTGCAGGCTTTGTCTAAAGGATTAATACCCGTATCACCACGCTTAAGCCGTTCCTCCAAACGTGTGCCTGGTTCACAGTATTGATAGGATGGAATGTGTAATTCTATTGGCAATTTATTAATTATAGAATTAAGTAAACCACCACCCTCCTTGAACAGTATCATATTAATGATTTAAATATGTTTGCTCGTGTAATTTATATATCAGTCAACGATAAGAATGCGATTAGTAAAACAAAAGCATTCGCTCACTGTGCGAAATCTGGATATTGGTAATGGTGGGGGCGTGAAATCAAATTATGTGAAACACAGTTCTTTGCTACCGAATACAATTCGATGCATCATTTGCGGTCACTCTAACTGTGGAAAGACAAACGTAATGCTCAGTTTGTTGATTGAAGGGAATGGTCTCAAATTTAATAATGTCTACGTATATTCAAAGTCATTGTACCAGCCAAAATATCGATTCTTGGAGAGCGTGATTAGTAAAGTATCGAATGTGAAATATTTTCCCTACAAAGATAGTGACGATGTAATAGATCCATCGCAAGCTCTGGAAAATTCAGTATTCATTTTCGACGATGTCGCTTGCGATAAGCAGGAAAAGATTCGAGAGTATTTTAGTATGGGTAGACATACGGGTGTAGATTGTTTCTACCTTTGTCAAACCTATACACGCATACCCAAGCATTTAATACGTAACAACGCAAACTTCATAATTCTCTTTAAACAAGATGATACTAATTTACATCATATTTATGAAGATCATGTAAACACAGATATGACATTCGATCAATTTAAATTAATGTGTGTTACATGTTGGAAAGATAAACATGGATTTCTAGTAATCGATAAACGATTGAACCTATTAAAGAATTAATTGAACTAACCCATATTAAGAAAGAAGAGGATGGGGACGAGGAGGAAATGGATGATGAAAGATCCCCTGCTATTATGAAAGAATCGTCATCTCTTAAGAGAGCTCTTAGATCGCGTAGATTATCTATACCTTCCAAGAGACGCCGTACAAGACCGAGGAGACTTTTTTCATCTCTGGCAATGACTCGGAGACCGATAGAAAGCGAACCGCCTGTAATTGAGACTACATCAGCAACAGTTGCTAATGATGAAACGTTACCACCTGAAACCAGTGTTCCCGCAGAAACACAATTTACCCTTGATCCTGAAGAAGTGAAGGAAGAAGATATAAGAGAAACAATGAATCAAGCACGTCGGGACTATCAGCAAATGATTGACGTAAATCCTGATAGCGTCGAAGAATATCTTCAGCAATACAATAACTTACCTGCAATGTATATAGATGGTTTACTGTTGGATGTGGAGGGAGACTTTGATTACACCTATGGTGTCCATTTGTATCCTGCTTCGAATAAATTGAAAATCGGTAGAAGTATATTAGATTTTGATGGTGATGATATAATGGTTGATGGAATACGCTATAGAGGTACGCCGGGTCTTTACGATCTTATATTTAAGAAAGAACCTGACGAGTTCACCAAAGATGATGAGCATAGGTACCATGATATATTAAAACGAACTTCCGTACATCATTTAAAGTTTGATGCGAAAAAAGGGTGAAGGGAAGCGCGGGGTTTAAGTACAGGAAAATCATTAGACCTCTTATATACGACTTTACACATCGCAGTGAAGGTGCTGGTATAGGAAGTGAATTAAGAGTTACTAACGCACCATATCAGTATGTGTATTGGGATAATATTAACGAATTAGTAGATAGATTACGTCTACTAGTCGCTTCCAAGAATGCCGGTCACTATAATCATGACAATGAGATAGCTTCTATTATTGAGGAACTTAGAGAGATAGAAGTAATTGATTAAAAATAGTTATATATAAATGTAAACGACCTACTATAATCATTAGTTTTACGATGGGGATCGACAAATTTGGTCGTCATCATGGCGTAGATAAATTCCGATCTGACCAGATGATTATAGATAAATTCGGAAGACATATTGGCGGTGATAATATACTTACTTCTATTCCACACACATTCTTTCCTCGTACTCTAGATGGAAATTACGATGTCCAAAACAAACGTATATGTAATGTGGCATTAGCCGAGGAAGATGCGGATTGTGTCAATAAGAAGTACGTTGATAATATATTAGATGAATTCAATAAACGAAAACCGAATACGTTTGAAATTATGAGTGATATGTTTAAATTACGAGCGGATATCGATGAAGCCAAACCGAAAATTGACGGTTTTCAGAATGCATTGACAGATGTTCAAAGTAACTTCACTCATTTGAAAGAGGAAGTTGATACAGAACTGGTGGACATTCGAAGTATTAATGCAACAACTAATAAGTTAAAATTAGACATAGACAGTGTGAAATATAATTTAAAGTCTGACAAATCTGTCACCGACAAGGAAATAAGTAATTTGAAACAGCGTATACTTGATATTGAACAGAAACAACAACAGCAGCAGCAACAATAAATGACACCATAAGAAAAAGAATGAGTAAGATAAAGGGTGACATTGTTAATGAGTTACACAAACCTGTTAGGAAGAACTTTCCCAGAAGACGGAGAGTAATTAAAGGTCTGGATGATTTATGGCAGGTTGATTTGGTCGAATTTGGCTCATATGCTCGTGAAAATAGAGGCTATAGATATATTTTAGTGGTCATCGATTGCTTCTCCAAATACTTGTGGATGCAACCTGTAAAATCAAAAACTGCTGTGGAAGTTAAAGATGCTATGAACAAAATTCTACTAAAAGGTCGAGTTCCAAACAACTTGCAAACGGATAATGGTAAAGAGTTCTTTAATCATCAGTTTAGAGCTCTGATGATCAAACACAATATTAACCATTACTCCACATTTAGCGTGATAAAAGCTTCCATTGTAGAGAAAGTGATTCGTACGATAAAGGAGAAGTTATACAAGCATTTTAGTTTAATCGGTAAATATAAGTGGTTAGATGTATTGGATAATGTTGTAAATCGGTATAACAATTCAAAACATAGAACAATTGGTATGAAACCTGTAGATGTTACTCAACAGAAGGAAGATCTATTACTTTCTACAGTCTACAATCATATTAATATTGTTCCCAATAATAAGTTCTCAATAGGTGACACTGTTCGAATTAGTAAACACAAGAGTTTGTTTGAGAAGGGTTATACGCCCAATTTTTCGACTGAATTATTTAAAATAGTTACAATGCAACATACTAATCCTATTACATATTTGCTACAAGATATGAGTGATAATCCAATTAAAGATGGTTTTTATCAAGAAAAATTGCTGAAGGCGAAGCATAAGTATGTCTATCTCGTTGAAAATGTGCTGAGAAGAAAAGGTAACAAAGTGCATGTGAAGTGGCTCGGTCTCGACAAATCACACAACAGTTGGGTTGAAAAATCAAACATTGTATAATTACATTCTTGTCCCCTGTATATAGGAATAAATAAAATAAATAAAAAGACAAAGTCGTTCTATAATTTTTATTCTTTACCTATTTTTACATTACAATACATTTTTTAGAATTTACAACAACTAAAGCACATATATTTTGGTGGTGGTGGACCATCGACATGTTCTTCATCATCGTCGCGGTTATGGTGCTCATGACAGGGCAAATATCGTTGTAATTTTTTCTGCTTCTCCTCCGATAACGATGAAAAATAACATTCCAATTGCAATGGACGCACTTTTACCTTTAATACGTGCATTGGAATATAGTTTATATCGTCCGGTTCCAAAGATTCTCCATTGTCCAGTTTTTTTAATATCGCACCCACTTTTTCAACGATTTTGTTTATTTCGTTTGTTTTAAACATTTTCTTTATGTACTACCAACTATTAGCGAGCCAATATCGCGTCTAAACTTATCCCTCTGACGCGCTAGTATTTCAAGAAAAATGCCCACATATTCAGAATACCACTTACTATTAACACCGTCATTGGTGGAGAAGAATAGCCAATAGCGAATATAAGTTTCAATTGTTGATGTATCACCATTACAATTACGAAGAGTTGTGCATAGCACCGAATTGTAATATTCGGGAAAATTCATTATATTCAATCTCTCTAATCTATTCTTAACAACTTCTAGTAAACTCGCTAATTTTACCACTTGCGTTCTATCTAACATTATTTCCAAATTACCTCGTTCTAATTTAATAATAGGTTGATTTCGTCTATCCCCTGTATATATTACGCGAATCATTTCCACTATATTGACAATAGATAACGCATTTTTTTCACTCACTACACACAGCTCCTGTTGTTACTGTTTACTTTTCTTGATGTGATCTTCAATAATCGACCATTGAGTGTTTAGGAAATCGTGCCATTCATGTTTTGTGAATGTTATACATCTCCTGGAGTTTGCCAATTTTACCACTGGGAGAAAACCCCTCGCAGCACTAAATCCCGTTGATACATAGTAGAATTTATTTATATTGTAACGAACTTCGTTTATTAATTGATATTCTCGCAGTATTTCATCTTCATATGCCCGCAACATATTATCAAGCATATGATTTGGAGAAAATCACTTGACACGTTCGAATTCACAGGCGATGCCATTTCAACTAAACCATGAACAGACAAGTTTCCACTTTTCTCCTCACTACCATATCCCAGGACGTCATTTTTATTAAAATAAGATTTATTTATAATGATCGTACACATTACACATATATAATAAATTCGTTTTACAAAGTGCATAGTAGTTTAGGGCTATTGCGTCGAATATTTGAGCCCAAACTGTCTCGGTAGCCATCAGTTCAAACTCAAATTCATGCCAGGGTTGACTACACCATTTAGAAAACATACGGTTTAAATGATTCTCTTCTTTGAACTCTTGCTGCACTTCTATTAATTGATCTTTAGATATTTCGTCTGTCATATTAACACTTTGAATGCAGTATTGCAAAAACACAACGTTATACTCGCAAACGTTTTCACATTCAATGTTAAAAAGATGCATAGTGCTACAGCCTTTATATACATATTGGAATTCCTGTTTTTACATGCATTTATCAACGTACAACTTAAAAAGAACAAGTCGTTGACATTCGTTAAAATATAAAACCTATATTTACATTTATTGCGTGGTCCCCTGTAAATAAATTTTAATTACCATATGCATATAAAGAAAAATCGTCTGCGTAATAAATTGGCACTGCTACAGCTAAAAAATAACTTGCATGCATTTTACACACAATTTAAAAGAAGATTCATATACATTTTAAATACTATATGCATATAAAGACCACGTACTAATTTTTAAATTACCTAAATTATCTCATGCCGACGTACAACTTAAAAAGAACAAGTCGTTGACATTCATTAAAATATAAAACCTATATTTACATTTAAAATTATTGAAATACATCTCTGACCGACCCTAATTAGCATCTCATTTGCATTGCGCAACAAGGACAGTTCGAAAGAAAAAGAAAGAGGATTTTCTCTGACCGGAAGTGGCCAAAATACATGTATTTTCCCATAAGCGAAACCGGTTTTGTCGAGGCAAGAGCGTGTAACATAAGTACTTACTTATTTAAGTAAAAGTGAAGAAGAAGCACTGGTAAGTTGACTAGTAGACAGAAAAGGATTTCCAAGGAGAAATGACGACATTTATGCTTCAGTTAAAAACTTTCTCGATGAAAACTCTAGGACAACTTCCTTTTAAAAACAATTGACCAGGTAACCATTGACCCAAAAGTTTCCTAAACCGTCATCAACAGCTTACCATTCGAACTCCTGAAGCCTTTACAACTTCTTCAGAGTGGGAATGTTGCGAAAACAGATATTCGCAAATGGTTCAAAGATATAGAAAACTACTTATATGAAAAAAATTACTTTGACATATTTGAAGACTCATCTCTGGTTTTTAATGATGATGAAACTTACTTCCAACTGTTCCCAAATACTGGAAAAGTTTTAGCACCTAGATGTAGTAAAAACGTGTATGGAATTGATAAAGGCACAGCTAAAGCTAATCTAGTGGTTATGTTCACATTCTCGGCGTCAGTTGTCACCACGCCACCAATGGTTACATATCCATATAAAAGACTTATTTCAAATATAGTCGAAAGTGTACCTACCGGATTGGGAATAAGTATAAACAGTTCCAAATTGTAGATAAAATTGTTGTTTTTCAGGCATGTCGGATAATGGATGGATGAAATCAGAAATTATTTTTGAATATGTTCCAATATTCTTTACCCATATTTACAAAGAACATACGTTAAATTTCCAATACTACCTTTTGTCGATGGGCACAAGACCCATTTGATATATCAAATTAGTACGTTTTGCTCTACTTGAAAAATCATTTTAATAGCATTATACCCAAACGCCGCACGAATTCGTCAACCGACAGAAGTTGCTTCCTTCAAACAGATTTAATAGTGGTTCGAAAAATGGAGTTTTAAAATGGAGATGGGAAGATCCCTTTCAGCAACTAAAAAATATTAACTTTGTTCCAATCCTTAAAAATATTATTGACGATTTACAACCTGATATTATAAGTAATGGGTTCCGAGCATGTGGATTTTCTCCATGGAATATCAACGCAATTAATTTTTCGAAACAGAACATGCAAGAACCTCAAGAAGTTGTAAATACTGTATTAAGTGCAACTATAGGTTACGAGAAATTATCTGAAGCGGCTGGATCTACAATGGTTTTGAAATTGGAGGAAGCTTTATATTATGAAAACTGTTATCCTAATAATATATCCTCCAATGCTTAGAAAAGTATTAACATACAAAAAAAAGAAAAGTAGGTTTAGCACCAAAACTGTTCAAAGCAAAGTTAAAAAGCAGCTAAAACCTAATTTCTATGATTTTTTTAAAATTATAAATTCCTAATGTGCCAATAATTGGGTGTTTTACCCTATTAAACTTTATAACCTTTTGAAAAGAAATATTTTTTTTTATTCTTAATACGAATTTTCCAAGCCATAACCAGTTTCGTTCTATCAGGCGACACCAATTTAATCAGTGACATCGGAAGAAAGCGACTAGGCCAGAAAAGGCGACCTTCCGCTCGAATAGCAAGGCTATTACCAATATACGTATTTTTCCGCTTTTTTGTAATAGCCTTGCTATTCGAGCGGAAGGTCGCCTTTTCGAAAATGAAAATATTAATTTCCAGGAACTTCCGTGCGCTACCATGGAATAGAAAAACATTGCTGTTGATAGGAGAATTTTTTCACCGTTTCGCAAAATTAGAATTTTTAAAATCATATAAGAAACAGTTATTAAGTAAATAATATATCAAAACCACCATTAAAATTAATACAATAAACATAACCTGTGAAAACGAAGATAGCTGAGTCATTATTTATATACTCCATTATTAGACCTAGTCTTGCTTAAAACTCGTTTTAATAATACATCGAAGGCTACAAAGAAAACAGAACTATTTGTAGGAAGAAGGAAAGTTGCTATTTATAATATAAAATATCTGCATTAGCCTTGGTTCATATAAACAAGTTAACCTAGAAGCCAACATATTCTTCAAATAAATCTTATTGCTGCCATTACTTCAGTCTACAATATCTGTTTACACATATCCATACCAGCTATGTTCAAGACGGGATACCTGCTTTTCATGACCGGAATACCTGACACGAAAGAATCATTAATCACAGGTACCCGTGCGAAGGTATTAAAGGCTTAAATATTACTATTATTTAAATATCACTTACCAAAATTCAATTTATCATAAACACTAATAAACTCATCCTCCATAAGATCTAAAGATCAATTAAAACTTAACATTTGATGTTCTAGTAATGTTTATTTTAAAATCTAATAACTAAACTGTGTGTAAAATTATTATACAATTTATTTATGCAACTTCAATAACACACATTTTACAAAGGCTGCATAAATATCAATGTATGTACAAATAATTAGAATTAATTCATCCATTAAAGTTATTTATCTGTTTTTAAATCATTCTTCTTATTTGTATGAATATTGGTGATGATTTCTTAAGTTTTCTGGAACCGACTACTAAATGAAACTAAGTGGTCATACTGTTCAATAATTTATTATACTGAGTAAGAACGGAGCATAGTAAAGTAACTGTTACTTAAGTTGTCTTTATCGAGTGTTGTCATTCCCTACTAAAACACCTCATTATACATTTTGATGCACATCGCATATAAACATTATATCAATATATATATATATATATATATATATATATATATATATATATATATATATATATATATATATATATATATATATATGTGATAAACGTAATGTTCGCTGGCGTCTGCACATTCCGGGGTGGATACGACTTGCACACATTTTTTCATATATATATATATATATATAAGGTAAACTTAATTAGTCGGCGATTAAAGGTCTGGCTATTACTTCAAAGTGTATATATTTAAAATATATATTTTTTATATCCTTGACAAAGGCATCATTGCCGAAACATGTAGGATTATTTTAAATATATACACTTTGAAGTAATAACCAGACCTTTAATCGCCGAATAATTAAGTTTACCTTATCATACCAAGGTCACGAAAATACTATATATATATATATATATATATATACAGGGTGTTCACACTTAAACCCGCACCATTGGTAACTCCGTTATTATTGGAGCTACGAAGTTCGCAAACTAGTAGGATTTTTCCTGGCGGTTACGACGATAAAAACAAAAAAACATTTGAACGTCGCGTTTTTCAGATATTTGACAAAATGTTCTTTTTTAAAATGGAACAGGCTCATCGGTACGCCCCTGCTGGAGAAAGGATATTCCCAGACACATTCACAAAAAAGAACCACATCGCCCTATCACCGTAATTATCCAGACCGGGCGCAGAAGTAAATTCGTAAAAATCCTCGTAAATCCTGTAGAAAGGTGAAATACGTATCTACGTCTCTGGGGATAGGATATATTCGGACACGTTGACAAAAAATATTAATAGTGAACCTGCATTTGTGTTCTTCACACCAGATTTTTAATAATATTTTATATTATTAAAAATACCTTTGTATTATACAAAACTGGTGGGGTTTACCTACTCATGTATGTTTCAATTATTCTGATACATTACACATGCGGTTAAGCGGTAGTATGAGTGAAGACACAAACAAAATGCAGTTTTCTAGAGAGATTGGCTGTGCCACCTTTGGAAGGGCGTCGTTACTTCACATTAATTATGTGGACGGTATGCGAGGTACTTCGGTTGTCTGACAACAGGCAGCGCCGAATTTACTTCTGCGCCCGGTCTGGATAATTACGGTGATAGGGCGATGTGGTTCTTTTTTGTGAATGTGTCTGGGAATATCCTTTCTCCAGCAGGGGCGTACCGATGAGCCTGTAGAAAGGTGAAATACGTATCTACGTCTCTGGGGATAGGATATATTCGGACACGTTCACAAAAAATATTAATAGTGAACCTGCATTTGTGTTCTTCACACCAGATTTTTAATAATATTTTATATTATTAAAAATGCCTTTGTATTATACAAAACTGGTGGGGTTTACCTACTCATGTATGTTTCAATTATTCTGATAACTTTTTTATTTTATCAATTTTTTTGAGATAATGTATTGAAACATTTTTATTCAGAACTAAATTCTTTATTCAACAGCATAAAAATATATAGGATGTTCCATTTTAAAAATTATATTTTGTAAAATATCTGAAAAACGCGACGTTCAATAGTTTTTTTGTTTTCATCGTCGTAACCGCCAGGAAAAATCCTACTAGTTTTCTAATTTGGACGACTTTCTAGCTCCAACAATATCGGAGTTACCAATGGTGCGGCTTTAAGTGTGAACACGTTGTATATATAACAATTGATAAATTATTGGAGTTTTTCGAAAAACTCCAATAATTTATCAATTGTTACATTTAATAAACGGCTAAGAAATTATCTAAACACATATATATATATTATAATAAAAATGTTAATTGATTTATTGAAGACACTAGCTTTAATTCGTTACATGTCTGTTACTGGGATTTCTTAGAAGGTTGGAAGTCTATTATATTTGTATTGTTTTTTTTTTAATTTAGAGTGTCAAATCTATAATTAAATTTCAAAAGTATATGACTTTCTTACATTTACTAAAATTATAGAACTATGTAAATCTATACAAAAAAGGGATATTTATCAATACGTTTTGCACGTATTACGCCGTTGTTATATAATGAAACGGATATGCAAAATACATATCCGTAACTATAAACAAGGACAAACACCTCATATTTTTAGCATTTACTTCTGTTCAATACATATGTTTCAGCCATCTAGGCCTCATCGGTTGAACTAGTGAACCAATGTATATACAAATTAATACAGATCTGTTAAACAACGGATCTGTATCTGTATCTACATTTACGCTAAAATCGTCCCCAAGCCATAACCAGTTTCGTTCTATCAGGTGACACCAATTTAATCAGTGACATCTGACGGAAGAAAGCGACTAGGCCAGAAAAGGCGATCTTCCGCTCGAATAGCAAGGCTATTACAAATAAGCGGAAAAATACGTATATTGGTGCTGTCCATTAACACGCGCCAGATGGCGGTAAATATACAAAAAAGGGATATTTATCAATACGTTTTGCACGTATTACGCCGTTGTTATATAATGAAACGGATATGCAAAATACATATCCGTAACTATAAACAAGGACAAACACCTCGTATTTTTAGCATTTACTTCTGTTCAATACATATGTTTCAGCCATCTAGGCCTCATCGGTTGAACTAGTGAAGCAATGTATATACAAATTAATACAGATCTGTTAAACAACGGATCTGTATCTGTATCTACATTTACGCTAAAATCGTCCCCAAGCCATAACCAGTTTCGTTCTATCAGGTGACACCAATTTAATCAGTGACATCTGACGGAAGAAAGCGACTAGGCCAGAAAAGGCGATCTTCCGCTCGAATAGCAAGGCTATTACAAATAAGCGGAAAAATACGTATATTGGTGCTGTCCATTAACACGCGCCAGATGGCGGTAAATATACAAAAAAGGGATATTTATCAATACGTTTTGCACGTATTACGCCGTTGTTATATAATGAAACGGATATGCAAAATACATATCCGTAACTATAAACAAGGACAAACACCTCGTATTTTTAGCATTTACTTCTGTTCAATACATATGTTTCAGCCAGCTAGGCCTCATCGGTTGAACTAGTGAAGCAATGTATATACAAATTAATACAGATCTGTTAAACAACGGATCTGTATCTGTATCTACATTTACGCTAAAATCGTCTCCAAGCCATAACCAGTTTCGTTCTATCAGGTGACACCAATTTAATCAGTGACATCTGACGGATGGCCTAGTCGCTTTCTTCCGTCAGATGTCACTGATTAAATTGGTGTCACCTGATAGAACGAAACTGGTTATGGCTTGGAGACGATTTTAGCGTAAATGTAGATACAGATATAGATCCGTTGTCTAACAGATCTGTATTAATTTGTATATACATTGCTTCACTAGTTCAACCGATGAGGCCTAGATGGCTGAAACATATGTATTGAACAGAAGCAAATGCTAAAAATACGAGGTGTTTGTCCTTGTTTATAGTTACGGATATGTATTTTGCATATCCGTTTCATTATATAACAACGGCGTAATACGTGCAAAACGTATTGATAAATATCCCTTTTTTGTATATTTACCGCCATCTGGCGCGTGTTAATGGACAGCACCAATATACGTATTTTTCCGCTTATTTGTAATAGCCTTGCTATTCGAGCGGAAGATCGCCTTTTCTGGCCTAGTCGCTTTCTTCCGTCAGATGTCACTGATTAAATTGGTGTCACCTGATAGAACGAAACTGGTTATGGCTTGGAGACGATTTTAGCGTAAATGTAGATACAGATACAGATCCGTTGTTTAACAGATCTGTATTAATTTGTATATACATTGCTTCACTAGTTCAACCGATGAGGCCTAGATGGCTGAAACATATGTATTGAACAGAAGTAAATGCTAAAAATACGAGGTGTTTGTCCTTGTTTATAGTTACGGATATGTATTTTGCATATCCGTTTCATTATATATGTAAATCTAGTTAATTTTGTGTACTTCAAAGGTTATGGGTTAAGGAAAATTTAATTGTAAACCAATAAGTTCATAATATTAATTAAGAATCAAAATTATTATATAAATGTCAAATATTTTGGAAAATTCTATATAACTAAACCGACCAATGAACTTCAAAAACAGGAAAAGCTGTTGGGTTGCCATAGTGAGTTATTGAAACGATTGGGGAGAAGAATTTTTGCACTGGAATTAATGGAATGTGTTTTGGATAAATCGAATTTCTTTTTAAAAATATAAAACAAGTATAATTTATATTACATACCAAGATTTGAACTGTTTTCATTTTATACTCCGCTATCAATTAATGAGCCACAAAAGACGTGTACCAGTTTTAGAAAAATATTGGGAAACATTACAAGGCCTTATATTACCAGGATTGGGACCGGTGATCCTAACTTTCGAGATCTGCCAGGATTATGACCGTTATTCCTGAGGTTAAAATATACCAGCCGTACGTCAGGGAAGAAAGACTTAATTCCAGAGACTAGACGGATAATTGTGATAGTATATTGAGCTAAGTTTTAATTATTTGCATTCTTATTTTAAGTAAACAGATACATTTACTTACCGAAGGTAGATAAAGATCCCTTTTGTGACCATTTTGTTTAAAACATTGTAAGTAGGAAGGTTATATACAAATTCATTTATTCAGCAATTTGATTTATTTGTTTACGTAGCCTAGTATTTGTCTCCTTTCCGTAGATTCAATTTTTAACCTATAAGAAATTCCACATAACCATTAAATTTTTATCATTTTAATTTTCAATAAAATAAATTGTTAATCTATTGTTTATTCCGAATGTCTTATTAAATGTACCGAATTAAATACATATTCACTTATCAAGATAAGATTTTCCTTTTAATAAACGGAATTTAAGAACCAAGATAAGTCGTTTGAATACAATTAGTTTACTATATTAATACTGAGCTAACATACCTTTTAATTTCTTTGTCAGACAGAATCTTCACGACCCTGGAGATATCAGAGGACTCATGTTCGTTGTTTTTTTTTTTTCAAATTATATTAAATTTCAAACTTTCTTTTAAGACCAAAGTACTATTTGGTTACAGAGTTTATTATAATTAACTACAAATGTTTATATTCATTGGACCTGCGCAGAAGTGTATCAGAATGCGGAGGTAAAAATTAGAATTTTAAATTCATTTTCTGGTTTAAAGTTTAATATTTTGTCTTTAAAAACACTTTTTAGTAAATGTTTGACTAAAAGATTATTATATTTTGGCACTCAAACGTTTGGCTTGACTCAAATATTAGTATATTTTGATGGTCTAACGTGAGCTGCTAAAGTTGGTTATAATAAATATATATATATATATATATATATATATATATATATATATATATATAATATCTTCGTGACCTTGGTATGATAAGGTAAACTTAATAAGTCGGCGATTAAAGGTCTGGTTCATTACTTCAAAGTATATATATTTAAAATAACTCTACATGTTTCGGCAATGATGCCTTTGTCAAGAGAATACAAAATATAAATGACAGAATATAAATGTCAAATAATTAAGTTGCTATGGTTTAAATTATTCAAAGATACATTCCAATAATAATAATAGATCATGCCTTAGTATTCCAAAAAATAGATAGCAAGGTGTGAACATATGTGTTGTTCGCTACCAGAAGCTTGTGTCTCTTTCTGGGTATGAACCTGTGTGTTGGTTGCTGCTGGCAGCTTGCGTCTCTCTCTGGGTGTGTGATTTTGTATTTGTGTGACCGCGTAAGTGTAGGGTTTTGTATGTTAGTGTGCTCGTGCGTGTGTTTAGTGACCGGTCGCGTAAATTTAGAGAGATCGGATAACCAGCCGTTGCGTAGGGCCGCCAACCCTTTCCCGGCAACTTCTTTACTTTTCCAAGCAGTACTTCGACGGCCCGACCCCCGCCCCAACGAGGCAAGGCGCAGACCAGCGAAGCGCACCCTGCACGGGGTTGCTCATCGCCAACCGAGGGAACACTATTAGTGGCTACCTCAGTCGACGACGGTCACACTTTGTGCCATCTTAACGATTTCCGCAGAAGCGGAGGCAATGCACACACGTCGAACGTGTGTGTGCTGTTAACAGCAGCCTAGCCAGGTTGCCGCCCAGGACCGGTCCTAGTGGTGTGTGCATTGCGCGGCGCCGTGATTTGCGCCGCGCAGCTTGGTTCCTCACTCCTGCTGGAAAGGCGGAATGGCACCTGACTGCCCATCGGGCAGACCCCCCTAGAGTTTGGTAGCGCATATGCTAGGCTACAACCCAGTAGAGGACCACATCAGCACAAAACAGAAAACAGGGAAAAGCAGGGAAAAGCAAGACATGAGTTATTATTACGTATGCGCCCGTGGAGCGACTTAAGATGCAAAGTTGTCGGCATTCGCTCAAAACGAGAAGGAAAACCACGAAAACCTGCTCGGACAACTAGACAGGAATCAAAATACGGAACAGTCAGCATGATAAGCAAAAGTATATGATATTTAAATGTAATTGATATTTAAATAACATAAGGTATATGTATAACCAAAAAATATATTATGATGGTAAATTGTAGATCGTTACAAAATTAAGTTATAGTATATACTGCTTAAATTTTTTATATCATTTCTGTTGTTAATTGAATTTATTTCCTGTTTAATACTAATCATTTCTTTAATTTGTCTTTTCATTGTGTGTTGTTCTTTATCAATTATCTGTGTGTTCTCAAAATCGAAATGGTGATCGCGTTGTAGTTTGTGTGTAGACAAAGCAGTTTTGTCTGTTCTAAAGTATTTGTGGGCTTGTATTCTTTTGTATAAATATTGTTTCGTTTGGCCTATGTAGTAACTATCGCAATCGCGACATGGTATTTTATATATGACATGTGTTTCTCGATTTTTTTCTATTTTAGGTTTAAGTTTTGAAAATAAATGTTTATTAGTATTACTAAGTTTATATGTTGTAGCTATATCATATTTTATTTAAGTGTATTTAATTTTTTCCGATAGTTGTGGAACATATGGAATTGTGATATATGTTGTGTCATTGTTCAAATTTTTATTGGTGTCAGCAGTGTTGTATATTTGGTGTACTCTTTTTTGAATAGTTTGGTCTATAAGTTGTGGTGGATAATTATTATCAGTTAAGATTGTTTTAATTTTTTTGATGTTATCTTTTCTGTATTTAGTATGTGATAGTTTTACTGCCCTATCAGTCAGATTATTTATAATCATTTTATTGAATACTGTAGGAGCATTTGAGTGGTAATTCATATATCGAAAAGAAGCTGTGGGCTTATTATACCAATTTGTATAAATAGTACCCTGTCTATCATAGCTCAAAGAAACATCAAGAAAATTAATACTGTTATTAAATTCTTCTTCAATAGTGAATTTTAATTTGTTGTGAAAATTGTTGAATTTATTTAAGAGATAGTTTATTTTGTTGGTCGGAATACATGTTATGATATCATCAACATATCTTTTGAAAAAAATGGGGTGGAAGTCTAATGAATTGATAACGTTTTGTTCTAAATGTTCCATTACTAGATTTGCAATAGGAGCAGCTAAAGGAGAGCCCATGGCAATACCAAATGTTTGACTACAAAAAGAATTTTTGTATTGAAAATATGTGTTATCGAGACAGAAGTTTATACCTCTAATAAGCTCGTTTTTATTTAGTGATGTGTGTGGACTAATTTCATCCCATTTGGATTCTATTATGTTTATAGCTAGATCTGTAGGAATTTTAGTATATAAAGAGAGTGATATAATTTTGTGATTAGTTGGGACTTTTTGTTCCTTGATGAAATTTTGAAATTGCCATGAGTCTTTAGTATGATATTCAGTTTTTCCTAACATCTTAGATATGCTATCACCTAGGAATTTTGCTATATTATAAGTAGGGGCTTGTATGTTAGATACTATTGGTCTTAAAGGGATATTATTTTTGTGAATTTTAGGTAAACCATATATTGAAGGAGGGTGGGAATTAAAAATGCGAAGTTTGTTTTTAGTGTTGAAATCTATTAGGTTTAGTCTATGCCATTTATTTATTAAGTTATTATTTTCTTTTTGAGTTTTTTCTGTTGGATTATTTCTTTCTTTTTTATAGGTGAATTTATCGTCTAATAGTTTTTCTATTTTTTGTTCATATTCCTCTTTAAGAATGATCACTGTTTTATTTGATTTATCTGTTGTTGCTATTATAATATGAGGGTTGTCTTGGATAAATCTTTTTGTTTCTTTAATGAATTTATTCATATATAGATTTGATATATGTTTTTTATTATTTACTTTCTTATGTTTATGGTTAGTGATTATATTACAAATTTTGTTACGTATTTCATTCTGTTTGTCTTGTGGTAAATTTTGTATTCCTGTTTCAATGTTAGCTATATAGTCATTAATGGGTATTTTATTAGGTGGCATATTAAATTTGGGTCCTAGGCTAAGTATGTATTTAACATTATCGGGAATATTTCTATTGGTTAAATTGATAATCCAGTTATTGTTAATTTTGTAATTTATCTCTAAGTGTTGTTTCTTCATTAGTTTATCTACTTTGTTTTTTAATTTATTTTTGTTTGTTAGGAAATGATTATTGTAAATTTCAGATTCTATTTTTTCGAAGCTATTTAAAAGTTGAGGAGATAATTTCTGTATGATAATATTTTTCAAGTTTGAAATAATTTGATTGAATGTATTTATGTTACAAATGGTTTGGGATATTGTAATTTTTAAAATTTGTAAATAACAGGAATTCATAATTTTTTGAAATTTAGTTTTCAATTTTGAAATAGTGAAATGAAATCTGTCAAGTTTTTTCATTTTTATAAATGTAGGTGTTATTTGTAACGATCTGCGTCTTACCAAAAAGTTTCTTCTATTGATCTGGTTTGCCAGTTTTTTCCTATTTTTCATATATTCCTTGAGGATTTTCTGGTTTTCATCGTTTATGTAACTGTATATTTCATGATGTAATTGTTCCATTTGGTTAGCACTACACGCCTTGTGCTAAGTATAAATATAATATCTTCGTGACCTTGGTATGATAAGGTAAACTTAATAAATCGGCGATTAAAGGTCTGGTTCATTACTTCAAAGTATATATATTTAAAATAACTCTACATGTTTCGGCAATGATGCCTTTGTCAAGAGAATACAAAATATAAATGACAGAATATAAATGTCAAATAATTAAGTTGCTATGGTTTAAATTATTCAAAGATACATTCCAATAATAATAATAGATCATGCCTTAGTATTCCAAAAAATAGATAGCAAGGTGTGAACATATGTGTTATTCGCTGCCAGAAGCTTGTGTCTCTTTCTGGGTATGAACCTGTGTGTTTGTTGCTGCTGGCAGCTTGCGTCTCTCTCTGGGTGTGTGACTTTGTATTTGTGTGACCGCGTAAGTGTAGGGTTTTGTATGTTAGTGTGCTCGTGCGTGTGTTTAGTGAACGATCGCGTAAATTTAGAGAGATCGGATAACCAGCCGTTGCGTAGGGCCGCCAACCCTTTCCCGGCAACTTCTTTACTTTTCCAAGCAGTACTTCGACGGCCCGACCCCCGCCCCAACGAGGAAAGGCGCAGACCAGCGAAGCGCACCCTGCACGGGGTTGCTCATCGCCAACCGAGGGAACACTATTAGTGGCTACCTCAGTCGACGACGGTCACACTTTGTGCCATCTTAACGATTTCCGCAGAAGCGGGGGCAATGCACACACGTCGAACGTGTGTGTGCTGTTAACAGCAGCCTAGCCAGGTTGCCGCCCAGGACTGGTCCTAGTGGTGTGTGCATTGCGCGGCGCCGTGATTTGCGCCGCGCAGCTAGGTTCCTCACTCCTGCTGGAAAGGCGGAATGGCACCTGACTGCCCATCGGGCAGACCCCCCTAGAGTTTGGTAGCGCATATGCTAGGCTACAACCCAGTAGAGGACCACATCAGCACAAAACAGAAAACAGGGAAAAGCAGGGAAAAGCAAGACATGAGTTATTATTACGTATGCGCCCGTGGAGCGACTTAAGAGGCAAAGTTGTCGGCATTCGCTCAAAACGAGAAGGAAAACCACGAAAACCTGCTCGGACAACTAGACAGAAATCAAAATACGGAACAGTCAGCATGATAAGCAAAAGTATATGATATTTAAATGTAATTGACATTTAAATAACATAAGGTATATGTATAACAAAAAAATATATTATGATGGTAAATTGTAGATCGTTACAAAATTAAGTTATAGTATATACTGCTATAATTTTTTTTTATGTCATTTCTGTTGTTAATTGAATTTTTTTCCTGTTTAATACTAATAATTTCTTTAATTTGTCTTTTCATTGTGTGTTGTTCTCTATCAATTATCTGTGTGTTCTCAAAATCGAAATGGTGATCGCGTTGTAGTTTGTGTGTAGACAAAGCAGTTTTGTCTGTTCTAGAGTATTTGTGGGCTTGTATTCTTTTGTATAAATATCGTTTCGTTTGGCCTATGTAGAAACTATCGCAATCGCGACATGGTATTTTATATATGACATGTGTTTCTCGATTTTTTTCTATTTTAGGTTTAAGTTTTGAAAATAAATATTTATTAGTATTACTAAGTTTATATGTTGTAGCTATATCATATTTTTTTAAAGTGTATTTAATTTTTTCCGATAGTTGTGGAACATATGGAAATGTGATATATGTTGTGTCATTGTTCAAATTTTTATTGGTGTCTGCAGTGTTGTATATCTGGTGTCAAGTGAATAAAAAATATTTTTTATTCCCTTGACAAAGGCATCATGCCGAAACATGTAGGGTTGTTTTAAATATATATACTATGAAGTAATGAACCAGACCTTTAATCGCCGACTTATTAAGTTTACCTTATATATATATATATATATATATATATATGTATATATATATACATAATATCGACCATACTATATTGGATAAAATAAATTAAAAGCGGGCAAGCGGTCTGTCAATTAAAAACTTATTTACTAATTATCTCTATATTTCGGAGATAAAAATGTAGGGTTCAAAAAATAATATAAGAATATTTTTATTCCTGAAGGGAGGACAAATACCCACAGAACTAATAAAAATAATAAAAAGCGTATATGAATCAGTAAGATGTAAGGTACAAATTGGAGGAAAAAGATCCGAAGAATTTATAATGAGTAAAGGAATAAAACAAGGGAATAGTCTAAGTCCATTGCTATTCATACTGGCTATGGCTAAAATAATTAAAAGAATAAAGGAAAAGGGAAAGCAATTAGAAACAATAATAGGGTATAGGAATTTGCAACCGGTTAGAATGAGTAGCCTGTTGTATGTAGATGACATAGTGCTGTTGGCAAACTTCGAAAATAAAATGCAGAAATTCGTAAAGATATGGAAGAGCGAAATTGGAAGAAGTGGAATGGAGATTAACATCAATAAGACGAAAGTTCATTTTTACACGTACATGTGAATCTAACGACCGTAGGCGTAGTTTAGTTACAATAGTGGGGATAACTTCGTCAGTTTAGACACAGAACATATAGAAGCGACACTCTCTCTCTTTCTGCGCTGAACAAAATTTTATACGCATGTGAGAAATCCGCCATATTTTTGTTGGTATTTCTCTCACCCACAAACCTCAATCTGTTCACGGGCATATTGTATTGTAAAAAAGGATGTTGGAAAATTATATTTTCATATTATGAGAGTTGTAATATTTAATGCAGCATGTTCTAAGTTTACCATTACATATTTAATTAATTATGTATTAGACTATGGATTTTTGATCGTTTCAAATTTCTAAATAGAGAATTAAAAACGAATAAAAGTATATGTAAAATTAGAAAATTGTCCATATTACATCATTAAAGCCAGAATATTTAGTAGTATAGATTAATTAACAGTATTAGCTTTTACTATTACATTTATTTATCTGTATGCCTTTCAAATTGAGGTATTCTCTTTCGAAAAACTCACGAACTTATTACTAGAGTGGACCAATTCGGAGCAAAAGCAGAGGCGTGACTAACGTATTGGTTCCCGCGTGCCCCATCGCACATACGATTACTTAGTATGTTGTTCACGATCATCGTGTGTACACGTATAATAGCAGCAGGAAAGTGTATTCTGTGTATTTAATAATGTTGAAGGAGCGTACAATAAAAGAACCGCTATCATCAAAGCTAGTCAATAGGTTTATTGAGAACCATCCTAGTTTATCTTACAATGGGGTAAATGTAAAATATTTAGTGTGCAATATATATATAAACCACTTAACAAAATCAAATTTGCAACGTCACGTGCATAGCGCAAGACATAAAGATGAGACTGGTACCGATACAAAATTACGAAGTGTTGCTATTTGATTTGTGTACAATGATGGTTGTGTGTAATTTGCCGTTTACTTTGTTACGCAATGATTCGTTTATTTCATTTCTTGAAAAATATGGCAATGTAGAATTACCGAGCTGCACCCACTTACGACGTTATTTAAAATCTGTTCGTGTACATTTAGAAAATAAAATTAAGGCTGATCTGAAAAATAAAAAAGTGTGGTTGAGTGTGGATGAAACAACTGATAGCAAAAAAAGATCCGTACTTAATGGTATGGTGCGTAAAATGGAACCAAATCAATCGCCATCCGCAATTTTATTAGCTAGCAGACAATTAGAAGAATGTACTGCGCGGGTAATTTCAAAAGTGGTGTACAAAATTCTTCGCTATCGTTACAGGAATCAGTGCTAGTTGTGAAAGATACACACGCACAGCTATGTTCGATAGAAGACGCAAGAAATGAGTATATTTTAAGTCAGTTTGAAAGTGTTTTAGATAAATATTTAGATTTTGCCAGACTTAGACAAATTTGTGAAGGTTCGTCTACAGATGTGTTAAGTTGTTTCAAAGATTATTTTGGAATATAAATATATTTATATTCTGTCATTTATATTTTGTATTCTCTTGACAAAGGCGTATTGCCGAAACATGTAGGGTTGTTTTAAATATATATACTCTGAAGTAATCCAGACCTTTAATGGCCGACTTATTAAGTGCACCTTATATATATATATATATATATATATATGGTAAACTTAATAAGTCGGCGATTAAAGGTCTGGTTTATTACTTCAAAGTATATATATTTAAAACAACCCTACATGTTTCGGCAATGATGCCTTTGTCAAGGATATAAAAAATATAAATGACAGAATATAAATGTCAAATAATTTAGCTGCTATGGTTTAAATAATCAAAGATACATTCCAATAATAATAATAAATCATGCCTTAGTATTCCAAAAAATAGATAGCAAGGTGTGAACATATGTGTTGTTCGCTGCTAGCAGCTTGTGTCTCTTTCTGGGTATGAACTTGTGTGTTCGTTGCTGCTGGCAGCTTGCGTCTCTCTCTGGGTGTGTGGTTTTGTATTTGTGTAAGCGCGTAAGTGTATGGTTTTCTATGTTGGTGCGCTCGTGCGTCTGTTTAGTGACCGGTCGCGTAAATTTAGAGAGATCGGATAACCAGCCGTTGCGTAGGGCCGCCAACCCTTTCCTGGCAACTTCTTTACTTTTCCGTGTAGTACTTCTACGGCCCGAACCCCGCCCCAACGAGGCATAGCGCAGACCAGCGAAGCGCACCCTGCACCGGGTTGCTCATCGCCAACCGAGGGAACACTCTTAGTGGTTACCACAGTCGACGACGGTCACACTTTGTGCCATCTTAACGATTTCCGCAAAAGCGGGGCCAATCCACACACGTCGAACGTGTGTGTGCTGTTAACGGCAGCCTAGCCAGGTTGCCGCCCAGGACCGGTCCTAGTGGTGTGTGCATTGCGCGGCGCCGTGATTTGCGCCGCGCAGCTTGGTTCCTCACTCCTGCTGGAAAGGCGGAATGGCACCTGACCGCCCATCGGGCTGACCCCCCCTAGAGTTTGGTAGCGCATATGCTAGGCTACAACCCAGTAGAGGACCACATCAGCACAAAACAGAAAACCATGGGCTCTCCTTTAGCTGCTCCTATTGCTAATCTAGTAATGGAACATTTAGAACAAAACGTTATCAATTCATTAGACTTCCACTCCATTTTTTTCAAAAGATATGTTGATGATATCATAACATGTATTCCGACCAACAAAATAAACTATCTCTTAAATAAATTCAACAATTTTCACAACAAATTAAAATTCACTATTGAAGAAGAATTTAATAACAGTATTAATTTTCTTGATATTTCTTTGAGCTATGACAGACAGGGTACTATTTATACAAATTTGTATAATAAACCCACAGCCTCTTTTCGATATATGAATTACCACTCAAATGCTTCTACAGTATTCAATAAAATGATTGTAAATAATCTGACTGATACGGCGGTAAAACTATCACATACTCAATAAAGAAAAGATAACATCAAGAAAATTAAAACAATCTTAACTGATAATAATTATCCACCACAACTTATAGACCAAACTATTCAAAAAAGAGTACACCAAATATACAACACTGCAGACACCAATAAAAATTTGAACAATGACACAATATATATCACGATTCCATATGTTCCACAACTACCGGAAAAAATTAAATACACTTTAAAAAAATATGATATAGCTACAACATATAAACTTAGTAATACTAATAAACATTTATTTTCAAAACTTAAACCTAAAATAGAAAAAAATCGAGAAACACATGTCATATATAAAATACCATGTCGCGATTGCGATAGTTACTACATAGGCCAAACGAAACAATATTTATACAAAAGAATACAAGCCCACAAATACTCTAAAACAGACAAAACTGCTTTATCTACACACAAACTACAACGCGATCACCATTTCGATTTTGAAAACACACAGATAATTGATATAGAACAACACACAATGAAAAGACAAATTAAAGAAATGATTAGTATTAAACAGGAAAAAAAATTCAATTAACAATAGAAATTATATAAAAAATTTAAGCAGTATATACTATAACTTAATTTTGTCACGATCTACAATTTACCATCATAATATATTTTTTTTATTTTTTATTTTTTTGTTATATACCTTTTGTTATTTAAATATCAATTACATTTAAATATCATATACTTTTGCTTATCATGCTGACTGTTCCGTATCTTGATTCCTGTCTAGTTATCCGAGCAGGTTTTCGTGGTTTTCCTTCTCGTTTTGGGCGAATGCCGATAACTTTGCATCTTAAGACGCTCCACGGGCGCATACGTAATAATAACTGATGTCTTGCCTTTCCCTGCTTTTCCCTGTTTTCTGTTTTGTGCTGATCTGGTCCTCTACTGGGATATAGCCTAGCATATGCGCTACCAAACTCTAGGGGGGTCTGCCCGATGGGCGATCAGGCGCCATTCCGCCTTTCTAGCAGAAGTGACGAACCAAGCTACGCGGCGCACACCACGGCGCCGCGCAATACACACACCACTAGGACCGGTCCTGGGCGGCAACCTGGCTAGGCTGCCGTTAACACACACACGTTCGCCGTGTATGCATTGCCCCCGCTTTTGCGGAAATCGTTAAGATGGAACAAAGTGTGACTGTCGTCGACTGAGGTAACCACTAAGAGTGTTCCCTCGGTTGGCGATGAGCAACCCCGTGCAGGGTGCGCTTCGCTGGTCTGCGCCTTGCCTCGTTAGGGCGGGGATCGGGCCGTCGAAGTACTACACGGAAAAGTAAAGAAGTTGCCGGGAAAGGGTTGGCGGCCCTACGCAACTGCTGGTTATCCGATCTCTCTAAATTTACGCGACCGGTCACTAAACACACGCACGAGCGCACCAACATAGAAAACCCTACACTTACGCGCTTAAACAAATACAAAACCACACACCCAGAGAGAGACGCAAGCTGCCAGCAGCAAACAACACACAAGTTCATACCCAGAAAGAGACACAAGCTGCTAGCAGCGAACAACACATATGTTCACACCTTGCTATCTATTTTTTTGGAATACTAAGGCATTATTTATTATTATTATTGGAATGTATCTTTGAATACTTTAAACCATAGCAACTAAATTATTTGACATTTATATTCTGTCATTTATATTTTTTATATCCTTGACAAAGGCATCATTGCCGAAACATGTAGGGTTGTTTTAAATATATATACTTTGAAGTAATAAACCAGACCTTTAAGACTTACAAGACTTATTAAGTTTACCATATCATTCCAAGGTCACGAAAATATTATTTATATATATATATATATATATATATATATATATGGTAAACCTAATCAGTAGGCGATTAAAGGTCTGTATATTACTTCAAAATATATGTATTTAAAAAACTCTACATGTTTCGGCTATATACGCCTTTTTCAAGAGAATACAAAAATTTGTATTCTCTTGAAAAAGGCGTATATAGCCGAAACATGTAGAGTTTTTTAAATACATATATTTTGAAGTAATATACAGACCTTTAATCGCCTACTGATTAGGTTTACCATATCATACCAAGGTCACGAAGTTATTATATATATATATATATATATATATATATATACAGTGTGTTTAAAAAAGATGCGGCAATATTAAAGGGGGTGATTGCCCAGGTCATTTTATACAAAAAGTTCCTATAAACATAGGTCCGCATACGCTTCGTTACCGATCTACAGCGTGTTGAAGTTTAATTTTAAAAAACAGTAAAAACTTGATTTTTCCAAAGCGGCTTGAGATATCATAATGAAATTTTAGGCGTGTTAATAGCTATGGGAGACACATACTTTGCAATACAACACGATGTTTCAGTCGTACCTGTGGCGCGCGTATTGGCACGTCACAGGCTATTTTTCAAGAAAAAATAGGACGCCTCTGATTTCTCTAAAAATACAAATATGCTTTTATTTATTGTTCAATTATGAAGAAAAAAGCTCTCTTAACTTTTTATCGTACGACTTATCGTTTTTTATTAAAAAATAACATTTTAGTGCATGTCCATTTATTACAGAAAAAAAATAAAAAAACAAGGTTTTATTCAAAGGAAAAAACAAATATTTTACCAAACCACAGTCCTGTTTTATTCACTGACATATTGAATGACATATTGAATGAGTCTCGTGATTAATAATTTTGTATGTGTCGAGTTTGTTGAAGTTCCTTATCATGAATGCCGAGATCACGAATGCCGAGATGACAGACATGCATTACATTTATGGGCGTGCTGATGGCAATGCATTAGAAGCTAGGCGGTTGTATACTGAAAGATTTCCTGGCCGTATTGTTCCTGATAGAAAAACTTTCGAAAGTATTCATCGGCGTCTTTATGAAACAGGCACATTAAGACGAAATGGAGGAGCAGGAAGGCCAAGGACAGCAAGAACGGTAGATCTGGAAGAGGATGTGCTAGACATGATTGAAGAAAATCGAGGTACTTCTACTCGAAAAATTGATGACGCTTTGGATTAAGTAATGGGACTATTTGGCACATTCTTAAGGAAAATTTGTTGCATCCATTCCATATACAACGCGTTCAAGCACTTCTTGCTGCTGATTTTCCTTCTCGCATTGCATTCTGTCAATGGCTTTTTCACAAAATGGTTCAAATCCCTCAACTCCTGATGTTGATTCTGTTCACCGATGAAGCGAATTTTTCAAGAAATGCAATACGGAATTTCCATAATAACCATGTATGGTGTGACGAAAATCCACATGAAATTGTTGAAGATCGTTTTCAACATCAGTTTTCTTTGAACGTTTGGCTTGGGCTTGTGGGTGACTGCATAATTGGACCGGTATTTTTACCAAGGAGACTTACCGGAGAGGTGTATCGCAGCTTTTTGGAAAACACGCTCCCTGGATTTCTGGAGGACGTACCATTAGCAATTAGAGATGCAATGTGGTACATGTTCGATGGCGCACCAGCCCACTTTAGTCAAGTAGCTCGTGATTTCTTAACACAAGCATACGGAAATCGCTGGTTAGGCCGAGGTGGACCTCACTCATGGCCTGCACGATCCCCGGACTTAAATCCCCCGGATTTTTTCATGTGGGGCCATTTGAAGTCCTTGGTGTACGCTACTCCATTGGAAAACGTAGAAGACTTATGAAACCGAATCATTGCTGGGTGCAACTCAATTAAAACCGATCCTGGTGTTTTTCAAAGAGTTCGCCAGTCAATGAGGAGAAGATTGGATTCTTGCATCCGAGCTAGAGGTGGTCACTTTACACAGTTTTTGTAATTTTTGGTTGATAAAATTGTTGGTTTGGTAAAATATTTGTTTTCGCCCTTGAATAAAACCCTGTTCTTTAATATTTTTTTCTGTAATAAATGGACATGCACTAAAATGTTTTTTTTAATAAAAAACGGTACGTCGTACGATAAAAAGTTAAGAGAGCTTTTTTCTTCATAAGTGAACAATAAATAAAAGCATATTTGTATTTTTAGAGAAATCAGAGGCGTCCTATTTTTTCTTGAAAAATAGCCGGTGACGTGCCAATACGCGCGCCACAGGTACGACTGAAACATTGTGTTGTATTGCAAAGTATGTGTCTCCCACAGCTATTAACACGCCTAAAATTTCTTATGATATCTCAAGCCGCTTTGGAAAAATCAAGTTTTTACTGTTTTTTAAAATTAAACATCAACACGCTGTAGATCGGTAACGAAGCGTATGCGGACCTATGTTTATAGGAACTTTTTGTATAAAATGACCTGGGCAATCACCCCCTTTAATATTGCCGCATCCTTTTTAAACACCTTGTATATATATAGTAAACTTAATCAGTCGGCGATTAAAGGTATGGTTTATTACTTCAAAGTATATATATTTAAAACAACCCTACATGTTTCGGCAATGATGCCGAAACATGTAAGTTTACCATATCATACCAAGGTCAAGAAAATATTATATATATATATATATATATATATATATATGGTAAACCTAATCAGTAGGCGATTAAAGGTCTGTATATTACTTCAAAATATATGTATTTAAAAAACTCTACATGTTTCGGCTGTGTACGCCTTTATCAAGAGAATACAAAATATGAATATTCATATTTTGTATTCTCTTGATAAAGGCGTACACAGCCGAAACATGTAGAGTTTTTTAAATACATATATTTTGAAGTAATATACAGACCTTTAATCGCCTACTGATTAGGTTTACCATATCATACCAAGGTCACGAAGTTATTATATATATATATAATATTGAAGGAATTTCGTATTTTCTTGGCCGTGGTTATAATACCAGCTAAAGAATAAGTGTTTCTTGGGAATGGCGGCCAGGTAATTAAAACAATGTTTAATTTTGTTTACGTTCCGGTTCTATATATAGAGCCTTGTTCACAACTGAAATATTTATTTTAATTATAGAAAGGTGAAAGTAGTCTTATATTAAATGTACTTACTTTATATTGTATTGTTTGATTACATTTCAACTGTGACTAACTGTGTTTACTTATTGTCTACTTTTCATTTCAAAATAAAACTAAAGTTCTTGGTGACCGTGTTTGGAACGCCTGGCAAGAAGGCAAGAAATATATTAGAAAGCATCCATATACTAACAAATCAAAAATTCCATTAATGACAGAACAGATATAAACAACCTATCGACAATATATCTGCCCATTAAATAAACGCAATATGAAGACACAAAAATGAATATATAATATTTAAAAAAAGAACATGTCCGAGAACAGATTAAATTAACCCCCCGCCTATCTGCCCATTATGTAAACAATCATATACTCATAATATAAACACACAAAAATTAATTTAAAAAAACACATGTCCAAGAACAGATTAAACTAACCCCCCGCATGTGAGACACTACCTACATTCCACGCGTCAAAAAACGATAATAAACAGACGTTCCAAACACTGGTAGCAGTGGTAGTGGTAAACAGTGATAGCAGCGCACTTTTACTCAACAGTTCCGCCTTTCAAGACTTGGTTCGTGGTCGTTACTATACTTGAGTAGGTAAACTGACAATTTATGTAAAAGAAAGCATTTTTAGTAACTCTAATAATGTTTTTGTGAAAATTCCTATCTAGACATATAGACTATATGACTCGTCCTGCTATAGACTCGTCATTGGTTGATACTGGGATAAATAAAATTTATAATAACAACTCCCTTACTGAAACAACTGTTAATTTTTATATATTTTTGTTGTTTTGCTACCAAGCAAGTCTTTTTCAAATAATTAACAAAAATCAATCAAACACACATTACTTCTATTGGTTTTAATTACACTGGTCAACAAATTTTCGTTTTGTTTTCTTTTGAAACTATGTACAATTTTAATTTTTTTATAGTTCTAACAATTGTAATAAAAACAAATTTATTCTGACTCGTGAGATTTTGGAAAAAATATTGAAAAGTAAATGAAATAACATTAAATAGGTATCTACATTGTATGGACCGTGTTGGTCTAGTGGGTGGGTGACTAGACTATGAATCTGATGAACTGGGTTCAGGCCCTGGTGAAGAAACTAATATCCATGGCGTTTCTCCGTCGTCCCTCAGGCTGACAAAAATGAGTACATTGAGGTAAAACTCTAGGGTAAGAATAGACGGTCGTCGTAGCACTACCCACGTTATCATCCTAGTGTACTGAGCGGCTCAAGTTGTAACAAACCCTCCATTGTTACCACTCCAAAGTCCTGGAAGGCTAGTTACGGGGACTATTGTTATATTATTATTTATATTGTATGGAGCTGTATGGTATCGTACCTGTTTAAAATGCTTTTCTTTTATACTACTCTTCTGCACTTTCTGGTATCAATGCCCAACAATAATCAACAAGCATTTCAGAGTTCCATATTCTTCACTCGAAACACCTAGTAGTAGCAGAGGACAGACTAGAATAATTAATATTTTTCTTATTTTTTTGGAACACCCGAAAGTTTTCGTGCAGCAAAAGTAACAATCAGTCGAATGATCCGTTTATTCACGCCAAGTCATAGGTCTTGCAAATGCAATGACGCTTTTCTTACAGTTTGACTAATCCCTCAGAGTCACAGTATAGTATGCGCAGCAAATGCTGGAAGCCCATGACTTGTCTTGATGTTCAATGGTTAAGCCAAGATAGTGAAAAAATAACTTTTTTATTAAATGTGTAATATTTCATTTATCCTGGTGGGAGTGAATTCTCCACATATATAATAGAAACTGTCAGAATTATTTACACACGTAAGCGACATTATAAAATAAAAAGCGTTGAGCTATCACAAAATGACTTATATTGACTTGAAAGACCCGTTTTTATATACCTACATACCCAGATATCTCATATTCTTAATTTGATTGGTTCCAGAAGCAAAAATGGGCGTGGTTTAAGTGCGCTGACGTAGTAAACATGCAATAACATGTTTAGACATGTCCACTCAATGTTGGACAGAACAATATTTTTAGTAGTACTTGTCTTACATCTAAGTAAGTTAAAATTTAATGCGTTTATTTAACCCTTAAACAACCTTGTGAAATATTTTTACACAAGCACCCAGGTGACATCTGACAGACTACTTAAAAATATATACTTAATATTTAATAATTATTCATTAATAAAAGGTTGTATTAGGTATATGAAAAACTCAAAAAGACTCTAAAATTAATAAAAATACTTTGCGGCTGGAGCTAAACATCGCGGTTGTTTACACATGTATTACAAATTGGCTTTGAGCATTGTAAACAAACTGCTTTTCTACACTGCACACATAGATATTTCGTCATTCGGTTTTTTGCCCTCTGGCACAGATAACATCCTTTGCGTTTTTCCAATAAAAGGTCTTCACCACTTGATGGCGCAATTATTTCTGGAATTCCCAAAATTCTACTAATGCTTGAACGTACTTCGCGAGATACTCGAGGATTTGTTAGTCGCCTTTCCATATGCTAACGTACTAATTAGGCCGCTAGTTGGTTTGCAAATACCGACTTTTCCCTAATTACCGAATTTCTCGTGTAACATTGATGTAGAATATAAGAATTAACAATAGAAATGTCAAGGATTCTGATAAATATTGCCAGGGGCCATCTGCAAGTGCGTCGGCTTGACGAACTTTTTGCGCACTTCTCATCAATTGTGTCTACTCCTCCTTTGTTACGGTTGTAGTACATGATAATGTCTGGCTTCTGGGTGTCTGGATCGGTAGATGCACCACTATGTACAGAAGAAACAAGGATGGTAGCCTGTCCCTTTTTTCCCACGTAAGATACCATAGTTTTCTCATCTCTAAATCCATAAAATGATGATCCTACCGCTCTTTTTGTGTTTGGCAAAAACTCGCTTGGTATTTCTCGCTTATTTTTTTTTAACAGTCCCAACATATGTTAGTTTGTTTCTTAATAAAATATCTACAAGTTCTATAGAACTAAACCAATTGTCGGCAGTAACATTTCGATAACTACCAATGAGAGGTTTTGCGAGACGTATTACTGCCTGTGTTGGCTTAGAGAATTTATGTTCTCTTCGCTTAGTCTAAGTCCATCGGAACCCTTTCCGCTGTAAATGTAGGCATTGTATAAACAGCTTGTTCTGGAATCAGTTAGACACATTATTTTTATGCCGTATTTACACGGGCTGTTCGCCCTCTAAAACTTACAAGCATCTCGTCGATTGTCACCGAATCCCCCATTCCATAGATATTTTGGCAGTTTTCAATAAATTTGTGAAAAACTTGAGAAATTGCTGCCGTTGGATCTTCTTCTTTACGCTCGGTTCTTGTCCTAGGGTCATCAAATCTTAGGGCAGACAGCAGAACTGAAAAACGATTTTTGCTCATCACCGCTCTAAATATATCTCTGCCTATCCCGTCAGTAGCGAAAATTGTATCCTTGGTTTCATGATTGGAATTGAATATTGAAGTATAAATCTAGAGTCCTAGAAAGGCCTTCAATTCTATCATGTCTACATCACTTACATGATAGTTTTGCGTATAGTTTGATCGCATTTGAAATAGTTTATGATTTGTCCACTCAACTATCTGAACTAGAATATCCTCCGAAAAAAGTAAATTCCATATAGAAAATGGATCTGCAGTTTGGCCAAGATCACGAGCACTTCCTTTGAGAACGGCAACTTTCAATACAATGTTGTGTTTTCTCACCCGCAATGAAGGAACTACCTCAGTAGTACACCATCTGTACTCGTTTTTTCCATATAAATAATTTTTGCTTGTAGAACTTTCACCATGTTCTACCATATTCTCATCAACATCACTATAATCAGGCGAGTCTTCCTCCGAAACTTCGGAAGCAGAATCATGTTCTGATTCTATATTTTCGTTCTCTGACGCAGTGCCTATGTCACTTGCATCATCGTCTACTTCCTCAAGCCATTTCAAAACTGTTTCGTCAAAATCTTTATCGCCAAACCGATCTCTTTTCGACGGACCCGCCATTTCACGTCACACAATATTTAGTACACAAACACACAGGTGCCGTCTGACAGACTGTGACAAACTGAATTCTGTACGTAAAATTCGATAACTACTTTACGAGTAATGATAGACTCATGTGTAGGGAGTAGTAGTGGGAGCAACAATAGAGAAATGATTAGATGGAGCAACCGATTTATGGATGGTCGAATTACAGAAATATCACATAATATATTTATCGCGTAGTCCGTCAGACGGCACCTGGGTGGTTAAGGGTTAAGCAAATATCCCAAAATCCTGATATGATGGAGCAAATTTTTAATCAGATTCAGAATCAGCATGACGAAAGACATAAACTACACGTGTTAGTGTATGAGAAAACCAAACTATGTTGACCAATGTCATTTAGAATATTTCTTTTGTTAAAGTGGTCTTTCTTGCTCATTTGCAGGTTAACAGTTAACAGTTTAAATTAAATGATGTCAACCCTTCTCTGACTTACAAAATATGTATGAACGAGAAAAATATAATTTTCATTCTTGTATTAATCAATTTAAACCTATTTCCTCGCAAATGGTTTAAAAGTAAATTAAAAATATTAAAAAAAAGTATTCTAGTATAACTTTTATAACAATTTTTGATTTTCTCTTTCAATGATAAATCATGTGCAGTAACATAGGATTAGGATTAATCAAGAAGTATTGATGATCATGATTATTTTTAATTGCAATCCCTTCAAGTATTTAAAAGTTAGAGTTTGAGGTAGATCTCCAAAATTGATTTCCATTAAACCACATTGGCTTCAGAATTGCTTCGACAAACCTTTGAAAGTAATTGTTTACATAATAAATAAATTGTTGGAAGCCATGTTTTACAAAATTTTAATTTTTTCCACCCAGACAATATAATCTATTATTTATTAACTACATAATTGTTCTGATTATTTCGTGATATATTCTAACATACGTCACTGTTAAAAACTAGAGGGTCCAAATCAAATTTAGACCCTCTTTTATATACTATTATTATCGATTGTCTATAGTTATTACAGTAATTGTATCCAATGTCATTGTTTATACCTAAAACTATATTTTCTATTATAAGAGAGTTTTCCAGCAAAATGCTTTAGAATTACATTATTTAAGAAGAACAGTGATAGTTACGAGAAATTATGGCAAATAAACTTTTAATTAAGTCGATAATACTATTATAATTGTAAAGATATTATATTAAATTTGACGATATCCTGTTTATATATTTACTTTAAACAAAGAAGAGAATACGCCGACCTTGGTGTTTGTACTCCCATCTTATAATTTTTGTTGTAGTTCATGTGTATATAATACATAAAAGTTAATTATCCGTAGTTACTATTTGCTATTACCTTGTGTGTGAAGTATTCATTATCGAATTATTATGAGGTATGTCATTTCTCTACGTAGATCTTCTTTCGTAATATTAATAATTATAAAGGCGACTATATTTCTAATTTTATTATATTTTATCTTTAATCTAGACGTCAACAGACGAATATATATATATATATATATATACATATATATATATATATATATATAATAATTTATAAATTATTGGAGTTTTTCGGCTTTTATATGAAATATTTACAAATATCAAATTAGAATGTATATAAACTGTAGACTTGGGTTCGAGTCCCAACATAAACAATATTTTCAATTAAAAATTTCGTATGATTTGCTTTGTAATTTGAAGACAGCACTGTTTACATCCCCACTTGCTCTGCAATTACATACATTCTAATTTAATATTTGTAAATATTTCATATAAAAGCCGAAAAACTCCAATAATTTATCAATTGTTACATTTAATAAACGGCTAAGAAATTATCTAAACACTTATTATATATATATATATACAACGTGTCCACTTAAGTATGAGACAAATGGGAAATATTTTTATTTTTGATTTCACAGAAAACTTTATAGAAAAGAAAAGTTCGTGCATCCTAAGAAACTTAATATTTTGTATTCAGGGTTGCGTTGTATTACTTGGTTAGAGGAAAAATTAAAAAACATTGAAGTTGCCGTAAGAGTACGTTACACTTATTTTTAAAGATATCAAAAATATTCATATAAAAATGTTAATTTCAAAATATGCTCAAATACGAATTGTTATTTAAAATTTCGAAAAAATAAAAATTAAATTATCGAGCAATAATAATAGCAAATACGCAATCGTTTTTAACATCCATCTATGTGACAGTAGTTCTATGGTTGTCATTTGTATTGTCACTTTAGTAATAAATTTTATGTGATTGTCAGATCCGCTGTCACTTTAATAATTAAGTAATTTTAAGACAATTCATTAAGTTATTACCTACCAAATATGGCTGAACGGTTAACTATGCAAGAGCGAGCTGAATTAATTCTTATTTGCGGAGATAACTACAAAACATGTAGAGACGCAGCTGATATTTTTAATGAAAGACATCCCAACAAATTTATTAGTTTCCAAAGCGTCTCAAGAATTTTAAATCAGTTTAAAGCAACTGGTAGTTTAGAAATGCGTTACAAAAAAGTAGGGAAAAGCAAGTGAGACATTTCGAAAACAACATTTTGGTTAACAATAGATATCACCCCTATAAGCAAAGATATATTCAAACTTTGCAGGAACGGGACTACAACAATAGATTTGAATTTTTCTTTGGATATTCAAGGTACATTAGAAACGCAGAAAACTTTTTCAAAAGCATTTTATTTACTGATGAAGCAACCTTTACTACCAATGTGTGTGCACAAAATTGTCGTTGGTGGTCGTCTGACAACCCACATTTTAGAATTCCCTGCAAGAATCAATATTCGCAAAAGGTAAACGTTTGGTGTGGAATTTTAAACAGAAAAATTTTTGGTCCGTATTTTTTTCAGTCGTCATTAAATTCACAACGATATTTGGAATTTCTACTAACATACCTCGACCTGCACCTGCACATAGTGCACGAATAGTTGTAGACTATTTAAATGAAAAATTTGGAGAAAGATGTATGGGACGAAATGGACCTTTTCCATGGCCAGCGCGCTCGCCCGACTTAAACCCCATGGATTACTTTATCTGGGGATGGCTAAAGAATAAAGTATATTCAGAAAGGCCGTTTCAGAATTTAGAAGAATTGAAAAACAAAATAGGAGATGCGGCACTGTTCTTAAGAAATAATCCTATTGTGTTACAACATGCATGCGAGGATTTCAACAGGCGTACAAACATATGCATTCAACGAGAGGGGGGGGCATCATTTTGAATAGCTTTTTTTTGTTTGTATTTCTGAATTTGTTGTTTTTGTTAATTTTATATTTATTTTGTAATATAAAAATGTATTTTCATAAAGTTATATGCAAATGATTTTTGTTTCATTGCATTTCAGCGATAAAAAATTGATATCGAATGTAAATGATTTCACGTGCAATTACATAAAATTTATTAGTAAAATAACAATACAAATGACAACCATAGAACTACTGTCACATAGATGGATGTTAAAAACTATTGCGTACATATTTGCTATTATTATTGCTCGATAATTTAATTTTTATTTTTTCGAAATTTTAAATAACAATTCGTATTTGAGCATATTTTGAAATTTGAAACAACATTTTTATATGAATATTTTTGATATCTTTAAAAATAAGTGTAGCGTACTCTTACGGCAACTTCAATGTTTTTTAACTTTTCCTCTAACCAAGTAATACAACGCAACCCTGAATACAAAATATCAAGTTTCTTAGGATGCACGAACTTTCTTTTCTATAAAGTTTTCTGTGAAATCAAAAATAAAAATATTTCCCATTTGTCTCATACTTAAGTGGACACGTTGTATATATATATATATATATATATATATACATATATATATATATATATAGTAAACCTAATCAGTAGGCGATTAAAGGTCTGTATATTACTTCAAAATATATGTATTTAAAAAACTCTACATGTTTCGGCAGTACGCCTTTATCAAGAGAATACAAAATATAAATGCTAATTATAGCATTTATATTTTGTATTCTCTTGATAATGGCGTACTACCGAAACATGTAGAGTTTTTTAAATACATATATTTTGAACTAATATACAGACCTTTAATCGCCTACTGATTAGGTTTACCATATCATACCAAGGTCACGAAGTTATTATATATATATATATATATATATATATATATATATATATATATATATATATATAGTATTTTCGTGACCTTGGTATGATAAGGTAAACTTAATTAGTCGGCGATTAAAGGTCTGGTTATTACTTCAAAGTGTATATATTTAAAATAATCCTACATGTTTCGGCAATGATGCTTTTGTCAAGGATATAAAAAATATAAATGACAGAATATTCTGTCATTTATATTTTTTATATCCTTGACAAAGGCATCATTGCCGAAACATGTAGGATTATTTTAAATATATACACTTTGAAGTAATAACCAGACCTTTAATCGCCGACTAATTAAGTTTACCTTATATATATATATACATATATATATATATATATATTAAAAACTTTTATAATAGAAATACTAGTTCTCCCAACGACCCTTATTTAAGGTAATTAATTATATTCTTTAATATTTCTTAATATTAGAACAAAATGAAACCAAATATTTCTTAAAAGTAATCTTAATATACCTACAAAAGCAGGTTAGGAAAATCGTCCCATAATATGGTTCAACATTTAAAAATTTAGCCGAACTTATTAAAATATCAGTTATTATATAGTGAATTTTTGATACTCCTCAATACTCCTTAATACAAGTATTTCATATTTGTTAGATTATTCTCCGACTAAGCTTTTTTAACTTTTTTAACTCCGTAAAAATTTGTAGTCGATATTTAAAAGCAACATTGTATACAAAAGAATTTAACTTCTATAACTATCTACGAACTTTGAATACTCTAAAAGCAACTAAACTATTTAGAAATATCATTGGACTACAAATTTAAATTTCCACTATTACCACAAAATATTATATTAAGAGGTATATTTTCGCTCTACGATATTTTTGAGTAATGCGAAACTATGCCACTTTAATTAATTTTACATAATTATTATGTTTAAATGTATCTTGTAATTTGCCTCCCTCTAAGGCACTTTCGCAACTTCTCAATTAAGCTCTACTGAATAATAGTATATTAAGGTAATGGTATTTTATTCATCATAATACTGATGGGAAAGCGTTTTCAGAACAATAATACAAGTAAACTTCAAGGACGTGTATTCAACTCTGTAACTAAGCGCTCAAAATGCGTGAATAGCTTTTGTAATCATCTGCTTTGCGTTTCCCGTTCTTAATCGAATTTCAAATGTATCACTAACTTTTAAATTTAAGGAACATCCAGATTCAATAAGAAAGCTCTTCATTTGTTCTGTTATTCTCGAAAATGTTTCTGTAAGGTACTTAAAATCATAGTTTAAACCATTTTTGAAACATAGAGACGATATAATAATATTTTTCATTAAAATTAATTGCATTATTCTTTCAGAAATGCTGGCTGCAGTTTGTATTTTTTAATAAGTCATTTTTAAATCTATATCACAGTTTTCTCTTTGTAATGTTTAAATCAGTCCCAATACAAAATCAATTAAAATAAAATACGATATTGATTTATAACAGTCAAATGCTTAATTACAGGAAAATTTCTCGTTAGAAAAATCCTTTCATCGCAAAGATTGTCCACGAAGAGAATGTAATTTTTCAAAACCGCTATACGTCTAAAAAAACTCTTTAATATGTGCGAAGCGAAATACTTTACCGTGCTTGTTTTAAATGAATTTGATAAAAGTTTTTTATACGAATTTTACTTAACAAACATTCAGATACAATAAGTAGTTATGAATTTGAAATAGTACTTTTAATCGACTTGCAATAAAGCTATGAAATAATTCACTTAGAGTGATTATTAGTATTATTAGTGATATTATTACTGATAAACTATAGAAATGACCCATATAATTAATATTAACAATAATAGGCTCTATGCTTTTGAATAAGTTTTCTTTAGATCTGAATATAATTTACCTCAGTTTCTTTTGTACATACAAAAAAAAATTAAAATAAAATAGGATCTTAGTTCTATAACAGTCAAATTAAGAGCAATTTCTCGTTCAAAAATTCGTTCGTTCGTTACAAAAATTTTCCATAAATAAGAATGTAAGTTTTCAGAGCTCACATACCCTTAAAATACACTTTAATATATGCAAACCGAAACACTTGGTCATTCTTGTTATTATCTATTTATTTAATTTAAAAAGCATTTCATAAAAGTTTAGCATATGATTATAAATATCTCATTACTTAACAAACATTCGAACACAGCGAGTAGTTTTAAATATAAAGATATTCTTCATCGACTTCCAGTAAAGACCTAAAATAATTCAATTAAATGCATAACTACTGACAAATTGTAGAAATTATTCACAATATTACTAATAATAATAACATTTATTCTTTGAAATTAGATTGTTATTGTTAAGTTGATGTAATAATTTTAAACGGTTACATGTATACACATGCACATATAAAGATAATTATTTATTGGCCTTTTTATATTATAATAGATTTAGATAGTCGGCCATTTAAGGTCTGTTTTACATTAATATGTATGTATTTAGAATAATTCAAATCTTACAAGTTTTGGCAATTACCGCCTTTTCCAAAGAATTTTAAATTATAAATTTCTAATTTATATGAAATATATAAGAAAATGTATATATATATATATTGATGTAGGTCAGGCCTGCACCTAAGAATGCCTCGGGGAGCCAAAGACAGAATTGTAATATAAATATGTAAGCTTTAGAATAAGTATAAAATATTGAAACTGAATTCTTCATATGTAATATCAATAAAGTTGATTTCGCGTATTTAACTGTTGAAATTCCATTCTAACATTTGTTTATTATTATTTCTTTTGCATAAATCACTTTACTCCGATATCTTGTATTTCTAAAGATATTTCAACTTAATTGATTAATAATAAATGACGCCATTTATTTAGGCGACACTGTACAATTTAAATAATAACCGCGGGAATTATCCCTACTATAAAATTAGTATTATCTACAATTATCATCATTCACACGTCAAATTTGTACTCATTAAAAAAAACTATATAATTTATTTTAAGCATACGTATATCCAAAATGATTAAATTGTCATTTTCATTATAATAAAATGTCGAGACTAAAAGAATACATACAGTTGGACAAATCAGAAATAAGGGTTGAGAACAAACGAAAGTTACCGTCACTAGAAGTCTCCATTAAAAAAACACCTAGACGTATTTGAAGTGCCTCTCTAAAAATAAAAAAAAAGTATTAATAAATCTATAAAACCTATACGTCAACTCTAGTCAAACCTTACCAATATATCCAGCTACAGTTTAACGCACTTTGCGAGTCCAGACGGTAACCGGTGTCCAAGAAAACGCAAATTGCATTTCACCGGCGAGGCAGCCGTAAGATCGAACAAGCAGGGGACGCCATCCGATCGCCGTTGATTCCAGTACCCAACATTCACAAATCCACGAAACAGTTCCAGATACACTAATTCCTGTCCAGGCCCACATAAGTACCTTTTCGATATCCTACGAATTTTGAAAATGATAAGTTAATTTTACTTTACAAATTAAATCACCATTAAATTACTTTATTTAAAATTGAATATAACCAATGTTGCATTTAAGATTAGTATTATAAGCAAAATAACGAAGAATACAGTTTCCTGTCTATCTATTAATTTTAATCATTGAATTCCTTTATATGTTTAACTTAACTCATGTCACCTTTATTGATCTTGTTGTTTAACCTAGTTTTTATTGCATATCTATTCTAACACGTGACATGATACATTATTTATATTCTGAATTTAATTTATTTATCCACTTACCTGTACTATCTTTGCAATCACTTCATTAAGATCTTGATTATTAGTCCATATCTCATTCGTTTTATTTTGTAGTTTTGAATGAAAATACCATTATTTATTGTATTAGCATCTGCTAATTTTGTAAGTAGTCTATTTGAGTCACCGAACTTGCCTTTTAAAGGTGTATCTTTATATGCATCACCTAAGAGTCTAAATTGTTCTTCTGACTAGCCAAACATACACATCACATAAGTTTTCGCCCACCAGAGATACTTATAAGAAGTATTATTCACGAACAGCTGTTTAGGTTATGAATACTTCGATATTAACGAATATGTATCTTTGCATTATGCGCAAATAACAGCTTTTGATGTAATACAACCCCATCTATATTTAACTTGTATTAGCCCACTAAATATAGAGATTGATAATTTACAATTTAAATTTAAATTAACAGCTTATTTAAACATAAAAATTTTGTATTTATTATCAATATATATTTATTAATATACGCATTCAGCGTATATTATATCAATATATATATATATATATATATATATATATATATATATATATATATATAAATTTCGTCGAATGTTTTCGCGGTCGTTTGTGGAAGCGTTGTTCTTCGGGATATTTCGCCGCAATTGGATGATTTCGTCCGGAGAAGGACAACTTTCTTCCTGACGTTTCGGTGACACCACTTTCACATTTTTCTAGAGGATCTTCTCGTTGCAATGGTAACTTCAAGAGGGTGTCGATTTCCTGTGTCGCTCGTATTATATGGTCCCGTGGTAGTGGGGACGCGCGTCTGACTCCTCGTGATTGGTCCGTCGGTTGTTCTGTCGCTTTCGACTATTGGTCGCTCGGTTTGCGTCGGTCCGAGTTAGTATGACTGGGCAGTGGCAAGTTGTTCTCATTACGTCGCTTGTCTATAATCTGCCTGTTGAGCAAGGCCGACTTCCATGTGTCAGGCAAACGCTGTCCGTCGTCACGTTTGTTCATACAGTTTTGCCGTTTCTCAATTTCTATAGCTTCTCTTATAATCCTGTACGTTAACCTCGTACTGCGTGCTATAGTTTTTGTACCGTCAAAGTCGATAGTGTGCCCTGTATGTAGCACATGCTTAGCTAGGGATGATGTTGGTTCTTTTTTAGCTACCGCATTTCTGTGTTCTTCCCTCCGTACGCTGGTTTTACGGTTAGTATGCCCTATGTATGTTTGTTCGCATTCATAGCACGGTATTTCGTAGACCCCTTGGTTTTCTAGTTCTATCTTGTCCTTTGTATTAGGCAAAATGCCTTTTATTTTCCTGTCTGTCGTATAAATGGTGTCTATGTCGTGTCGGCGTAATATTCTACCTATTTTCTCAGTCGTACCTTTCACGTAAGGGAGAAATGCTGTCCGTGTAGATCTTTCTTTCTTTTTTTGGTTGATTCTTGTTAATTCGTGTCGCTCTGTTAATGGTATGTTATGAATATCCGTTCGCTTGTAATATGTTTTTTATTGTTCCCATTTCTTCGTTTCGATGTTCGGCGTCTGACAAAGTTTGCGATCTGTGGATTAATGTTTTTACTACAGAGTTTAACTGTGCTGGGTGATGATGTGAAGATGCGTTGAGATATCTGTTCGTATGTGTAGGTTTCTGTACACTGTGTATCCTAGCGAGCCATCCGGTTTTTTTATTGTCATCAAGTCTAAGAACGGTAGCCGATTTCTTTCCTCCATTTCGACAATAACTTTATTTTCGGATGTCTGGTGTTCAGATGTTGTAAAAACTCGCTTAGTTTCTCTCTTCCATGCGACCAAATCACCAGGGTATCGTCTACGTATCCCAGCCAGAGTTTTGGTTTGTCTGTAGCGTTTTCCAGTGCTCTTTGTTCGAAGTCTGCCATAAACAAATTCGCCAGTATAGGTGACAGCGGTGACCCCATCGGCGCTCCATCGGCAAAACCACCAAAGCCAAATAAATCGAAAGAAGAAAGAGACGCCCTACGACGACTGCAGAAAAACAAAGATATTGTCATACTGCCGGCTGACAAGGGAAACGCCACAGTAATAATGGAAAAGAGCGACTATGACCGAAAAATACGAACGCTTCTAGAAGACTCGATGTATAAACGACCCGACCACATACTTAGAAAAGACGACAAAAAGCAAGATCAAGAACGCACCTCTCGAAGAAGGTATTAAGAAACGACTGATTCCGAGAGAGAAATCGTCAAGATGTCCGAAATTCTACGGCCTACCAAAAATACACAAGCCGGATGTGCCGCTGAGACCGATAGTAAGTTCCGTTAGCTCACCGACTCAAGCGCTTTCACGCTTCTTAGCACAAAAACTACAACCCCTTGCCGAAGAAATACCATCATATGTTAAAAACTCGACTCACCTAACTGAAATACTCAAGGATATCACCATGGATCAAGACGACATGTTGGTGAGCTTCGATGTAGTTTCGCTCTTCACACAGATCCACATTAATGAGGCAATAGATTTACTAATAAAGAAACACCAACTCTCCGACTACGACATAGATCTAACGAAACACTGCCTGTCAAACACGTATTTTATATACAACGGACAATTTTTAAGCAAACCGATGGAGCGCCGATGGGGTCACCGCTGTCACCTATACTGGCGAATTTGTTTATGGCAGACTTCGAACAAAGAGCACTGGAAAACGCTACAGACAAACCAAAACTCTGGCTGGGATACGTAGACGACACCCTGGTGATTTGGCCGCATGGAAGAGAGAAACTAAGCGAGGTTTTACAACATCTGAACACCAGACATCCGAAAATAAAGTTTACTGTCGAAATGGAGGAAAGAAATCGACTACCGTTCTTAGACTTGATGATAATCAAAAAACCGGATGGCTCGCTAGGATACACAGTGTACAGAAAACCTACACATACGAACAGATATCTCAACGCATCTTCACATCATCACCCAGCACAGTTAAACTCTGTAGTAAAAACTTTAATCCACAGATCGCAAACTTTGTCAGACGCAGAACATCGAAACGAAGAAACAGGAACAATAAAAAACATATTACATATAAGCGAACGGATATTCACAACATACCATTAACAGAGCGACACGAATTAACAAGAATCAACAAAAAAGAAAGAAAGATCTACACGGACAGCATTTCTCCCTTACTTGAAAGGTACGACTGAGAAAATAGGTAGAATATTACGCCGACACGACATAGACACCATTTATACGACAGACAGGAAAATAAAAGGCATTTTGCCTAATACAAAGGACAAGATAGAACTAGAAAACCAAGGGGTCTACGAAATACCGTGCTATGAATGCGAACAAACATACATAGGGCATACTAACCGTAAAACCAGCGTACGGAGGGAAGAACACAGAAATGCGGTAGCTAAAAAAGAGTCAACATCATCTATAGCTAAGCATGTGCTACATACAGGGCACACTATCGACTTTGACGGTACAAAAACTATAGCACGCAGTACGAGGTTAACGTACAGGATTATAAGAGAAGCTATAGAAATTGAGAAACGGCAAAACTGTATGAACAAACGTGACGACGGACAGCGTTTGCCTGACACATGGAAGTCGGCCTTGCTCAACAGGCAGATTATAGACAAGCGACGTAATGAGAACAACCTGCCACAGCCCAGTCATACTAACTCGGACCGAACGCAAACCGAGCGACCAATAGTCGAAAGCGACAGAACAACCGACGGACAAATCACGAGGAGTCAGACGCGCGTCCCCACTACGACGGGACCATATAATACGAGCGGCAAAGGAAATCGACGCACTCTTGAAGTTACCATTGCAACGAGAAGATCCTCTAGAAAAAGGTGAAAGTGATGTCACCGAAACGTCAGGAAGAAAGTTGTCCTTCTCAGGACGAAATCATCCAAACGCGGCGAAATATCCCGAAGAACAACGCTTAATATATATATATATACATGGATGCAATAATAATGAACTGTTTAGAGCTGCGGTTTCAAAAGTAAGAATTGCTATGATAATTGCCAACCTTCGAAGCGGAGACTGCACCTAAAGAAGAAGATATACATACATATATATATATATATATATATATATATATATATATATATAATATTTTCGTGACCTTGGTATGATATGGTAAACTTAATAAGTCGGCGATTAAAGGTCTTGTTTATTACTTCAAAATATATATATTTAAAACAACCCTACATGTTTCGGCAATGATGCCTTTGTCAAGGATATAAAAAATATAAATGACAGAATATAAATGTCAAATAATTTAGTTGTTATGGTTTAAATTATTCAAAGATACATTCCAATAATAATAATAAATCATGCCTTAGTATTCCAAAAAATAGATAGCAAGGTGTGAACATATGTGTTGTTCGCTTCTAGCAGCTTGTGTCTCTTTCTGGGCATGAACTTGTTTGTTGGTTGTTGCTGGCAGCTTGCATCTCTCTCTGGGTGTGTTGTATTTGTGTAAGCGCGTAAGTGTAGGGTTTTGTATGTTGGTGCGCTCGTGCGTGTGTTTAGTAACCGGTCGCGTAAATTTAGAGAGATCGGATAACCAGCCTTTGCGTAGGGCCGCCAACCCATTCCCGGCAACTTCTTTACTTTTCTGTGCAGTACTTCTACGGCCCGACCCCCGCCCCAACGATGCAAGGCGCAGACCAGCGAAGCGCACCCTACGCGGGGTTGCTCATCGCCAACCGAGGGAACACTCTTAGTGGCTACCTCAGTCGACGACGGTCACACTTTGTGCCATCTTAACGATTTCCGCAAAAGCGGGGGCAATGCACACACGTCGAACGTGTGTGTTCTGTTAACGGCAGCCTAGCCAGGTTGCCGCCCAGGACCGGTTCTAGTGGTGTGTGCTCCATGGCGCCGCGCAATGCCGGTGAAAACCTTGTCTACCCTGCAATCAGAGGAAGTGAGACAAAAATTGAGCTGAGTATTAAATAAAGCCAAAATTCGTAAACAGAATGTAATCAACGATGAAAAGATTGTTTCAATAAACCTAAAGAAGGATGACAGCATCGTTATTGTAGAAGCGGACAAGGGTAACATAACTGCTGTGTCAGACAAGGAAGCCTAAAAAATAAAATTAGCGATTTCATGGACCCCGACGTCTAATCAAAAATCCAGAGTGATCCTACCGAGAAAGTTGTGAGAAAAGTCAAAGACTGCTCATACCACAGATCATGTGTTTGCGCTTTTCAACTACTTACTTTATATGGAATGGCAGATACTATGAATTGGAGAAAGGCACGGCAATGGGGAGTCCACTATCACCAGTAATAGCCAACTTATTCATGGAGGCCTTCGAATAGGTATCTATAGACAGCAGCAAGTGGAAATCTAAGTGTTGGCTGCGGTGAGTCGACGATATATTTGTGATATGGCCACACGGAAAAAAGAGCTACAGGAATTTTTCGAACACATCAACCGAGAAGAAGGGAGATTACGATTCCTGGAAGTAATGATACACCGCGCGTAATCTGGGAGACTACAACATGGAATATACAGGAAGAAAACCCACACCAAAAGATACTTGCATGCAACATCCCATGACCATTTTAAGCCGAAGAGAGCTCTTATCAACCCTAAAGCATAGAGCAGGACCAATCAGCGACGCCGTACGTTTGGAGGAAGAAAAACGACACGTGAAGGAAGCACTTGAGAAGAATGGCTGCAACAGTAAAGAGATAAGAAGAGCTTTAGGAAAGCCCAGGACGGTAACGTCACCTACGGAAACGGGACCAGCCAGAGGATTTACCCGTCTACCTTACATCTCTGAAGTCACCGAGAAAATAGGAAGGATCCAAACGAAGAAGAATGTAAAGGTATTTTTTAATACCGTTGAAATTTTTCTGAGACCAAGGATAAATTACTACGACCGAAAGGAAAAGGTTAATATGCGAGTGTAGGAAGAGCTACGTCGGACAAACAGGAAGATCGATTGGACAAAGGGTCAATGAACATTAGAGCGACACATGAAAAAAAGGATTTGGCTAATCAGCAGTCGCAGAACATGTACACGAAAACGGACACCGAGTGAATTTTGAAGAAGTCGAAGTATTAGCCACAGCGGAAATTACCATGAAAGAATTATTAGAGAAGCTATCGAAATAGAAAAACATCTTAACTTCATGTAAATGGGATTTAAGTAAAACACTTAAACTAATTTCCAGTATATATTACACTTTATTATATATTAATAAATAGGTGACATGTTTCGCTACGATGTAGCTTTTTCGGATCTTATATTACTACTGAACACGCTCTTCACAAATGTATGGCTTTTTTCTAAACTATTTCAATGGGTTGCACTTGTCTACATTAGAATCGTCTCTTACCGATATATCGTCTAAAATTATTGTTATTTTAATATTTAATAAAACCAGTTTAAAAGTGGGGAACTATTAAGGTCTAATTGGTCATTTAACAATATATCTGCATATTTAAGTTTATTTATTTCTAAGGATTCCAGTAAATTTAACTTTAATCCTTTTTGTTGTGACTGTAAAATTTCGAAATCTTTATTGAAACTATGATTATTTTCCAACAAATGAATTGCATAATTGGAATCTGTCTTTTTGTTAATAAAACTTTTAAAATGTTCTTGTATTCTTTTCTCAAAGCTCCTACCAGTTTGGCCTATGTATGTTTTAGGGCACTCTTTACATGTTAGTTTGTATACTCCGGATTTATTACTTTTGCTTGTCTTGGATTTATTATTTTTTATGAATTTCCCTAAAGAATTATTAGTTTTATAAGCTACATTTATATCTGTTTTTCGTAAAATTTTTCCTATTTTTTCACTTATCGGTCCTATGTATGTTAATAATTTATAATTGCTTGGTTTATCTTTTATTATTGGGTACACATTTTCTATGGATTTCCTATATTTCTTTTTTCTTAAAATTGTATCTACTATATTTGGGTTATATCCATTATTTTGCGCTATTTGTTTAATGATATTTAATTCTTTAAAGAAGTTTTCATTATTTAAAGGTACTGATATTAATCTGTGTATCATACAATGGAATGATGCTAGTTTATGACTTATCGGGTGACAGGAACTATTGTGAATGATAACATACATAGGCCAAACTGGTAGGAGCTTTGAGAAAAGAATACAAGAACATTTTAAAAGTTTTATTAACAAAAAGACAGATTACAATTATGCAATTCATTTGTTGGAAAATAATCATAGTTTCAATAAAGATTTCGAAATTTTACTGTCACAACAAAAAGGATTAAAGTTAAATTTACTGGAATCCTTAGAAATAAATAAACTTAAATATGCAGATATATTGTTAAATGACCAATTAGACCTTAATAATTCCCCACTTTTTAAACTGGTTTCATTAAATATTAAAATAACAATAATTTTAGACGATATATCGGTAAGAGACGATTCTAATGTAGACAAGTGCAACCCATTGAAATAGTTTAGAAAAAAGCCATACATTTGTGAAGAGCGTGTTCAGTAGTAATATAAGATCCGAAGAAGCTACATCGTAGCGAAACATGTCATCTATTTATTAATATATAATAAAGTGTAATATATACCGGAAATTAGTATAAGTGTTTTACTTAAATCCCATTTACATATAATAGATTTCCAGCAAGTATCGGCCGATTCAATTAAATAAAAAAAAAAAAATCTTAACTTCAACTGCGAGGACGGCTATAGACTCAGCAACACCTGGAAGAGACTACTACGCGAATCCGTCCTGGCCAGATAAGCAAGACGGTCACACACCAGTGAACCAAGGTCATATATAAGCAAGAACAACATCGAAGACAATCAATCTGATACCAGATTTTAAAGAAGTTGATAGAATAAACAGCGAAACGTCGAGTGAAATTACGATAACCCAACGATACCAGCAAGAAGATGGTAATATTTTATAGAAAATTCCATATCCTTGTTGTTTCTCTACATGTATAAAATGTGGCATTAACTCACTTAAATTAAAATTAAATTATAAATTTAAAGAAAATATCTATTAGTTGTACGGTGCCTCTAAAAGCAACAGAAATACACTGCTCAACTTTTGAACTGGTACACTTATATAGCATGCAGCAAAAGTAAACCATCCTTCGTAGGCGTTAGGCATGACTTCCTATATGATCTGGGCTGTGTCTCGGAATGCAAACAAATGTTTATCGAATGCGACTCCATTGTTGTTTGTTGTTATTATCTGTCATAACTGCAATTACTTAGCTCGCGGACGCTTATACTTTTCTCAAGTTTTAAGACAATTTTTGCTAATTTCTCGAATAAGTTTTAATGTAGAGTGGTTGATTGCATTTTAGAGATGCCATTAAGGCGTTTAAGTATTGAAGAGGTGAGCCAAGCTATGGGAATGCTTATGACTGGTGTATCGCTAAGAACTGTTGCTGCCCATTTCAATGTGAGCCACAATGTGATCAGAAGAGTTCGAATGCGTTTTAATGATACTAGATCTGTCAAACATAGACACGGCGGAGAGCGAAATCGCAGTACAACAGACAGGGAGGACCGTTTAATTACGACTCAGTATCGAAGGAATAGATTTTCTACTGCAAGAACACTTCAAATTCAGTTATTGAATGCAAGAGGTGCTCAAGAATCCACTCAAACAGTAAGAAGAAGGCTCCACGGGGTAAATTTAAGGTCAAGATCTTCTAAAAAATGCCCATTGTTGACCATAGCCCACAAAAGAAGAAGTCTAGACTGGGCACATTAACATGTAAATTTGAATGTCGAAGATTGGGGTCGTTGTTCATTTAGTAACGAGCCAGAGTGCGTCTCCATAGCTCAGATGTAAGAGTTAGAGTTTGGAGAAACAGAGGAGAACGCTATATTGAGAACAACGTGACTTACCATCAAGCTTACGGAGGTGGTTCAATTACTGTTTGGGGAGGTATTTCTCCGACTCGTCGTACTGAATTAGTTATGCTTGGAAATGCTACAATGAATAGTGTCAGGTATCTTAATGAGGTATTACGACCTGTAGTGTTGCCATTTGCTAATGAAATAAGCGATGGTTTTGTGTTTGTTGATGATAACGCGCGTCCTCATAGCACAAGACAAATCAATGCATTTTTTGAAGAGGACAATATTATGCAAATGGATTGGCCAGCGATCTCTCCAGATCTTAATCCCATAGAGAGCGTATGGGGATAATACCTAGAGGTTGATAAGATCATGAGGAGTGGATCCAAATAATCACCATCAGCTCCGAACTGCCGTTTTGGAAGAATGGCAAAGTATTCCTCAGCATTACATTTGGAATTTGATTTCCAGCATGCCAAGACGCTGCCAGGAGGTCATAAGAGCTAGAGAAGGTCCCACGCATTATTAATCTTTAAGTGTTTTGTTATCTTTTCTTTTCAAAGCAAACTTTTCTGTAATACTAAAATGAAGATTTTGTTATTTTTCTATTAAAACATTTGAAATTCGTTATTTAGGATTTATTCTTTTAATTCTTCGCCTTAAAAGTGTTTCCCAGAACCATATACTAGCAATTAAGCAAGAAAGTGTTGCTGAAAAAGTAGTAAATTGTTATTTATATATGTTCTTGTAAGTGTACCAGTTCAAAAGTTGAGCAGTGTATTATTACATAAAAATGTAACGATACAAATAAAATTTGCACGCTTTCTTTAATGTCATACTAAAATTTCTAAGCACGTGTAAAACATAATTGTATGCATTCCATATATGGCGATTATACATGTGTTAAGTGACAATAAAATGCTTGTACGTTTTACAATCTGGAATTTCTTTGTTTTCATGATTTACTATATAAACTATAAAAAAATCATTTCTTTTAATCATGAAAGAAGATTTTTATATAATCTACTTCGACATAAAAAAAGACGCAATTAGTGCAATAAAACAATTTTTTTTTCATATATTTCTTCAACGATACCCACTTATTTCAACGTTTCCGCAATAACAAGATGGGTTCAAAAATATTCTTTGGAGAACTCTTTATAATGATTAGCTTTCATGTCATCCTCTGTAGAAAATCTCGACCTTCGTAATTATTTCTCCAACTTGAGAAGGATATAGTAATTACTTGATGTTACATCAGGAATAAAGGATGGAAATCTTAATTTCTGGAAACCACGTTTGTCGATTAGTTGTTTTATTTATACAGCTTTATGCATCTAGTAATTGTCGTATATTAGTGTTTTTTTAGCCAAATGTTCGGGGTTTTTGGCTAGGATGGCATCTTTAATAATTTCATTAGTAATTGAAGTGTATATACTCAAACAAAGGAATTTTTTTTCCTAGCTTAGACTCCTTATATATCCACTACATTTCTTCTTGTTTAGTTAGAAGATAAAATACTCTAATTTCACTTCATGAACATCACTTGCAATATCCTAAGCTTAAATATTACAGTCTGTCAAAAACAAATATTTAATTTCCTTTATTATTTCTTATGTTCTTGCATCGAGAGATTTTCCAGATTTTGTATTTGGCATTATAAGATTCATAGTTTCGGCATAAATTAAATAAGAGCAGTTGCTACTTAGATTTTTAGATTTACTTAGTTGCCAGTTATATATACATTTATTATTATTCGAAACATAATTTCCATAGAATTACTTATATCGGTGTTATTAAATTATTGTTTTAATTAATTTCAAACTCACCCTATATGAATAAAAAATTTATAAGTTGATTTTATTATTCAGATTAACATATTCATTAAAGGTACTATGCGCCGCAGAATTATTGTTGCCAAATTCTACTAAAATTAAAGTTTAACTTATAACGGGTAATTCGCAGTTACATTGGATTTTCTCTTAATATAAGAGGGGTTATTTTTTAAGTTCTGTAAGGTTAATAACAGATTCTTAGTTTCCATGGTAATTCGCCGCTTGCGTAGTACTGTTCGGTAATCTATCTGCTAGTACCTACTAATCGAAGCTGCCGTCAAATGTGAGATTCGCTCTTTGGTCTGTTTTCTCCAAGCTAAATACAACAATGCGCCAGAAATTTATCAAAGATTATGAGTATGTATGAAAAAAATATGATGAGTGACTGAAGTGCGGAAATGTAAGATTTTTCGAGAAGGACGAATTGTTGTTCATGATGAAAAATGCCAAAGAAAGCTGTCCATAGCAATAGATGAGGTGAACGACGTGATTCGAGGGCGCCGCTGGTACTGTTATAGTACAACTCGACTTCCACAAATTTTGTGCATGCTGGGTTTCCAAACATATCACAGACGTTCACAAATTTCATCAACCAAGTTCTGAGATAATCATATTTTAACACTACAGTAAAGAATAAGAAGCTTTTTTGAGAACGATTGTAACGGCAGACGAAACATTGATTCAGGTTGTGAACATCGAGACAAGAGCAATCGAAACAATGAATGCATGCAAACTATCCCAACAAAAAGTTTATAGCTACTGTTTTTTGACGACAGTAGAGGAATTGTGCTGTTGGAACCAGAACCTTGGACTACAATTACTGAAACGACATAGTGTGAAATTATTGCATGTTTCCGGTGAGTAATATAGAATAAAAGGTGAGGCATGTAATCATCAGGAATTATCCTTTTTCATGATAAGGCACCCCTTATGACGCAATACAAACAAAGGAACTGCTCAAGAATTTGGGATGGGAGCTCTTCGACCAACCGTACTTGGCACTTGTGACTTCCATTTGTTCGTCAGAATGAAAGTGAGGCTCAGTACTAATAAGAAGCTGAAAACGTGTATAAGATTGGGTGTAAACTGAGGCGCCAACATGGTATGAGGCCGGTATATAGTAAACGATCCCCATTACGTAAATACCTTAATGTCAGTGGCGACTACATTGAGAAATAGATCAGAGTTATGTGTAAATCTTATGAATATTAAAATTCTTCTTATTGCCCTTATTTGTTCCGGAATTTGAAAAAAATCACCCCTCGTATTTATTAAAGCGGAAACCAGCACTAAAAGGCAGAATTCAAGGAATAAAGTACCAGAAAAAAAATTTCGATACACTAAAATTACGGTCATAATGACTAACTCGTTACTAACATTCAGGAGTCGTGAATTGTTACAAAACTTGAATTTCGAGTTTATCAAACAACATAGCAAGTTACAGTGTCTAATTGTCTGTAGACAAGGTTACAAAACAGTGCGATCAAGATCTGGTCTCAGGAAAGCACAAAAAACTAGTGTCGATGCGAACAAAAACGCAAAATTCCCACTCAATGTCGATTAATTAAATAGTTTAATATCTTCTAACATAAATGCTTCCATTAGATATTTTTCTTAAAACTAAAAACATTTGAATACCTTGTTAGTTTTGAAGATTTTAAGCTACATGTATTTCGGTTATTGCTGAAGGTACATGAGTTGTATATCTATTTTCCAGTTTTCATTTCAAATTCTAGATATATGAAGATGCTAATTTAAATAAAAAACACTAATAGAAACGACTAAAGATTATTAGTTTATTACTAACTTTTGTCCAACTCTGGGAGGAGGGTTTTCCTCAGAACTGTTATATCGGTAAATGCGTCTGACCATTATATGATGTTCTAATAGCTAATACATATATATTAAAAAGTATAAAATTTCCATCTCGTGAATTATTTGTTTCCAGAAGTGTACAGCATAATTATAAATCTAAAATAAATATGAAGTACATGAAAAGTATTGAAACATTTTAAATAAAGAAGAATGAAATGAAGATATTTGAACTTCAGAATAAAAAACAGAAATAAGTTAGAAAATCGACTAAGGTAGAAGTAAAGATATGAAGCAAAGAAAGAAAAGCCAAAGAAAAATGGAGTGGTAGAATATTGGAGATAAGTGTTAAAAGAAGAAACACAATTGAAAACATAGGGTGACGAAAAAGAAGTAGAAAACAATCACCTGACAAACAAAAATATCTTAAAACCGAGTTTAAATTGAAAGAACTTTTGCCTTAGCGTGGATTTAATGTATTATTTGAACAAATTACTAGAATGGATATATACATATACAAGATGTCCTGTATAGTTATGTTCAAATTTTAGGAGTGTAAAGTAGACTTCATTTCAAGTAACAAAAGCGAAAACTTGTTTATCCATTTTCATTTGTTTCAAAGTTACAGATCTATGAATGTGATTGTCAGATCATGAAAAAAAATGTAATCCCAAAGTCAATAAAAACTGATTTTATTTAATAAAGTTCAATTAATAATATTTTCGAAATGTCCACCTCCTTGTTGAATGCAGGTTTGTGCCCGTAAGCCAACCGAAGAAGTACTTATCCGAATTTCATACTTGTTTTGTCGTATATGCTCGGCAGGCAGGTGAATACGATCCAACAAATCTTCTCTTGTGTTCGAAACTTGCGCGTAGACTAAATTTTTCATGTACCTCCATAAAGAAAAGTCAAGGGGATTAATATCAAGTGATCTGGGTGGCCATGCAACAGGACCACCTTGACCAATCCATCTTGGATAATTGATGTTAACCCAATTTCGGACAGCACTGCCGAAATGTGGTGGTGTCCCATTCATGTGAAACCATATGTCTCGGCGAACATTCAGTGGGACATCCTCTAAAAAATCTGGCAGTTCGTCAATAAGAAATTGAAAGTAATTGTCCGCATTTAAACTCCCAGGAAAACGACAGGACCAATCAACAAGTTATCGATTAGGGCCTCCCAAACGATAATAGAAAATTCATGTTGAAATTTAGATGGGCGTATAGCTTCGGGATTTTCTGATGACCACCTGTGAAGGTTTCTCAGATTTGTAACACCACTTCCTGTGAACGTAGATTCATCTGTCCAGAGGACTGTTCTGCAGAAATTAAAATGAAGCCGTGAATGTCTTAATATCCAGGTAGAATAAACTAGACGAGCATAGTGGTCTGCCTCAAGCAAACACGTGTCCCCTGCGATAGTGATATGGATATAAGCCCTCACGTTTTAAAATTCGCCAAACAGTCGTTCGTGGCACTCCTAGTTGTCTAGCGATTGGACGTACACTGAGAGTTGGATCCCTTGTAACAATAGCTACTGCTTCTTCCTCTAAGTCTGCTGACAAATTTACTCCTCGGTCGACAAGATAATCACGCAGTCCGCATTCCTGAAATTGTCTGTGTACTTACAGAAACGTTCTGTAATGAGGAATGTGCCTATCGGGAAACCGATGTCGGTATTCAATAACTGCTTGAAGTGCATAGCCATACACAAAATGCATGCCCGCATACTCTTGAGAAGAAAGTCATTTTAGGTAAGGCATTTTGAATATAGAAAACGTGTCCACTCACTAATAAGCTGTTCTATGAACTGAAACGTAATGTAATCCTTTATTAAAAAATGCAACATTAACAGTCATCTGAACATTTGTTTATTTTATGATATTCATGTTTCAGCACTTACGAAATAAGCAAGAACCACTTTCTTTATCATAAATCAATTTCCAGTACTCTTTTTTGTAGATCTCCAAGAAATTACTGTATGCACTATGACACGTGTTTATTTATTTTAGGATAACATTTTATTATGCGACGTTAACAATCACAGGCCTGTTATTGAGTCCGTATAACTTTTTTTAAATAAAATCAGTGTGTATTGACTTTAGGATTACATTTTCTTTCATGATCTGACAATCACATTCATAGATCTGTAACTTTGAAGCAAATAAAAATGGATCTACAAGTTTTGCGCTTTTTTTACTTGAAATCAAGTCTACTTTACACTCGTAAAATTTGAACATAACGATACGGGACAACTTGTATTTATATATATATATATATGTATATATATATATATATATATATATATATATATATATATATATGTATATATGTATATATATATATAACAATTAGAAATTATTGGAGTTTTTCGGCTTTTATTGAAATATCTACAAATATCAAATTAGTATGTATGTAATTGCAAAGTAAGTGGGGGTGTAAACATATTGCTATGAACTGTGGTTTTGTATTAATTTATTGTATTAATTTGTATAAAGATTAATATTGCATCATTTAACAATATTATAAAGGTAAAAATAACGCACGGAAATGACCGCAGCATACGTTCAAAAACCCTTGTGAAAGTCGAACTAATTAAAAATAAAAAATGACAAAGAATATTTCTGATTTCTCCCTAGAGGACAATATAAGTAAACTATTTTGACAGCACGAAGAAAACATACGCACTAACATATCCAAGAAAAAATGCCCTTGAAATACCCACGTACAAAATTTTACATTTACAAGTTTTTTACTTAGAAATGTTAAAAATCATCTTTGTAATTTATATCAAATAACTAAAACTAAATCTCAATACGACCAAATTAACACAATAGAAAATACAATATTCCACTCTTTCAATTTAAAAAGATATCTTTTAAAATATATATACTTTACTTACGTAAAAAAAAATATTCGAGACACGTTAACAAGAAACGTAAAATATCAAAAATTACGAGATTACAAGCTCGTAAAAATATCGGTAATTGAACTTTACATCACCAAACAACTAATTAAATCAAAAAACAAACCCGAAGTTACATTAAAAGATAATTAAAATCTTTTTAAATAAAGTGATACTCTCTTGTCAACTGTAAATTAGTGTCTGAAGTTTACATCAAGCACGTAGGCTTCGCATAAAAAAAATACAGTTTTAAAGTTGTCCACATCTAACATACGGCGTGGACTACAAAAAATATACATAGGGATATACACAGATATCCAAAATAATTGTACAAAGATAAAGACATAAATTTTTATAATATTTATGGGGAAAAATCCACAGCAATATGTATATATATATATATATATATGTGCATCTTGTATTCTCCAACATTTACTTCTGCCAAAGACACACATGACAGAAACACGTGTCTTTGGCAGAAGTAAATGTTGGAAAATACAAGGTATATGTCCATGTGTACAGATACAGAGGTGTGTAATGCATATCTCGTTCATTTGTAACAAATGCGTAATGCGTGCTTAACGTATTGATGTACTCAAATTTCTTTGGAATATTTGCTGCCAACTGGCATCGTGTTAATGGACTTACCTATATACGCTTTCTCCCCTTTTGTACCGGCATAGCTGGTCGAGAGAAAATCGCTATTTTCGGCATAGTCTCTTTTGTCCATCAGATGTCAACAAACTTATCTGGTGCCACCTGATAGGATAAAATTTGCTATACCTATGAGGCGTTCCATCACACTTTACTTCATGCGCCAAACTGACAAAGTCTATTGTTGTCACAGAAACACGTGTCTTTGGCAGAAGTAAATGTTTGGACAATACAAGGTGTATGTCCATGTGTACAGATACAGATGTGTGTAATGCACGTCTGTTTCATTTGTAACAAATGCGTAATGTGTGCTTAACGTGTTGATGTAATCAAATTACTTTGGTATATTTACTTACGATGTTTAATGTGTCTTTTCTCAAAATATTGCTCAAGCAACTGGGTGATATTTTATATAGTGACGAAAGGCATAATTAATAACTAAAGATACAAAAAGTTCAAGTAAAGTACAAACAGTAAATTAGATCTTCAATACTTTTTCAAAAGTTACTTTACAAAACTAATTATAGAAAGAGACTTGACCGTAAATATTTGTTATTGACATTATATAGCCTCGCCCTTTATATCAGTTTCTTCCATTCGATTTATTTGTATACGTTAGCTAATACTCGACATAATAATATACGACGAATAAACGACATTTCTCAATAAACATAAAATTTACAAAAATATAAAAAAAAGAATGCAGAATTAAAATAAATAATTGTTCCACTTTAAAATAGTTTCCCCTTATATAATTTGCTGTAATTAAAAATACATTTCTAATTTAAGCGTTATGTAATTGAAAATTATTGCGTTAATTTCGATTTTGTAAACAAATTACTATTTCTAACTTTAGCTTTATATAATTTAAAATTGTTTAACTAGTGTGTCGATTGGTTAAAGAACTAAATACTTATGGAAACAGTATCCGTATATTGATGATTTCAATAAAATTTTTGAAGACATATATTTGTTTAAAACAAACATCCTTAATAAATTTAAATAAGAGAGAATAAACTGCAAAATGTGCAAATAATAAAAATTAATTAATTGACTGCCTCGAAGTTAACTTTAAGTAGCGTACCTTGAATATCCAGTTTGCAATTGACGTAGCACCAATAAAATTTGCTTAGACTTATGTTGTCACATGACAAACTTCTACCTGCTGATAATTATCTACATATTGGTTATTATTATAGGTAACAACTTACAGCTTGATCCTTTTTTAAACTGAGAAAGAAACAATGTCTGCATAAATATAGCAAGAACGTAAAATATCTATGAAAGTCATCTAAATGTGAAATCAATATTTAAAAATGCGATCTGGCATGCTTAATTTCCTTTTAGATTTGTGGTAATTTATTTATAACATAAAAACGTAATCCTGCTATCAGTTTCTATAAAATGGTAACTTTCAATTACGATAAACATCTTGTAAAATGTTACATTATAAAAAAAATCGCCCCATCCTTCATTATTTATAAAAATGTATTTGTACTATATTCGGCTTACATTTGTTCGTAATGCGAAGGCGATTACAATCTTTCTTATGACCTATGACTGTTGCTTTCTGAAACATACCATACATGCCATTAATATATACATATTAATTCATATTTGAATAAATGCCAAAGTAAATGGTATATATGTGTTTAGGTACTGCTTCAATAATCATACAATGGGGGACATCTTTTGTTAGTCAACTGGAATTACTTTTTAAACAAAGGTTAACAACGTATTTAATGGTCGAGAATAAAATGTAATGATAAACGTTCAATAATTTTATTACGTTCAGCGAATTAAAACAAAATAACTAAAAAGACGTTAAATTTCGAGATATATAAATTAAAACATTTACATTTTTAATAACCAATATTGATAACAAACATAAATGATATCAAAGCGAACATACACAACAAATTTGACTTTAATTTCAAACACGTTATTATAAGGTGTGTTAATAATATTAAACTCAGAATTGCAATCTAAAAAGTTTTTTTATATATTTAATAAATAACGTCAGAATATTTTTCAGTTTATAATTTCAATACGAACCATCAATTTTAAAATAATTTCCTCATAGAACCATATGTTACTAATATTGTCACTGTTTTTATCATGATTATTATCAATGTTGATAATAATCAACACCTAGAACTTAACATATAGGCGTAACATTACAATATTCAGTACACAAAATTTATGATTATGGCCAAAAAATAATAATTTATCCACACAACAATAAAATTTTGGAGAAGACATATTAAAAGTGGAGAGAATTTATGTTCTCAAAATTGGCATAATTTTCTTCTATTTTAGAATAACACCAACGCTATAATGGAATCAAAAAAACATGAATTTAATGATCTCATAACAAATCCAGCATATATAATAGAAAACGCTCTTTACGAGATTCTGAACTAGAAAAATGCCTGTACGAAGGCATAAGTGACTGTGGCATTGTGGAGAGCCAGGACATTGAAAATGAAGATTCTACAGAAACTGATATCGACAATGATGAGTTTGATGTTGTAATTCAGGATATAGACCATGACATTTTATCTGATCCAGTTTACAACCTAAATGTACGATGTACTCTAAAATGAATATAAATGGTACCTGAATGGTTTTCATGTCAAAAACACCAGAACTTTCTAGAAAAATGTGGTTATTGAATTGCCAAGGCCAAAAATATTACAGATCCAAAAATATATGGGATTAATTTTCTAGGGTCGCATTTCTGGATATAATTGTCCAGTGTATTAACAATGGTATTGAAAGAAAAAAAATTCGTTATAAATCTGAGCAGTGGTATGTTGGGCAACAAGCTGTGTTAAAATAAATGCATTAATTGGACTTTTATATTTGAGCGGGGTTTTAAAAACGTGCATCTTATGTTTGATGATTTATGGTCACCAGTTTCCGCACCACTTTTTAGAAGTACCATGAGCAAAAGTCAGTTTAAATTTCTAGTTAACTGTTTGAGGATTGATAACAAGGAAACAAGGGAAGGAAGAAAAAATTGATAAATTCGTTGAGTAAGAATAGTTTGGGAAATGTTTGATAGACGTTTCAGACATAATTACATTTGTAGTTCGGGGGTTAATAATTTTGTAAGTCTATTAACGATCTCTTATGCTTTGTTAATCTAGGGAATTCTAAAAATACTTCAGTACAAAAAATAACATATCCTTAGATGATGTGATAAAACTATCAAGCGAAAATGACCTGAGGGAATAATATACATAATTTGTTTAAAATATTGATAATAACAAGATCTACTAAAGTAAAAAGGAATTTAAAATTCCCTCGACATAGAGTTCAACTAGGTACAGGTTCCTGATAAGGTGACCACCTGAGACTAGTGTTATCTAGTACCACCCAAAAATGTGTAAAAGAAATTACTTATGCGATTAGGTTGAGAAACCATTCTTGAAAACAACGTGTCTCCCCTCCCGTTTCATGTAATGGAGATTATTTCAGAACGTTTCTTATAAATTTCAAAATAGGCTTTTAAATTAAATTAGCAGATTTGCAATAAAATATTTACGCCCAGTAAGGGAAAGTTGGAATCTATTCGTTTAATAATGCATATATTGAACGTATGTTTGAAACAAATTTAATAATAAAATAAACATGAAAACAAGGTGACTTTTAACGTTAACAAGAAACGTAAAATATCAAAAATTACGAGATTACAAGCTCGTAAAAATATCGGTAATTGAACTTTACATCACCAAACAACTAATTAAATCAAAAAACAAACCCGAAGTTACATTAAAAGATAATTAAAATCTTTTTAAATAAAGTGATACTCTCTTGTCAACTGTAAATTAGTGTCTGAAGTTTACATCAAGCACGTAGGCTTCGCATAAAAAAAATACAGTTTTAAAGTTGTCCACATCTAACATACGGCGTGGACTACAAAAAATATACATAGGGATATACACAGATATCCAAAATAATTGTACAAAGATAAAGACATAAATTTTTATAATATTTATGGGGAAAAATCCACAGCAATATGTATATATATATATATGTGCATCTTGTATTCTCCAACATTTACTTCTGCCAAAGACACACATGACAGAAACACGTGTCTTTGGCAGAAATAAATGTTGGAAAATACAAGGTATATGTCCATGTGTACAGATACAGAGGTGTGTAATGCATATCTCGTTCATTTGTAACAAATGCGTAATGCGTGCTTAACGTATTGATGTACTCAAATTTCTTTGGAATATTTGCTGCCAACTGGCATCGTGTTAATGGACTTACCTATATACGCTTTCTCCCCTTTTGTACCGGCATAGCTGCACGAGAGAAAATCGCTATTTTCGGCATAGTCTCTTTTGTCCATCAGATGTCAACAAACTTATCTGGTGCCACCTGATAGGATAAAATTTGCTATACCTATGAGGCGTTCCATCACACTTTACTTCATGCGCCAAACTGACAAAGTCTATTGTTGTCACAGAAACACGTGTCTTTGGCAGAAGTAAATGTTTGGACAATACAAGGTGTATGTCCATGTGTACAGATACAGATGTGTGTAATGCACGTCTGTTTCATTTGTAACAAATGCGTAATGTGTGCTTAACGTGTTGATGTAATCAAATTACTTTGGTATATTTACTTACGATGTTTAATGTGTCTTTTCTCAAAATATTGCTCAAGCAACTGGGTGATATTTTATATAGTGACGAAAGGCATAATTAATAACTAAAGATACAAAAAGTTCAAGTAAAGTACAAACAGTAAATTAGATCTTCAATACTTTTTCAAAAGTTACTTTACAAAACTAATTATAGAAAGAGACTTGACCGTAAATATTTGTTATTGACATTATATAGCCTCGCCCTTTATATCAGTTTCTTCCATTCGATTTATTTGTATACGTTAGCTAATACTCGACATAATAATATACGACGAATAAACGACATTTCTCAATAAACATAAAATTTACAAAAATATAAAAAAAAGAATGCAGAATTAAAATAAATAATTGTTCCACTTTAAAATAGTTTCCCCTTATATAATTTGCTGTAATTAAAAATACATTTCTAATTTAAGCGTTATGTAATTGAAAATTATTGCGTTAATTTCGATTTTGTAAACAAATTAATATTTCTAACTTTAGCTTTATATAATTTAAAATTGTTTAACTAGTGTGTCGATTGGTTAAAGAACTAAATACTTATGGAAACAGTATCCGTATATTGATGATTTCAATAAAATTTTTGAAGACATATATTTGTTTAAAACAAACATCCTTAATAAATTTAAATAAGAGAGAATAAACTGCAAAATGTGCAAATAATAAAAATTAATTAATTGACTGCCTCGAAGTTAACTTTAAGTAGCGTACCTTGAATATCCAGTTTGCAATTGACGTAGCACCAATAAAATTTGCTTAGACTTATGTTGTCACATGACAAACTTCTACCTGCTGATAATTATCTACATATTGGTTATTATTATAGGTAACAACTTACAGCTTGATCCTTTTTTAAACTGAGAAAGAAACAATGTCTGCATAAATATAGCAAGAACGTAAAATATCTATGAAAGTCATCTAAATGTGAAATCAATATTTAAAAATGCGATCTGGCATGCTTAATTTCCTTTTAGATTTGTGGTAATTTATTTATAACATAAAAACGTAATCCTGCTATCAGTTTCTATAAAATGGTAACTTTCAATTACGATAAACATCTTGTAAAATGTTACATTATAAAAAAAATCGCCCCATCCTTCATTATTTATAAAAATGTATTTGTACTATATTCGGCTTACATTTGTTCGTAATGCGAAGGCGATTACAATCTTTCTTATGACCTATGACTGTTGCTTTCTGAAACATACCATACATGCCATTAATATATACATATTAATTCATATTTGAATAAATGCCAAAGTAAATGGTATATATGTGTTTAGGTACTGCTTCAATAATCATACAATGGGGGACATCTTTTGTTAGTCAACTGGAATTACTTTTTAAACAAAGGTTAACAACGTATTTAATGGTCGAGAATAAAATGTAATGATAAACGTTCAATAATTTTATTACGTTCAGCGAATTAAAACAAAATAACTAAAAAGACGTTAAATTTCGAGATATATAAATTAAAACATTTACATTTTTAATAACCAATATTGATAACAAACATAAATGATATCAAAGCGAACATACACAACAAATTTGACTTTAATTTCAAACACGTTATTATAAGGTGTGTTAATAATATTAAACTCAGAATTGCAATCTAAAAAGTTTTTTTATATATTTAATAAATAACGTCAGAATATTTTTCAGTTTATAATTTCAATACGAACCATCAATTTTAAAATAATTTCCTCATAGAACCATATGTTACTAATATTGTCACTGTTTTTATCATGATTATTATCAATGTTGATAATAATCAACACCTAGAACTTAACATATAGGCGTAACATTACAATATTCAGTACACAAAATTTATGATTATGGCCAAAAAATAATAATTTATCCACACAACAATAAAATTTTGGAGAAGACATATTAAAAGTGGAGAGAATTTATGTTCTCAAAATTGGCATAATTTTCTTCTATTTTAGAATAACACCAACGCTATAATGGAATCAAAAAAACATGAATTTAATGATCTCATAACAAATCCAGCATATATAATAGAAAACGCTCTTTACGAGATTCTGAACTAGAAAAATGCCTGTACGAAGGCATAAGTGACTGTGGCATTGTGGAGAGCCAGGACATTGAAAATGAAGATTCTACAGAAACTGATATCGACAATGATGAGTTTGATGTTGTAATTCAGGATATAGACCATGACATTTTATCTGATCCAGTTTACAACCTAAATGTACGATGTACTCTAAAATGAATATAAATGGTACCTGAATGGTTTTCATGTCAAAAACACCAGAACTTTCTAGAAAAATGTGGTTATTGAATTGCCAAGGCCAAAAATATTACAGATCCAAAAATATATGGGATTAATTTTCTAGGGTCGCATTTCTGGATATAATTGTCCAGTGTATTAACAATGGTATTGAAAGAAAAAAAATTCGTTATAAATCTGAGCAGTGGTATGTTGGGCAACAAGCTGTGTTAAAATAAATGCATTATTTGGACTTTTATATTTGAGCGGGGTTTTAAAAACGTGCATCTTATGTTTGATGATTTATGGTCACCAGTTTCCGCACCACTTTTTAGAAGTACCATGAGCAAAAGTCAGTTTAAATTTCTAGTTAACTGTTTGAGGATTGATAACAAGGAAACAAGGGAAGGAAGAAAAAATTGATAAATTCGTTGAGTAAGAATAGTTTGGGAAATGTTTGATAAACGTTTCAGACATAATTACATTTGTAGTTCGGGGGTTAATAATTTTGTAAGTCTATTAACGATCTCTTATGCTTTGTTAATCTAGGGAATTCTAAAAATACTTCAGTACAAAAAATAACATATCCTTAGATGATGTGATAAAACTATCAAGCGAAAATGACCTGAGGGAATAATATACATAATTTGTTTAAAATATTGATAATAACAAGATCTACTAAAGTAAAAAGGAATTTAAAATTCCCTCGACATAGAGTTCAACTAGGTACAGGTTCCTGATAAGGTGACCACCTGAGACTAGTGTTATCTAGTACCACCCAAAAATGTGTAAAAGAAATTACTTATGCGATTAGGTTGAGAAACCATTCTTGAAAACAACGTGTCTCCCCTCCCGTTTCATGTAATGGAGATTATTTCAGAACGTTTCTTATAAATTTCAAAATAGGCTTTTAAATTAAATTAGCAGATTTGCAATAAAATATTTACGCCCAGTAAGGGAAAGTTGGAATCTATTCGTTTAATAATGCATATATTGAACGTATGTTTGAAACAAATTTAATAATAAAATAAACATGAAAACAAGGTGACTTTTAAACATTGATTAATTATTCGAAAATAAAACACTTGGCTTAGTTTCACAACTTCTTTAATTAGATACACTAACAATTGTTTCGGCTATTAGGCCATCATCAAAGAGCTATCTCAAACGGAGTTTGATAATGGCCTAATAGCCGAAACAATTGTTAGTGTATCTAATTAAAGAAGTTGTGAAACTAAGCCAAGTGTTTTATTTTCGAATAATTAATCAAGTTATTACAAGAATGTTTCACCAAGAAATATCTGCGAAGTCAACCAATGAAATTTTAAACATTGTTATTAGGAAATAAAATCAGGACTTCATTGTCTGCAACTAAAGTCGAAAACTTTATGTTTATTCAAAGTAGGATAGATCAATTTTTATGTTTAAATATAATATGCGGGAGCATCATACTAGGTATATGTGAAACGGTTTGTTCTATTGAATAAGACGTTAAAGAATAACTGCTTAAAATTTATTAAAAGTATTGAAAATACCACTTTTGTTGTCGGATTTAAGTCTCATTAAGCGCATTCTGGATGATTTAGAAAGTAAAATAGGGAAACAATGCATTGCTAACACATAAGTATCTAAAAAACACAAAATTATAAAATAGTAATCTCTTTCACGACAGAAATTTTAGTATGACAAAGCTTAGAAGAGTATAGAAAATTATTAATGGTCCTACGAAATATCAATCTTATTGACTTTCGATTATATTTATATGTATTTTTTTTAGTTTCCTTGTGTATACGTATTTACTTATCAAAAATATTTCTTATCCAATTCTTGTACCAGAAATTTAAAAAAAATAGACGGTGTACTTCGACTTTTATAATTGATAATTCATACACCCTTCATTTATTAATGAAGGTTAGTACTCGTAAGAGACTATTCTCAAAATCGTAAGCAAAACGACAATGTCATTTATTTATTCCTCTTTTTTTTCATAAAGCGTCATCCTTCTGCAAGTTATTGCGTAACTGAAAATTAGTAAAATAATTAGTTTTCGTAATTTGACGTTCTCATATTCCTAATGGTATTTGAAAGTTTAAGAGTGTCATTATAATTATAAGTTTCCTTGTAATTTCTATAACAAACACTTTTGGCAAATAGTAATCACATATATAGATATATACTTTATGAATACTAACTAAATACATATATTAGCCGAAGCCAATTTTATATATACATATGTACGTGTAAAACTGCGCACGCCAAACAAAAAATCCCAATTACAGCATTCATAAATAGATAATATCGTAGGAGAAGGAAATTCCTAATAGTTTGTACGTCAATTGTATAGGTAAGCTAATATTTGTTGTTGTCCTTTTTCTAAATATAAAACTTACAAATTAATTATAACAGCCTCTACAAAGCATATCTACTATTAACCCGTATAGAAAACACTATACTAATTTTAACTTTTTTTGTGACTTGAATTTCCAGTGTAGTATATACTTATCACATTGTATAAATACTTAATGTGACACTGCGAATTAATAAAAACTATAGAAATAAAAAAATTAACAGCATTGAAATTGGAAGAAATTTATAATACATCATATCTTAAGGCTAGATTTAAATTTCTGAAGTCTTTGAATATTTGTGATATTATTAATTAAAATCTACATATTTCAAATTTTGCTTACATAATTAAATATCTGCGTTAGTTTATCCTTCAAAAGCTATAAGATTATTATTAAAATGTTTGTAAAATAATTTTGACACTGCTCGGTATTTCAAAATACATTCAAAAATTTCATAAGAAATTGCGTCATCTTTTTTTATTAACAGCACTAACAGTTATTAATTTGTAACATATAAGCAAATACAAAAACAATTAAGTTGCCAACGCAAATATAAAATAAAAAAAATAATCTTTATTATTCTATGTAAATAATTGCAAATAACAATTATGTAACTTATAAAAACATTTCGATACTTTACAAGAGTATAATACTGCTGGACCACTAAAATGGTTGAAAAAGGTTCTGAAAAAATAAACTTTTGCCTTCGATTTTCTAATAAGGGCAAAAAAAAGGTTTTATAACAGTATACACAAACGCTGCAGACAATTATTTCTACGTTTTTCTTTAATGGCCTAACTATTTTTAATCTGTCACCTGGCCCTAACACCTTAATTATCCTTAATTCATTTCCTTACTTCATCTCATATGATTTAACTAATTCTTATCTCTTTTATCTCTGAGCCTACATTTTCCTTTCATTGTTTTGTTTACATTATACTTTGTTGAATACTTGACCGTTTTAATTTACTGCTATTTCTATTTATTGTCATAGGATATTCTTCGCAGTACTTAATTTAGTGCTTTTCTGGCCTTTGTCATTATAGTGTTTGATTTACCCTAATAGTCGCCGTATTAGACCTTTATTTATTACCTTCTTTTCATTAAATCAATGGCTGAATCTCTATAATATATTATTAATCATGTTGTAGTAGTTAAGTAGGTACAAACTCATGTACCCGCACGTCGGTTCCAGGTTTCTATCTTTTAAGATACGAAGAATTACATTTAGATAAGAGACTGCAAATTCGTCTGCTTTTGCTAAGGAAATATGTAAATAAGATTTAAGGAAATTAGTTTGTAAAATTCAAATATATATTTCCCTTTAAAAATCTATTTTACGAATGAAATGTATTAACTAAGCCAACAAGAAAATACTACTGTATTTACTACTATATTTATAAATCTTGTGTGTCACTCTCAGGCGTCTACAAGCATTTGGTATCTAAACTATAATTGCAAAATTTATATAGTGATAAAGAAACAAAGTAGTGTTTTCTTGCTTACTTAATCAACTTCTTTTTATTGTTTATATCTTTGTCTATTTATACTCCTTTTGACAGCCTTTAATGTTTATTTCCTCTTGTTGTCTTTAATTGGGTTAAGCAATTATTTCCTGCTGTGTCTTCCTTTCGGTTTTGGTGTAAGACGTGTTGGATGTAAAATTGGTGTAGGGAAATTTAGAGATTTTTCTGGTTCAGCTGAGTTTTATTTTCTCTTATTAATTTCACTGGACTTATTTTTATACACCACTCACGAAATTTATTTAATATTTTGAATAATGTATTATCGTCAGCAAGGATATATTTCTACAACACATTCAGATTACATGAGAGTTTGGTCGAGAAGAACTATCTTTCATGTAAACCATAATTGTCTAAACTTAGTTAATTGTTTTATTGTTCTTTTATTTTCTCTTAAGGTATTTTTTCTGTATCTCATATGTTATAAGTACAATAATTCCATGTACCCCAATTATGACCCAACATCTTCAGTAATATATTAATCAACAGAACGGAAAATTTCAAAGTTTAGTCATATATATTTTTATTCAAGTTAACTAAATGTTTGTCATGTTATTGTCAACGTCATCTGGGAATTGCTTATATTGTAGAATTTATAAACTCTATTTTTATGGAACAATAGCTAAACCCGGCCACGCTTTGCTGTGGCTTAGTCTGATATGAAATAAATGGAAATGTAAATAAAATCGTTGTAGCGAACATACATTCACCGACAAAATACATCGTTCAATTGAATACCGTGCCTTGCGTTGCTGTGGCTATATGGAATGAAAGGAAAGGAAGAAAAAAGATGTTTTTTAAAAAAAATTATTATTTATTGCAAAAGCTAGCGGATTTACTGAATTTTTTGTTTGTCCATTTTCTGCATAAACATAAAGATCAGACTCTGGAACATGCAACGTATAATTGCGAAAGAAGTAATCGTTTTTTAAATTCAAACCACACACTTGCAAAGATTGCTCTTGCGCTTTATTGATAGTCATAGCGAACGCAAAGCGTATTGGAAATTGAAATCGTTTGAAATCGAACGCCATTTTACTATAAAAACACTCGCGCATTCGAATGCAACGTTGTGTCAGAATTTTAAGTCAATCGACCGACTAATTTCGTGTTTTGCGGGCGATGAAACCTTAATTTATTTTTCATGTGCATTTGACACAATTGATCACCTTACGCTTTTGAATAAGTTGGGTTCGCTTGAAATTAGTCCTGCCCTTGTGACATTGTTGTATAGTTATTTGAAGTTCAGACCGAATTTTATATAATACAACGGATGCTGACTTAGCCACATCTGACGCGCTCCGAGGATCAAACATTGTCCCTCTTCTATTTAATGTATTCATCAATGACTTGATTACTTTTATTCCTTGTTCAGTGCTAGCCTATGCAGATGATTTGAAAGTTTATCAAGCTATTGCAAGTACTACCGATAGTGCTGCTCTGCAGCATAGCCTAGATGTAATGGTCAATTAGTACGACGTGAACAAACTTATTATTCATATCGATAAGTGTAGTGTTGTGACGTATTCCAAAACATTTTGCGTTGTGCATGCAGATTACTTTATGAGAAGTGACGTTATCACAAGAAAACTAGTGGTTAAGGAGCGGTATTACATTTGACCATCGCTTATCCTTTGCACAACATATCTCTAACACTTGTAGTGCAGCATATAAGTCACTTGAATCTATTATGCGTGTGTCGCATGAATTTACCGGCACGTTAGCATTAAAAACATTATTTTATGCATTCATGTGCAGTAATATTAAATACCGTAATATTATCTGGTACCCTTACTACGGCGTATATCAAAATTTAATTGAGCGTGCGAAAAGGAAATTTTTAAAATATCTATGCTTTAGGCTTGATGGTTATTATCCACTACGAAATATTGAATATATCGTTTTTCTGGAGTGCCACTCAATGAATTTCCTAAGCACTCGCAGAGATCGTGTCAGTGCGTCGTTTTTACACGACCTTATTAACATGTTACATGTCTGTATCGCTCATCGCTACATCGCGTTATTTTGTAATAAAATTAATTATATCTTTAGTATATTTTGCTCCATTTGCAACGAACCTGCCTGTATAGGTATCGTTATTAGATATTTGTCAATACATTTGATTTCTTTCAAGTTTTTTTTCTTTTTTTCTCGTACCTCAGTACTTGCTTTTTTTATTAATATCGAAATTAATCGCTAATGCGATATCTCAATTTGAGGATCTTAGGTGATGAGAGAAGGGAAAAATAATAGCACGTTAAACAGCACCTAATCAATTTGCATCTCCATCGACGCTTTCATCGGTATGTATCTGGCTTCCTTTTTTTCCTTTCGCTTATTTCGTTGTTTATTCCTTTATTTAGATGGTGTAACCGACGGGTGAGGAAAAACGAAAAACCACCTGATTATTCCCGCACGTGACGCTTTCTCTGAAGGGAGAAGGGACACAGTAGCCGTTCCACCTGACAGATAAGCTCTCGTTTTGTTTATTTTATTTTTGTCATTCGCAGTTTCTTATTTTTTTTTAATTTTTGCTATTAACTTATAGACCGTTTTAATAAATTCCCAGGTGTTTTCAAACAAAATAACCTGTGTCGCCTGACCTGTTTTTTTGGGTCTTTTCTTAATACTTTTCTTCATTCGCTTCACGATCAGATGTAAAATCTTTCAATATTAACTTGCTTTTATTCATGTATATTATTTGAATACTTTAGTTTTATGCATTACATATTTTTGCCAACTTACTTTAATTAAAAACTTCCTAGATTAAGATTGATTTATTTCCAATGTATTGTTGAAATTGTAAATACATTGTGAACCAACAGAAAGAAAGGAATACGTATTGTTTTTTTTAGGGCGAACTAAGGCCATCAGCCGCATTGTAGTAAATTCAATATATCTATTTTTTTTTTTTATATATATTACCCATTGTTTCTAATTAATTTTTTAACTTAATCATATTAGTTCACCATTTCTAGATTTGAAAATTGTTCATTTCATATACCGAGTGTGTGTCAATAAATTGGATTTGTTTGGTTGGAATCAACGCCTTTTCTTTCTCGTTACTCGATCCTCGAGTGTGGAGCGGATCTCGGTCGGGGAACCGGCCTTCTGCCGAACGCTACTTCCCTTTTTTTTATTATATTATTGCCATTGTTTCCGAGTTTGCGACGTCCAGCGGCATTAATTCGGTGGCGCCCTTGACCATGGTTTTAGGTTGTTTTACTTACCTCTGGGTCTCCCCACCCCTGGGCTGAGGCAGCCTCAGAAGCCGCGTGGGCCGTTGGACGTTGGCAGGAACGGGCAGGAGGCGGTTTCAGTCGCCCGAGACCGGGTCTGCTCCGGGGTATATATAGAATTTTTCTTTTTTTTTAAGCGCGACGTGCTTGTCGTAGCAAACAACAAAATTGATTAGCCTCATCTTCTTTCAAGTATATCTTTCGCTATTCCCAGAATGTCTTCCAGATATCCAAACACTTTCCACATTCCATGCATGCGTACAAATGTTATGAGAAGAGCACCTATGGTACATGCAACTTTTTAGTGCTAACGATGCTTATAGTGACATTTTTACCAGGGTCGCTAAAACTTTTAGTCAGAGTTTTGGCTGTTTTCTTTTCCTTTTCTTTTTATTTATCTTATATGTAAATGTATACATATATATATATATATATATATATATATATATATATATATATATATATATATATATATATGATAATTTTGATGTTCTCGCGGTTGTATGATGAAATGATGGTTTCTCGGGTTCTTGTCCGCGTGTGAGATGTATCCTGAGAAGGATTGTTGTCTCGACGTTTCGACGGGATCGCACTCGTCATTTTCTAGAGTTGTTCTTTCACTTGACGCTGAAGAGTAACTGACGAGTGCGATCCCGTCGAAACGTCGAGACAACAATCCTTCTCAGGATACATCTCACACGCGGACAAGAACCCGAGAAACCATCATTTCATATATATATATATATATATATATATATATATATAAAGATAATTATTTCGTGATCTTTGTATGTTATGGTAGTCAATTAGTTGGCGATTTAAGGTCTGGTTTTACTTCAAAATGTATATATATATATATATATATATATATATTGAAGTAAAACTAGACCTTAAATAGAAATGGTGTTTTTTATTCATGCTTAGTGAAATCAAAATCATTAATAATGTTTGTGTAATTTTTACAGCCATATTTGAGAGTCACTATCCACTGCGATCCTGAAATTAGAAAATTTAAATATTCTTTATTTATTTCATGCTCTCCACAACATCTGTATTTAGCTACTCCTACTTATCAACTGATTATACGTAGAGACTCATTTAAAATTCGTAAAGGCGCCCAATTCAAAATATCATCAGCATTTTACTTTAATTGTTCTCTTATATTTAATATTCGGCCATCAGCATCGTAACATTTTGACTAACCCAATCGTGAGGCATCCGTATCATAACAATATATATATATATATATATAATGTGGTAGGGCAAGCCTACGCATGAGGATGCTCTAGTTTTGTAAAATACAGATCGTCTTAGTTTAGTATGTTAATATTAGAAATTAAGATATTGTTGGAACTGCATTTTTCACCTGTCACATCAATAAAGTTAATTTCGCGTTTTTAATTTCTAAAATTTAATTCTAATATTTATTTATTTCATTATATTCTTTTGCCAAAGTCATTTTATTCTAATATTTAGTAATACCGAAGATATTTAACTTAATTGATCGATAATAAATGTCACATATTCTATAGGGAAAACTGTATTTATTCAAACTGAATATAGCGGGAAAAATCCCAATCAAAAATTAGCATAATATAAAATTACAAACATTCACATGACAATTATTTATACACTAAAATGAAAAATATAATTTTTGTAAAATATCTATATGGTTAGAGTAATTAAATTATCATTTTCACTAATATTTTTTACGAGATTATATAAATACATACAAATTAGACGAATAAGAAGCCTGCATTAAAAACAAAGGAGAGTTACTATTAAACTTAAATAAAACACCTTATATTTCACAAACAATAGTATATTGACTATATGTACATTTCATGTGCACTGCACACATCGTCAGTAGTTACTAATTTAAAAGTATTATTTTTTAAGTACATGTATAGTAAAAAATATCTATTTTTTGGTTAGGGGTGTAAAAATTACAATTATAAATGGTCAACAAATGGTCAAAAACATGCAAATAAAAATATAACAATAAAAATAAAAATAAAAATAAAAAATTATGGTCGTATAGCATCATGTTGTTGAAGATTCCAAAAACACGCTGACGTATTAAAAAAGTACTGTTCTGAAATTGAGAAGAAAAACATAAAATAAAGTAGAAAAATCATATTAAGAATATATTCAACACATCACCTACTTATCCAGCCCCGTTTGACGTATCTTTTTTGTATCCATACACCTTCCTGTGCGTTATAAAACGAAATATCCATTTTACCGGAGACGCCAATCAGCTAACCGAAGCGTGGGCAGAGACGCCGCTAGAAAACTCCGTTGTCCCAGCCTTGTATCCTGAATTTTGCAATTACCAGCAAATCACCCGACTACCTGTATCCAGCCTATGTCCAATCTGAGTATTGTTTATTTATATCTCCTATAAAAGTTTTAAATATTTTGAATAAGTTTATTTTATATAAAAAACCACCATCATAGATATTGCTATAGTTATGCCGAATAGATTATTTTAAAAATTTGAATTATTTTATAAAATTAGAAGAATACAGTTCTTTTGCTTGTAGTTTAAGTAATATTTAAGTTAGATAAACAAATTTAAATTGTTACCATTGAACATCATAACTTAGCCTAGAATTTATTGTTTTCAAATGATCACGTGACTTGATACAAATTAAAATTGATACGATTTTTATGTCAATAACTTACCTGTTTAATTATACTACTATTAAACCATCAACAATATTCTTTTAATCTCTCGTTTCATTTTGTAGATTTTGCATTTAGAATATTCTATCATTAACCCCTTCGCGCCCAGGCCGGTTATGCAAGTCGACGATATTAGGTATACCAGATTTGGTTAAAAAATGGTCTTCCGTTTCGTTGAAGTTTTTGCATTGAAAATTATTACACTATTCCTAAATAGTTATTTTACAAAAAAGACATTGAAAAATATTCCATAGGCGGCGCTACCTGGGTCATTTTAAGGCAATAAACAAAAACTTTTTGCTTTGCTAAATATAACGATGCATGATTAGTTTTTACAAATATAGCTTACTTCTGAATAATTAGGGAAAAAACATGATCAAAACCGAAAACATAATAAAGACAGTAGCGGAGATGTGTGAAGAAACATTTATTATGGGACCAGAAAATACAATATAGGTAGGTACTATTTCATTTCAATAGTCATGAAACTGATCGAAATGGGCTTTTCAACACAAATAGACGGGAGCATTTAGGCAACTTGTGCATAAGTTGCTTGTGTATACTCTCTTTCTATCAGTTTGGTAACATATTTTGCAAGTTCCCCTTTTGGGGCGTTTCCCTAATTCCTTGTAGAAGGACGCAAACTGGTGTTTATTTTTGGCTGACTTGACATTGGTGGAACTGCTTCCACCTGGTTTGTATTCTTCTTTGATTCTTGTATATCCAGATGAATATTTAGTCAAGAGACCATCAATCAAAATTTTTGTAAACTCCAACACACTCTTCTCCTTTTCTTCGGCATTTGTGTACAATACTCTCGCATTCAACACAATGCGTTGGATTACAAGAAAACCAATTTTTTTAAACCAGGTGTAACTTTTCCTGGTGCAATCATATGGTTCAATGTCTTGATCAGTCGCATCTACTCCTCCCATATTTAGATTATAATGGTCTATAGCAGTTGGCTTTTGAATAAATATTGTACTTGATGTGGAGGGCCGGTAACGATTTTTTTCTGTATATCCGACCTCAAGTTTAGTGGTCAGTAGATACACATCTCTCTTATCCTTATATCTAGTAATCAAAACATCATCTTTTCTGACAAAGCATGTTTGAAAAGTTTCTAGAGGGACTTCTGTCAGTTCCTTGGGTACACCTCTATTCGCGCGAATGGTTCCAGTCACATAGGTGTTTTTTGTGAGTAGAAACTCTGCTAGCCTCAAAGATGTGTACCAATTATCAATTATTATTTCTCTGCCTTGATCTAATAAATTTTGAAACAGGAACACCACAATTCTTTCAGATAGAGACAAAACTTCGGATCCCTGAATGTGATCGACGTTGTACATGTCTCTTCCGAAGTACATAGCAAAATTGTAAGTGTATCCCCGTAAATGTGGACTGCTGGGGCATGCGCAAAACAGCTTCATTCCGAAACGGGAACGCTTCGTTTTTATATATTGTTTGAAATGGATTCGACCTTTATACAAAAGCAAGAATGTTTGCTTTTGTATAAAGGTTCCATTGCAACTATTTCTCCAGGATCAATAAGATTCATACAATTTTCTTTTACATACGCAAAAAATATACCCAAACGAGTATTAGGTTTACCTGGAATGAAGGCTCCCGGATTACTGAATCTGATGAATTTCAATATTGAGGAAAATCGATTTCTACTCATGACTTTGGCACAAAATATATTTGGCCCTGGAAATAAAAAATCACGTTTCCAATAATCGTGGATTGTAGGGTAGCGAATTAGTCCCATGTATAAATGCAATGCCAAAAAAGTGTACATTTCAGGAACCGTTACATCTTTCCACATAATGTCGTACACTTTTTGGGTACCATTTTCTACTAGGTACCTTCCTGCCCGTTCATTTGTACATTCACAAAGACATTGGACAATTTTTTCGGATATGAATGCTATGAAGCAATTCTCGGTATGTTTCATGTCTTCCAGTTCAACAGCAGGATGAACACCTTCAAACAAACGGGAAACCGGCACCAACGCTGACGCTCTTGTATCCTAAAGTAAAAATAAAAATAAGCACATGATGATATGAAAATAAGGGTAAAATTACAGAGAATGGATCCACTCCAACATTAAAATCTCCCATACTTAGCGCCTCATCGTCTCCAGAGTCGGAGGCACTGGACAAACTATCATCATCATCGTCGTCGGAGGGCTCTGGCAAATATTCTGAGCCAGAATCTTCAAATTGCTCTTCATTATCAATTAAATCACTCATTTTTACAAAGAAAACAAATTATAACTGCAGCCGTACTCTTTAGATGCAATATAATGACGCACACATGACGCGAACAAGTGAATCTATAAGCTTGACCTTGAGTTAACCAATCAAAACTTCCATCCCCACCAATAATTTTTCAATATGACGATATCCCAATCATAAAACAACGTGTACAAAATTATCCCAGGCTTATAGCAAAAGTATAATATTTGTTGCCACATATGGCAACCTGGGATCACAATGCATAGTAAGCTTGTTGCCACCGGTGGCAACATGGGTCTGAAGGGGTTAACAACTTGCTCACCATTTTTTTGCACATATTCTTATTGAGTACCGATCCCACACAATAAGTGTATTTGATGCATAACTAAGAGTCTCATTGTTCTATAAGCCGGACATTTAACATAAATTATTGCCCACAAACAATAACAATAAGTTGTTATACAAGTGAAAAGCTGTTGAGGTTAAGTATACTTCGTTTTATGTACGATTGTTTATTATTAGTACTATACGCATGTAACAGATATAACGTTTTAAACAACTCCATCTGTAATTACTATTTAAAATCACATTTGAATAGATATTTTAAATTTATTTTGAAAAATTACCTCACCAGTTGCATTATATATAATCATTGGATTTTGTAATTATTATAAGGCCCATTCAGCTTCTCTACAATTTGTCGGCCCAACTTAGGGGCATTTATAAGGTCATTTAGCTCTATATTAATATATATGCCGATAGGTCCAACCCGCTACGGAACATACGCAACAATATACTTATGGAACGTAATGCGATGTGGCAACGTATGTACGATGCCACTCCGCGTGCGCATACATAAGTCCGATGATCGAGAGCAATAGATTGCCCGTCATTCGTATCTAGCTATGCAAACGTAAAGGTTGCAACAGTTGCAAGTTCAACTTTTTAGAATTAATCTCGAGGGAGTGAGGCGGGAGTTTTACAATAGGCTCGGCTATTGTTTTGGGAGAGAGGGCGGTATTTTCGAATCCTATATTTAGTGAATTTCTTAGAATTAAAATTTATTTTGCAGAATTATTGATTTTTTTACTTTTATCTTTTAGAAAACGTTATTGTTTTTTTATTACTTAAAATTACTTTTCCGTAGCAGCTAAGAATACAATAATAATAACTTGGAGATATAACGACCTTATTATATCTGAAACATATGTACAAATTACGTATACAGAACGAATATGCAAACGACTATATCCCTGCGCGGTTTAAGTCTTACTAAATTCATAACTCTGCAATGTATGGTAACGTAAGCTATCGCGCGTAGAGGGGATACGCTGTTGCCACTTATTGCCGGGTATGGCCCGTTGAGAGATGGTCTTATATGAATATATATATATATATATATATATATATATATATATATGAAAAATTTTGTGAAAAACTTATCTGCGCGGAATGTGCATATATCGATATTTCACTGTTTTTTACAGATCATCAGTGCACCTTACCGAAGACAGACATGATATTCACTTCTATACTACGTGTATATATACGAACTGTAATGAACTTCATGTGTATGAGAATTAATAATTATTAAATCTCATTTTACATGCGATTGTCGCTAAATGCAACCAATTATAGCGACAATCGCATGTAAAATGAGATTTAATAATTATTAATTCTCATACACATGAAGTTCATATATATATATATATATATATATATATAAGGTAAACTTAATAAGTCGGCGATTAAAGGTCTGGCTCATTACTTCAAAGTATATATATTTAAAACAACCCTACATGTTTCGTCAATGATGCCTTTGTCAAGGGAATAAAAAATATCTATTAGATATTAATCGCCGACTTATTCTGTTTACCTTATCATACCAAGGTCACGAAAATATTATATTTATATATATATATATATATATATATATTGTTAGAAATTATTATTGTTAACTAAGTTTTAACTAGAAATCAATATAATAATTGTGTATGAATCTACACTTTTTCTTATTTTAGGCACACTACAAAAATTACGCTCGGATTCTATATTCTTTTTATTGGGCTTGTATCAGCTGCCCCTGGAGGTTTTATAGCAGCTGCAGCTGTGGTAAGTACATTAACATATTTTTTTATAAATCTAAATTCAACAAAATTTATAAAAACAAATGCAAATCAGAATTTGGATTTCCAAATTTAAAAACTGACTGCAAAATGTTATTATTTGTAATTTTAATTATAACAGCAATAGTTAAAAAGCTATTACAATGTTTCTTTCTGCATAATATTAGTAAACTAGATTAGGCCAAAAATGAGGAATTTAACAATTAAAGAAGCAGCTCGTATTGTTAAACTTATAAGATGCTAATCCTAAGTTGCTAATTCTCAATTTGTTGTTAAGTTGTTTATTTTGTTTTTAAATGTATCGACGCTTCATCGTCCTATGTGAAACGTAGAAGCAAAAGGAAATAATTAAGTACCATATCTGGACTATACGGCGAATTGCCAATTATTTCTTCTATACAATTCTTGTGGTCACTTTGGATACATGAGGCAAACAAAATGTAGTTAACCAATCTGCATTAATAATGCGATGGTTCTTCAACGCTACAGTAGAAATATGTCCATGAACCGCAAAAAATTGTGGCGACCATCTTTTTGTTTCTACTATTTTCACGAACAACTTTTGTTGAGGCCGACTCATTTTCAAATATTCAAACTGCCGACTGTTACTTTTTTCGGAATCACGGCAGTACATCCAAGTTTCATCAAATGTAATATATTATAAACTAGATGACACGATCCATTAGTAAAGCGATCTAGTCTAGATCGCTACCATTCCACAGTCTTTCTTTTGGATTGAGAAAAAGTGTATGGCATCCACGGGTCACAAATGAATAATCCTCTTCAATCATGAACAAGGCCCATATCCTTTTCGGGAGCAACTGGTTTTGGTTTAGGGACTCGAAACATGTTATTCAAGGAAAGCCGATTATGTTGACATTAAGGGCCCAAGGGGACCCCATAACTAGAGAATACAATCCCGAGCATGTTTTTCAATCCCGGGATTACGGGTTTTATGAAGCGTAATCCCGGGATTAGACTATGCGGTTTCTAATTGGGCTCAAATGAAAAAAAAAACTTAAGTAATTTGTTATTAATAATTAATATTGTTTCACAACATTACGGTCCTGTAGTGATATTAGAAGGTCACATGTGAATAGTTTCTGTTAATAAAGTTAATTTTCGCGACAGAAACAAATAAATAAATGGAAATATTTGTAAAAATCAGTGCCTAAAGTGATTAACAACAGATAAAGAAATTTTGGTAGTAAAAAACCCAGTCGGTAAGTGCAAATTTAAGGTTTTTAAGTAAATCTCACGTCATAATATGAAATAAAAGAAGTTAAAAACAAACAAAAAGCAACAGCTGGTGATAAAAGAAGATTCAATGTAAAAGTGTATGACACGAGGCAGGACAGGACTAAGGTGCCGGTATATTAATAACATTTAATTTATGAATATAATGTATTTTATTGACGAAAGTGAGTGAAATTAAATAAAGAATTAGAATATATAATTATTAACAAGGCATTCCCATATCGTGCAGTAGAATAATAAATACCGTTGGTAAATTAAACCGATAGAATAGTCGAGGGAAAATAAAATAATAGAAAGTGTAAGAAGGTACGCATGGATAGAGGGAAGGGTCCGACAGGTTGACTGGCCCGAACTTCTTACGCAGTGACAATAAAATCAGTACAATGACGGAATCCAAAACAGAAAGAGAGGGAAAATTGGAGCAAATATTACAACTGATGAAGGAAATGAGCAAAGATCAAAAGGATATGAAACTGGAACAAAAAGAAATCATAAAAGAAACCCAAGAAATCAAGATACAACAAAGAGAATTCAATGAGGAACTGCTGAGACTAAAAATAGAAAATGAATCCTTGAAAAACGAAAACCAGGAAATACGGAAAGAGAATGTTAAAATACGACAAGAACTACAGAAAGTGGAAAAAACATTGGAAATAATAGAAAAAGAAAGAAGGAAATGTAATGTCGTAATGTATGGCCTAAGGATGGACACAAATGACCCAGCAATATTAAAAGAAAGAATTGAAGGATTCCTAAGCGAGCAATTGAGATTAAGCATTACCCCAAGATCAGTAATAAAAACAGGGGAGAGGACATGCGTCATAGAATTGGATAACGAGGAAGAAAGGAGAGAAGTTATAATAAACAAGTATAGACTGAAAAATATGAAAGAAGAGCGAATCTTTATAAATGAGGATTTGACACCGAAGGAAAGAGAAAAACAAAAACATCTGAGAACATTTGCTAAGACGGAAAAAGAAAAAGGAAAAGAAGTAAAGATTGGATATAGTAAAGCAGTTGTAAATGGAGTGGAATGGCGATGGAATAAAGGAAAGGAGAGTATGGAAAAGCAAATACCAACTAATACAGAATAAACAGGACGGATACATGGAAGGAAATATTGGCAATGGAGAGGAAATGGAATTGGAATGGAATGAAAGAACAAATAATCAGGGAAATAGAAAATATGGGGAGGTGGTAAATGAAGAAGTAAACATTAAAATTAGGGAAGGTAAAGTCAAAAAACTAAATGAAAAACAAGAGAAAATGGAACAAATAGAAGCGGACAAGGCTATGAATAGGATACCGAGATTAAGCGAAAAGGCGAATAGGGCGAAACGCACATTGAAGAAGGAGGAATGTAACAATCAATTGGCAAGAAAGCTAAAACAAGAAAGTAATAAAATATGGAACATGGCAACGTGGAATATAAGAGGAATACAAGGAAAAGAAACTGAGTTAATACAAGAATTCGAGAAAGCAAAGATTGATATATTAGCCATATGTGAAACTAAGAAAAAAGGAAAAGCAGAATTTGAAACAGAAGAAGGACACCTTATTATATATAGCGGAGTTAAACATAGTGAAAGGAGAAAACTGGGTGTGGGATGCATAATAAAAAGAGAGAATGTTGGATACGTGCACAAGTGGGAATGTATTTCTGAGAGAATAATGACGCTGGAACTGCAACTAGAAGAACAAGAAAGGACAAGTATAATAATAACATATGGACCCAATGAAGATGAAAGAATAACAAACAAAGACTCATATTGGGAGGATCTTAATGGAATATTAGAGCACATGAAAGGAAGAAGAATAATTTTGGGAGACTTAAATGGCAGGGTAGGAAAAAGTAGAAACGAATTTGAAAATGTAATTGGACAGTACGGAGAAGACATGAGGAATGATAATGGACAGAGAATTATTGATTTATGTATGGAAAACAATATGTTAGTTATGAACACATTCTTCCAACACAAAAAAATACATATGTATACCAGGGAAGTAGAGAGCCGAAATGAAAGATCCATAATAGACTACATCATAATAGATAGAAATTACGGAGCAGAAATCATAGATGTAAGGGTTAGAAGAGGTTATGAAATATTCAGTGATCACTACCTGGTGCTGGGAAAAATGAAAGTGAAAACAAGAACAGTTAAAAAGGGGACAACAAGAAAAAAAGAGACTATAAAATACTACAAGTTGGCAGAAAAAGAAATAGCAGAAAAATATAAGAAATATATAGAAACAAGAATCAATTTAGATGATATGGAGTGGAGGGTAATTAATATAGATGAAGAGTGGCAGAGATTCAGAAACTTGTTAATGAGCGCAGCCAGAAGTGTATGCGGAACAAATTTAGTCAACAGAAATAAAAGGCAAACGAAATGGTGGAGTGTTGAGATAAAAGAGCAAGTAAAAATAAAGAAGATTCAATGGCAGAAATATCTTAAGAATAAATCCGAAGGAAACTATGCAATATACAAAGAGCAAAGGACAAAAATAAAGGAAATGATAAAGCAGGCAAAGCAGATAGCGTGGGAAGATTTTGGAAAGAAAATGGAGATGGATAGTAAAGGAAATCAAAAGCTATTTTATAAAGCAATAAAAAACTTAAGAACAGATAAAAAATACAGAATGAAGCAAGTAAAGGACAAAAGTAATAAAATATTGACAGAAGAAGAAGATGTTATGAGGAGGTGGCGAGAACACTTCCAGGAATTATTAAATCCAGGAAATGAGAGCAAAATATCAGAACTGGAACCCACAGAAGACGAAGAATGTAAAGAATACGAGGAGTCGGAAATAGGAAAGGAGAAAGTAGATGAAATGTTAAAGAAACTAAAAAGAGGAAAAGCAGCCGGATATGACCAAATCACGAATGAAATGGTTATAGGGCTTGGAGAAAAAGGGATAGAGATATTAACTAGAATAATTAATATAGCATGGAATACTGGGGAAGTACCGGAGGATTGGAAGGTGGGGGTTATTGTGCCAATATTTAAGAAAGGAGACTCTATGAATTGTGCCAATTATAGAGGTATAACTCTAGTCAGTGTCGTAGCAAAATTATATGAAAGAATTTTAGATGAAAAGTTAAGGGACAAAATCGAACAACAACTAGAAGAACCTCAGAGTGGATTTCGCAAAGGCAGAAGCACACAAGGCCACATACTTGCGATTAAGCAATTAATGGAGAAGATCAACAGAAGGAGAGATGTTTGCTTGGCGTTTCTGGACTTGGATAAAGCATTTGATAGAATACCGAGAAAAATGGTATGGGAAAGTCTTAGGAAAAGAGGAGTGAGCAAAAAATTGCGAGTAGCAATTGAAAGCCTGTATAGAGGGAATAGAAATTATGTTAGAACGGATAATATGGAGTCAGAGGAATTTAGGGTAGAAGAAGGGTTAAAACAAGGAGGTGTCCTCAGTCCCACATTATTTATAGTAATAATGGATGACATACTAAAAGAAATAAGCACTAAAACCAAGAAAGTGAATATTGGATATAGAAATCTAAGACCTGTAAAGCTGGGAGAATGCGCCTTTGCAGACGACATTATGATCTGTGCAGAAGGAGAAAAGCAGCTACAAGATAATTTGAAAATGTGGGAAGAAGAATTAAATAAGAGAAAAATGAAAATTAACACACAAAAGTCCAAAATAATGAGCATAGGAAAGCAATAAAGAATAAATGTAAGGATAGGAACAAAGAAATTGGAACAAGTGGAACGTTACAAGTATTTAGGAATAATGATACAAAGTGATGGAAAAATGGATGAGGAAATAACAGAAAGGATAAATAATGCATCAAAAGTGTATCATACCCTGAGTAAAACCTTCATAGGAAAGAAAGAAATTAGTCGGAAAACAAAAATTACAGTGTACCAAACTATATATAGACCAATACTCACCTATGGCAGCGAAAGTTGGGTCCTAAACAAAAGGATGACAAGCAGAGTCCAATCCATGGAAATGAAGTATCTAAGACGAATTAAGGGAGTAACAAGAAAGGATAAAATAAGAAATGGGTTAGTACGACAGGAATTAAATGTAAAATCAATCATTGAAACAATTGAACAAAATCAACTGAGATGGTTCGGACACCTAGTAAGAATGAACGAGAAAAGACCAACAAAAAACATTTGGCAGGCTAGAACAAGCGGGAAAAGAGACAGAGGCAGGCCAAGGAAAACGTGGAATATGGCGATAGCAGAAATACTGAAGGGGAGAAACAAAGAATTTGGAGAAGCTATGAAGGAAGCCAGGGACCGGGAAAAGTGGAAGAAATTCATATATTAGTGAAAGGAAACCTTTACACCGTATGGTAGAAAAGGTCTTGATTATATATATATATATATATTGTTTCACAACACAATACACAAAATACTAACATAAGGAACAAAAAAGGCAATACAAAAAACTATTTAGAATTTCGAATACACTATCGCAGAAATATCAAAGCATCCAATGTTTGACTTCTAAGTTTATTCGTAGTACTTCGTAGTTTATTATTGCCAACATAAGCAGCAGCTGAAAACGCTCGCTCAGGTTCTACACTGGTTGGAGGAACAGACAATAGAAACTTATATGTTAATTCTAAGTGATATCCACGAACTCCTCCATTTATGAACAGGCTCATTTCGCGTTTAATACTATTTACCAACCCCGATCTGGGGATTCCATGCTCTTATTAATTTCCAGCTGTAACTTTTCCTTCAGTGTCAATTAGGGTTGGGAGGTTTATTGCCTTGGCTCATCATTTGTTTGTGATTCTGACCTTTCTTCCTCTTCCGTGTCATCTCGAAGTCTTAGTCTTTTAACAATACTCTTTATTTGCGCCCTCACTAAAGCCTGTGTAGGAACTGGAAATAAGTCAAGCCATTCCAAATCCGATAATAACCGATTTTCATCAACTTTTCGTGGATTTTGTAAATAATTTAACACACCAGTTAAATCATCATTTCGTCGTTGGTTTATACGTTCCACTAAGGTTGTTTTATTTTATTGGCGAGTGCTGAGTTTTTGCTAGACAATTGTTTTATAAGAAATTTGAAAGCGGCATCAGCTGTGCATAAATTAGCATCTCATTGACAGATTGCTTCTACTGTTAATTTAATTGGGGTCATCATATCAACAATTTTATTTACGAAGTCAAAATCAGCATCTTCTAATCAGATTGGACGCTGACAACGTATCACTGTTTTTTTGATGTTGAACAAAGTCTCCCGCCATTTAAAATAACTTTTTCAGATAATTGACTTTTAAATTTAAATGACGTAACCGGTGTAATCTTGTCGCTAGTAGAATAATAAATGAAAGAAGTAAATTCCAATAAGCGTATTTATACTTTCGTACAAGGAATCCCCGACGGGTAATCCCTCGCAACAATATTATGATATCTGATATGAAGTGTTCGGGTTGGCCCCTGTTGGCCCGTTGGGGAATTACTTTAACAGTATTGTATTGAAGTATGCCGGGCGGGGATGTCCCTTCTAAGTTACATATTATTTGGGCGTATGGCTTTTATCGTACGGCGTACCTAAGGTTGATTTTTTGTCTTTATGTGCCCTGAATATAATCTAGGTAAGGTCATTGTGAACGCGCAACGGATTACGGAATGCAAACTGGCAATCCCGAAAATCCAGAGATTAGCCAAGTACAGTCCCGGGATTTACGGGATCAAAACCTGGCTGGGATCCCGCGATCCCGGGATACGGGATCCCGGGATTGTATTCTTCATAACACATTTTCAAAGTACATTAGTATACAGTTTAAAAGGACATATGTTGTGAGCAATGTAACCAAAGGCCTTTGAAAAATCTATATAGACAGCATTGACTTCTTCGCGTTTATCTAAAGCGAGAGGTATGTATTGTGTAATGTTGGATAAGTAGTATACAGTAAATCTACCTGAAATAAACCCATGTTGGCGCACTGGCAAATATAATTTTATACAATTGTAAAGCAATATAGAATATGTACAAATACCAACATAATGGTTAGTGAAAAATTTACTTGTCTATAATTACACTGGTCAACAAATTTTTGTTTCCTTTATTTTTCTTTAGAAATCATGTACACTCTTCATTTAAAAATCAATAAATTATTATATTAGAAAAACGAAATTAAAAAAGACAATCCGCGAATCTACAAGTTTGATATCTCAATATAACCAGGAGAAAAAGTACATGTGTTTACCATACCATGCTATAACGAAAAACATTAATAGAGTTGTTAAAGAACGAGGTCTCAAAGTTGCCTTTCGGTCGGAAAATATCATCAAAAGTCTCCTAGGGAATACCAAAGATAAAGTTAATTTAAATTTGAAATCAGGTATATACGAAATTAATTGCGATGATTGTAATTTGAAATATATAGACCAAACGAAACGGTCAATAATAACTCAGTTTAAAGAACACATATCACATATTAAATTCAATAGACCAGAATAATCTAACGTTGCCAATCATTCTTTAAATACAGAACACAATATGTCGATTAAAGGGTTAAAACTTGTCAAAACCATCAATAATTCCCGAAACTTTGACGCATATGAAAGCATTCATATCGTTAAAAGTAAAGGTAACACGATTAATATAGACAACAGTCCGATTGCATATAGTTGTCTCTTTTCATTATTAAAAAAGAGGTAGAAGGGTCGAGGGCATGCAAAAAGAGAATAAAGACATGTGGTTGCCGTTTCCTTAAGAGAGGTAAGTTTGTCGTAATTTTTAGTCGATATATTTTTATTTGTAAGTCAGTGTGTATGTGGACGCCGTGTAAAGTTGCTGTGTTGTTATTGTGTTAGCTTCACTGTGCCCCATGTGCGACACTTTGATTAGTAGTTTTACCTACTGATGATGATAACTTAGTTGTCGAAATACGTATTTCGGATACGATTAGTAATTGTAGTAAAGTGTTATATAACTTTTTAAAGTTTTTACTTAACCACAGTCTTCGAAGAAAGACTTTTAATTACTAACCACCTAACAACTCTGTATACGGCTGACACTGCTGTGGTTGTGAGGTCTCGTGGTGATATCGGGGAGGAAATAACTGCGGCAGAATTTGAAGAATGGTTTTCCAAAAACGACTTGGAACTTATTGTAAATAAGACCAAGGAATCCAATTTAATTATTACAAACAAGTAAAACATTCCATGAATTATAAAAGAGAAGAACTTACATTTTGGGATAGCACTAAATTTCTGGAAGTATATGTTGATAGCCAACTAAATCGGAAGGCACATATCGAACACTTAGCCTTGAGTATGTCTGGATTTACCTATCCTTATGCTATGCCTATGCTACTATAGCTTCCTCTATAGATGGAACCACTGCACTGAGTGTCTGCAAAGCTTATGTTCAATCGCGCCTACGATATGGAATCATCTCGTGATGTGCATTGGGAATGTTTCTGGCCTGAGACGAAGAGACACTTATGCACCGGTATTTATAAGGAACAACATACTTACCTTGCCATGTATTTATATACTTGATTGCGCCTTATTCGAGAAATCAAATGGAAAGACAACAGATCCGTACATCTCCTATCAAATTTCCACTAACCTGAAAATGTGGTACAAATCAGACGTAAAGAAAAGTCTGGTAGTATAATAGAGGTTCCATGTCCGAAATTGATATGCGATTATAATGCCATATGAATGCAGTGGATCTGTTTGATAAAAAAAAGCTGTCTATGAAATCAATAGAAAGAGTCGCGAATGGTGGCACAGACTTTTCTGGTACTTTATAGATGCTTGTGTAGTAAATTCCTATATTATTTACACAGCTTTGGACGTACCGAAAACGTCTATGAAAGATTTCAGACGAAGTATTTGTAATGCCCTTCTTTCCAATACACCTACAAAAAAAAACGAAAAACAGGTGTGTGTATAGAGAATCATAAACCGCATGTGCCAGCAAATATTCGCTACAAAAATTCAGATCAACAAACTGTTATGGGAACAAGAAGACGTTGGGCTCTTTGTAGTGCCAAGACTTACCAAGTGCGGACCAAATGGAAATGCACAACTTGCAATGTGCCACTTTGTCTCGGCACTAAAAATTGTTTTTCATTAAATCATACATAAAAACTTGTTATGCTATTATCATCCTAAGTGTTATGGTGGTACCATAGTGGTACCACCCTCAAAATATAAAAACAAATAAGCTTTTTTTTCAAAATTGTATTTTTTACTTTACTTTACATTCAAAACAACAACATTTGATAGTTTGAGACAAATTTGAAACAAAAAATTTTCCTGTGCCACTAGGGATATATTTTCAGATAAATGTCTGTGCCGGAAAGAGAAATTTCAACAATTATTAGTTTTAATGTAAATTTTAATTTTGACTAATTTCTACCGTTTTTTGACATTTTCCATACATATACATATATGATGTAAAACGGAATAAACTTTATTATTATTATTATTAGTATTATTAGTAAAATAGTGAAACTATAACTTTTCTATTAAAGGTGTAATATTCCGCTTATGCTGGTGAGTAGCGAAGTGTCCACATACATAACGGAAACTGTGTGGATTATTTATACACGTACGCACGTATATTATGAAATAAAAAGACGCTCAGTTATCACAAATCAACTTACATTAAATCGAAAAACCCGTATGTAGCTCTTTATACACTACTAAAAATCGTACATGGATATTTTTAAAATTAAGATGTAAAAACAGAATACATATCGTGTTGTATATAAATATTTTGAGCAAAAATAATATGCGCAAAGGTTTTATCATATTATCTTGCTAACAATGGAGTGATTGTGTTTTGTTTGCAACATCTATTTATTAGTTGTCCTAACGGCGTTATTTGTCACTTTACGTTTAACTACATTGCAGCGCCATTTCTTGCTGCAGAGTTTAAAAACATTAAATTTTCTGTATAATTTGAGTAGTTTTATCAATGGAAAAACGTCATTTACCGCTCGTAAAAATGTTACGTGCTATTGGCATGTTGCAAGCTAGGCGGCGTCAAGCTGAAGTTGCATCCGAATTTCAAATTACACAAAGCGTCATAAGTCACTTATGACACCGCTATAGGGATACTGGTGAAGTACGTAATCAACATCGTGGTAACAGTCGGATTACAACGGCAACACAAGACCGTTACGTCCAAATTATTGCCCGACGTAATCAAACCTGCGCTGCTCGGCAGATACAAAATCAGTTTAACCCAACATATGACGTACTGATTAGCGACCAAACTATTCGCAATAAGTTACATGAGGTGCATTTAAGATGTAGACGACCCTTAATAGTTCCACCTCTAACAAGAGGTGAAATCGCGGAGAACTTCTTTCACGGGCAGAGGATCACCGAAATTGGACAAACGAACAATGATCATATGATGAGCTTAGATTTGGCATGTACAATGATTCAAGAAGAAATCGAGTTTGGAGGCAGCAAGGACGCGTAAATCATTTGAATGCAGTCCAAGAAGTCCATTCTTTCAGAGGTGGTACAATCATAATATGGGCCGGCCTAAGTATTGGTGGAAGAATAGATCTCGTTTTGATTTAACGCAATATGACAGCTCAAGTTTATGTGGAACAGGTCATTTTACCTGTCATTAAGCCATATGCAGGAGCAGTAGGAGAAATTTTGAATTTCATGCAAGATAATGCACGACCACATGTAGCTCGAATTGTAATGAATGTGCTAGAACAGAAACACAATTCGTTGTTAGCGTGGCCAACTAAGTCTCCGGATATGAATCCGTTAGAGCATCTATGGGATACGTTACAACGGAGAGTTACAAATTCAAATAATCACACTAATGATTTCCGAGACCTTTTTAGAGTTCTTCAAAGAGAATTGAGAGCAATACCATAGGAAGAGAATGACAATTTAATTTTAGCAACGCGTAACTGTATTAGGCAGTAATAAACAGTTGCGGAGGTGATACTGATTACTAGAAGTTGCCTTTGATGATATGTTTAGGATTGCTTTTCATATATAAACATCTTTAAGATTTAAGATTATATCGTTGCTAACAAAATCCGTATTTGCAAACTGAAGATAATTAAAATTTTTTGAATTTACTTTTAATTTTGGATTTTTTAGTTGAATTGCGCTATAAATATATAAATCTGGTCAATAAAGTTGATTAACAATACATAATAAACTTTTTTTCTTTTAATTATGTAAATATCCCTGTACGATTTTGAGCAGTGTACACCTACATAGCCAAATAACTATTAGTTCTTAATTTTATTTGTGCCAGATTAAAAATAGGCGTGGTTTAAATGCTTTGACGTATGAAACATGCAATTATATGTTCAGATCACTCAATGTACAGAACAATATTTTTAGTAGTACCTTTCTTATAAAAGTAACTTTGAAATTTTGTAAAATTTAATGCGTTTTTTTAAAAAATCCTTACACGATGAAACAAATTTTAAATCAGATTCAGAATCAGTATAAACTACACATATTGGTGTATAATAAAACCAAACTGTGTTAATCTGTGTTATCTGTATTAATACACTTGCAGTTTACATTGCAGAATTTACTTATTTAGTCAAATACGTTGAAAAGTGGAAGTCTTGAGGATAAAATTATACGCTATAGACAGTAGATAGGCAAAATTAAGAGCACACTGACAAATTCTTCGAAATATGTATTAGCGTCAGTGATTATCTCCTCATTCTACCCAAATCTTTGCAATTACCTGCTATCGTTTTACTAACTGCAGTCCCAAAGACAATACTCGTGGTCATTGTATTTTGGAGCGGCGTTTTCGTTCGCATTTGTGGTCCACAGTCAAGAAATGAGGCAGTCATATGTGTCATAATTCCATACTTAATTCATAACTGTAAGACTGAAACCACTGATCCAAATGAGATGCGTAATTGTTTTAGGACTTCAATCAATTCAGATTGGTCTTCGCAAACGTCTCCAGTTAAGTTTTTATTTGATAGCTTATTTTATTCTTTAAGAAATAAACACTTAATCGCTGATCAGTAGTACTTTTTCCATGTTTCAAAACAAACTAAAAAGAGTTCCCTTTGAAAAGAACACAAACGTTGACATTTATGTTTTGAAGGATTACAAATTTAAAAAACAAATAAGATTTTTTGGTGCTGCCCTGTTTGTTCAGCTAAGGTGATGGAAACTAAATATCTCCATGAAATGCATAATTTCCTATTGCTTAGTTTAGGACTATTATAAGTACCAGCACTGGAATCACCAAATAATATCCAGTGCTTGTCCAAAGGAAGAAATGTTATGCAAGCGATATAGTTTTCTCATTTTTTTCCATAAAATTTTTGTTTTTTCCTTCGGGTACAGATTTGGCGGGTGTTATTTCCATCTTTACTGAACTTCCGGAAAAATAACGCAATATACTTTTTCGTTTGAAAGCTTGCAAATATAAGTAACTTATACTATAATGATTTTTGAACCTAGAGTACAGGCAATTTTTGTGCTGTAAACGTAACATTTCTTTAGTTCTGTTGAATGAGAAAATTGGAATTATTTATACACAAACAAGGCATTTTATGTTGGCGTAGCTAGCTAAGTCGCAAGTGTGCAGCCGCAAGTTTATAGATATCAATATATTCATTAAATTGTTTTATATGAGAACACATAAGGGCATGGACAGAGTTGTCACCTAGGCCACGCATTGAAATATATTGAAACTTGTTCAACGCGTCAGGGAGGTGCTACACTTTTCGCAACCAAAGCAAAATATAACAAGTAATAACGTGGTTGCGAGATGTTCTGCAGGGCCTCCCTCTGGCCCGGACCTACCTGTTGGTGGACGTCCCGAGGTAAATACTCTGCCGGCCAGCTCTAACGTCATCGGAGAGTGTCGCGAGTTCCAAGGTCGCTTGATGGTGGATAAGACGCCACTGTATTATTTTCCTGCAAAGTTCCCCGTAACACGGAAGGGGACTCCGGTAGCTCCAAAAGCAAAAGAGTATGCCCCTTTTCAACCTGTTGCCCAAATCTATTTATACTTTGCTCTCAAACACTTGAGGGAAAGGTATCAAATAAACACATGTCATCAACAATAACAAAATTTAATAATAAGTCTAAGTAGGTTCAGTAAATAAAATTGACAAATTAATCAGTAGACGTATGAGTAATTAACAATAGAAATGTTAAATGATTATAGTTAGCAATACAACAATAAATTTAAAGAAACGCCAACACAAATCAAAAAGCACAAAGGCAATAATTAGGCTTAAATTAAATTTTAGATATAGCTCAGAATCTCCCAGATAAATTCCCCAAATACTCATAAGAAACGCACTAGGCGCAATAGAGTGTTTACTATAAATCAGATTCACCTGTCATAACCTCACCCTGTATAAACAGGAAGAATTACTGTGATCAAAAATTATATAATCGATTTAAAATCCAAACATGAGTTAAGCAGAACACAAATAAGGTATACGTAATCGTTGGTTCTTAACAATATGGTTACAAAGTTTTAATAGATAGTATTACAAATCTACAACGTACACCAAGTTATTGTATAAACTGTACGGAGGCCCGACTGAAGGCTCTTAGCTTCGTATAATAAAACTAAGCTATCTACACCTGGCTGCTGGTGAAGCTAGACCAGTTTTAATGAATAAATTAGACAAATGCTTGAAACCAGATGAACAAACACCTGACGTCAAAAATTAAATTGAATAATGCCTTGCTTGCTACAATGCTATATGGTCAATATGGTAAATTTTATAAAGTGACACAGAGAAGTGAGCAAACGTGGTAAAGTTAAGAACAGCTAAATATATTTGAATTCAAACTATAAACAAGTTCGTGCAATGAACGAACCCTAAAGAAAACTAACCTGATTTCTTCAATCTAGGTCTTACGATACTATAAAAGAAAAGAAGGGTTAACTTTACATCGTCTGCCCAATTTAAAAGTGATTGGCTTCTCTAAAGCCTTACTTAAGAGTAAACTAGCAGTAATTTAGATAAATTTTAAATGGTTAGCAATAGACTAAGTAATAACCAACAACAAGAAATAGAATTTTAGCACCTACTTTAAAATGTCCCTTACAACGTCCAAATTTCAAACTTAATTTAAGAAAGCCTTCACAGCGGTTGCACGGGTTAGACAATTCCGTTGATTATATCGTACAATAGCTGCCATTTATGCCGCCATTAAGCTAAAGTACGCCATTTTGGACGCTAGCAAAATTCTTCTAGAAGCTTTTCTTATATAGGCCACGACGAAATTAATATCTGCTACCGAGACTGAAAAGTGGTTTTCTCCTCCGGAATTTTCTTCAAAATATCGTAAATTAAATGGTCTGCTACGAGGAAAAGTGTGTACACTTGTCCAGCCTTACACGTGGTTTAATTAATAACTTCGTTGGAGTTCAGCAGAAAACAGGAAAAATTCCCAATCAAATAGGCGGTTCAATAAAAATAATATCCTAAAAGGATTCAAGGAATTACAATCGACATAGAACAAAAGATTTCAACAAATATCGCTTACCGCAAAAACTAAGTTCTTACACAAAAATAAAACAGAACTAGCGCTGACGAGGATCTCGATCAAAGTACCGGTCGATAGAAGATTCGCATGAAACGATCGCTGCCCGACATACGTCACACACGATAGTCGGGAAATTCAAAGACCGGAGCGACATATTTTGCACAAAAGAAAGCAAGCGAAAGAGGTTGCCGATCTACAGGGACCAAAAATCAATTAAATGAATAGAAAAGTAAGAAGAAATACAGGAAGTTAATTCAACAAATGAATAAAATAAATGAAAATATTCCAAATAGCCCAATACTTTTTCCAAAACATAACAGAATCAAAGGAAAATAGTTTTAATCAAAGTGTCGAATTAAAAATTATCTATTAGTATTAAATAAAATCAACATTGGTCAATTTTAAATGAAAACTATTACTGAAGATTTTCTGATATTCTAAAATTCTGAAAAACGTGCTTAGGGTAAACGCACAGCAGTAAATCGATAATGAAGTTATGCAATAATAGCGAACGTAGTAGAATTAGATCTCAATGCATTTGTGACTGAGCTTCTTAAAACATTTTTTAGAAATTTTTAAAAATATTCTTAAGTTAATATTGATTGATTTCAGCCCTAAGAAAAATATTGTTTAAGTTTACTTACCTCTAGCACTTTTTTTCTAGAAACCCCCAATTACATTCGATGGCGGTAATATAGGAGTAAATTTTGCTGGATACCATGCTTCCGCTGGTCTGGGAGGTCTACTTGGTGGAGGTGCCTCTGGTGGATTACATGCAGAAGCTGGAACACCGTTCGGACAAAGTGCAGGAGCAGGCCTAGGAGGGCTTATAGGAGAAGGTATTCAAAAGCATACTTGCTATGTATTAAATATTTAGTTTTGGGGGTATAATTGCAACTTATTATAAACCTAACACAATATTGTACATTTCACAGGAGTGTTTAATTTTTGATATAGAAGTATATTGCTACATATATGCTTTTTAACAATTCTTGGACTATCCAGTCATAAAAATCTCTTTCGTGTGGAACTTAGACATTGAGAGTTTTAGCATTGAACTGGTTTTCAAGTAAAACTTATCATACACATTGAATACGTATAGTTGAGAGGATACTCACAACATGACTTTGGTTAATCGAATGTCGGTGTTCAAGAAGTGCTATAATTACGTATCCTAAACGTAAAAGAATGCCAATTATTATGCATTTCTGCACTGCGTTCTCGTTTAACTTTTATTATATTCGCCTCGTTTTGGTGTACTATCGAATTCTTTCCCATTAATAACAATAAATTTAGCTTTCATATGATGACTATGATACAATACATAGATACTATAAACCTTAACACAATGTCATGCTCAGCTTTACATCGTATTTTTTTTATTCTTGAAGCTATTTTCTGTATAAACCTTCACGTGCATCCTTTGTATATTTTCTAGAGAAATAACTATGCAATAACAACCACCTCCAAAAGCACTCGGTGAAATTTATTATACTGTATTTCCACAGTACAATGACACCAAAAATAAATTTAAAAATTTTTCTTCGTAACATTTCAAATAATTGTAGGTCATTATCCGAAAAATTTCATGCTTAAGCTCCATTATATATTTCACTAGCTGAACCCGGAAATACTTTGAAATTGGTAGATTTAAGTATATATATATTGTAATGTGTATTTAACAGTCCGACACTGGACCGCCAAATATAATAGGTTATTGTCAAGGGCAAACGTTGGAGTGCCAAATATAATAATTATTTTAGCATCAAAACGCTGGAAACAGCCAAAATAGAGTTTTGGTTTAAAAGAAAATTTGATATTTAGTATAATTTGGAAAATTATCTAGCATGAGTTCACTAAGCATCTCCAGGGTCGTGAAGATTCTTGTCTGGCAAAGAAACAACAGAAACGACTTCATTTGGTTGCTTTAAAAAATGTTTATTAAAAGGAAAAGATCTTATCTCTAAGATGAATATTAAATTTGGTATAATATATTTGGTAATGTTTAACAAATCATACAGGTTAAACAAAGACTTAACAAATTTATTTATTGAAAACATAATAGAATTTAAAGATTATGTGGAACTTCTTAGGTGAAACAAATAAATTGAAATAACGGAAATAGGTCAAATATTTGGCTGCACAAACAAAATTTGTTCTGGCAATTCCAAATCACGCTTAATAAATGTATATGTATAACCTTCTTACTTACAATTGTTCTAAAATGGTCATTAGTTTAATCTTTATCCACTTCCGGTAAGAAAATGCATCTGTTCTCCTACTAATACCAATAATACAGACTTAGCACAAAACCTTCTTCAAACTATTCTAATTTTCCACTAAATACTTCTAATCTCTGCGATCAGCCTTGGTCCACCTGACGTACTGATTAAAATGTTTCCAGATTCAGGCTATGATGGTCACAAACTGAACGAATACCTTCAGATAATGAATTCTTCAGTACAGCAAAGTAAACAGTCTCATTCGGATAATGGATAAACTTGATTTTTCAGGTTATACGGGTCCTAAAAATATTCCATAAATATCCCTGTTTGGCTCGGGGTGACCAGTTAAAGTTAAAACAGGAACGAGTAGCTGTATTCTCTCAAAATTAAAACGTAAAATAATTATTTTGATCACAACAGAATATATGAGAACGTATAACAGATGGTAAAAGGAATATGACGTTTAAATTACGTGTTTTAAACGTTTTCTTAAAAAATTCTTCTTTCCAAATAAAAACACATTTGAACTATTTAAAATGCCAAAATTCTCTCTCTAATTGTTTCAATAACCCCATAGCAACCCAACAGCTTTTCTCTTTTTAAGTTCATTGGTCGCTTTAGTTATACGGAATTTTCCAAAGTATTTGACATTTATACAATAATTTTGATTCTTAATTAATATTATGAACTTATTAGTTTACAATTAAATTTTCCTTCACACATAACCTTTGATATTACCAAACATTAACAATAGTATACAATATTAAATAAGTTTACATAGTTTTATAATTTTGGTTAATGTAAGAAAGTCATATACTTTTGAAATTTGATTATAGATTTGACACTCTAAATTTAAAAAAACAATACAAATATAATAGACTTCCAACCTTCTAAGAAATTCCAATAACAGAAATGTAACGAATTAAAACTAGTGTCTTCAATAAATATTCAATTAATGTTTTTATTGTAATTGTATTGTAATTGTATTGTAATTGTATTGTAATTGTATTGTAATTTAATAATTTTTATTTTTTAATGTAATATTTATTTATAAATGGAATCAGCCTTACCTGCCTAAATTACAGATCTTATATCTGCAACTCCTCCGTAGTTTTTATTCCGCCGGTTGTTTGCTAGCTATGAGTTCTTGTTCTCATCAAGGGGTGGGGGGTGTACATAAGCCTTTAAGCTTTGTTTTATTTATAAGCGCTTAAAAACTTTAAGTTATTTAAATTGACTACAGTTATTATAGCCATTTATTTTGGGTGCCTTTAGTGCTGGTTTTAGATGTGTTGTGCAAGAGGAACAGGTGAGTATGATATTAATTGATACTTTGTCTAACGTAAAACATAAGAAAAGCAATATGCTAATTGTGACAATTTGGTGTACAATTTATGCACACGTTATCATTTAAAATATAATGTTAAAACGTTCATCTTTTCTTTTAAATAAATATAACATCAAACTCTTATACTATACAAATAAATTTATTTCTCTACTTTTGATGACAAACGCAACAACGCTGTTTATTGTAAAATGGTATTTATATTGTCTGCAACTCTATTTGATTCAAAGCGAACTAATATCATTTTTGATCATTTAAGAAAACTTAATAAAAGGTGAGTGCTTCATATATATTCTTATCAGTACTAGTAATAACTTCTTCTTCTTCTTTCTCTTTCCTTAAGACTTAGTCTTGTTTCTTCTACTATTTTCAATTTTGTTCAGCCTCTTGGGAAGCAGATGTCCAGCTCTCGCACCATCTCTTGGGAGGTCGGCCTGGAGGTCTCCTTGAGTTCGGTTTTTCGTTCTTTGACCATTTTGCCCATCGATCCCCCGTCATTCGGTCGACGTGGTCTCGCCAGTATCTTCGTCTATATCTCGTGAATTGCACTACGTCTTGAATTTTAAAGTCTGTTCGTATATCCCTGCTTCTTACATGATCTCTCAAGCTTACTCCTCTGATATTCCTTAAGGTCCTCATCTCCGTTGCTCTCATCATGCTCTTCGTTTTTGTTGTGTCCGCTCGGGTTTCCACTGCGTATGTAATCACCTGTCTTACGGCTGTTTTATATATGCGGACTTTACTTTCGGTGGACATGTATTTATTCCTCCATATGAGGATCCTTAGGTAGCCAGAAATTCTTGAAGTTTTATTCATTTGTGTTCTGACTTCCTGTTGTAAGTTTTTGGAGCTTGTGATCTCGACTCCCAGGTACGTGCATCGCATACATTGTCGGATGGGTTGGTTATCTACAGCCAGTTTACATCTAGTGGGTTCTTTTGCTATGACCATTGATTCTGTCTTCTCCACTGATATCTGCATGTTAAGGTTCTTTGCTTTTGTTTGGAACCGATATAGCAGTCGTTGAAGATCGTCCTCGTTATCCGCCATCAGGATTGCGTCGTCAGCGTAGCACAGTATCCGCATCGATTCCTGTCCCATTCTATATCCTCCATCCACTTCTTTTACGCCGTTGATTATTTGATCCATGATGAGGTTGAATAGTACTGGGCTCAGGCTATCCCCCTGGCGTATACCCGTCAGTAACGGTACTTGTTCTGTGAGTCCCTTTGGTGTTTTGATCTTGGTTGTATTACCTTTACTGCGGTCTTTTATTATGTTAATGTACAACACAGGTGTCTTGTTTTGCTGGAGTATATCTATGATGTCGGCTATTTGTACTCTATCAAACGCTTTTTTGAGATCCACAAAGCAGCGAAACAGCGGTTTGTTGTATTCTAGGGATTTTTCGATCATTTGCCTAAGGATGAAGATTGCGTCAATGTAGATCTATTTTGTCTGAAGCCTTGTTGTTCTTCGTTTATTGCTATTCTCTTCATTATCTTTGTTGCAATGATTTTTGTAAAGAACTTGCTTATGCTAGGTAGGACCCAAAAAGTGCCTAATGATTGGAAAAACAACATCACAATACCGATCTACAAAAAGGGAAATAAGAACGACCCGGAAAATTACAGAATGATAAAAAGTTACAGAATGATATCTCTAGTAATAACAATAATAATAATTTTTATGAATGCTTTGCCGAATGGACGTAGCTCAAACGTTTTTGTGTACCTGACATATATTAGATTAATAGATCCTTTTCTCTCGCGAATTTGTTTACAGTTGATGCTGTCCCTTGATTGGGTGCTGCTTCCCTGTCCGTGGTTAGACGATTTCGAAGCGAGGCGTCATTTGAAAAACAATTTTCTGCCCACTTCCAGGTTCTTTTTTTCGCGGGCTTTTTTCTAGATTCTAGTAGATCCTGTAGAAAGGTGAAATACGTATCTACGTCTCTGGAGAAGATACATTCACAGATATATGAACTTATATAGTGTTCTTCACAAACGTTGGAAATCAATTCGAAATGGAGATTGACAAAATAGAAAAAGCCTTAAGAAATTTTGCGTATTTCATAATAAAAACGTTCTTTTCAACAGTAAAAGTTACCACACACTAATCAAGTCTCTTAATGCTAATAAAAAGTTACTTACCACTAACAGTTCTTTAACACTTAAAGGTCACTAACGTCGAACGAATAAATGTTTATGTCACGTTACGTTCGCTTTCGGGCCGAAAGGTGCCTATTTATCCAAATAACTCGCCATGGCTACGGTCTTGAAGATCCTCACTTCCGAGGGCTGGAATTGAAGTTCTTCGAATCTCAAAACTCGTAGATGACTAGATCGGAATTAATTAGTTTCTTCTTTTTTTTTTCTTGTCTAGTGGTTGAACGAGCTAAAGTTCATCACTCCTCTGTCTTCTTCAGAAGACAGAGAAGTCTGCAATATACTTATAGATAAAACTAACTTCGACGTAATAAGTGTTTTGTGTAGATCAAACGCGTTTCATCTTGTTACCAGTCATCTAGGCTGTGGACAGTTATCTTCGACTGAAACATAGTGGATTAATTGTGTTGTAACAGGTTAGTTTTAAATCATCTAAAGATGTTGGGTAGTATTAGGGATGTGGTCTTAATTTTGGGACTGCGGGCGTTTATGTTTTCCGTTAGCTAGGGTAATGTCGATACAGAAAATGAGAGGATTTTTGAGGGCAGGAACATTCTTTTTCCTACCCATGTGTTCAGATATGGTGGGAATTTCTAAGTCATGATATAGGACTTTATTTGTAGCATTCCGAGGTGTGTCTGACATGAGGCGCAGAAGTTTCTTTTGCATAACCTCGAGTCTTCTTATTTGGTTTTTGGCTGCGCATATCCAGATCTGAACAGCGTTCGGTTATTCTTGGTCTGATGGCAGTCTTGTAGATTAGCGTGCGAAGTCGTAGGTTCGTCCTACTCTTGTTGTGCAGGAGCGGGTAGAGCTGTACCAGGACAGATGTGGCGTTGTAAGCCATTAGTTTGATATATTTTCCCCAAGTAAATCGCCGATCCAGAATAACGCCGACGTTCCTGGTGGTTGTCTCTCAGGAGATGTCTCCCTCGAACATTTGCAACTTTGGAAGATCGGAATGTCTTAGGAATTGCACTCTTGTGCAAGTATCGGTCCGGCAAGTGACAGATTCTTTTTGAATTGTACCTGGAATAATCTATCCTACAGGAAGCATCTGGTAATTTGGATGAGCGTAACGGGAGTGTTGGAAATCAGGAGTTTGAAGAGGAAGACTTCGTGCCGGACTCGGTCGAAAGCCTGCTCCACGTCCAAGAAGATGGCTGTTGTTGTCAACTTTCTGATATAGCCGTCGATGGTAGCGCTACAGTTGATGGGTTATCAAGTGCATGTTCCAGTCTGTGTTCCGTCTAGTTCTTCAAATAGTCTGGTTAAAATAACTCGTTCGTAGATTTTTCCACATCGTCGGAAGAAGACTAATGGGAAGGTAATTCTGCGGAAAAGCTGAGGCGAATTTCACTTTTTTTATCAAGATAATCTCTGTCTTGACAAAGATAATATCTGCCTTTTTCCAGGTCAAAGAAAAGTAACGGAGCCGAAGGCAGGCATTTATAATGTTTGTAAGGAACATTATTTCTTCCTGTGGCAAGATTTTCAGCGGCATTGATGATCTTATCATCGTCAGGCGTCAAGCTTCTAGTCTTGTCGTCCATCATTCGTTCTTGTACTTGCTCAGCTTGTATCGGAGTTCCACCTGTGATTTGAAAATCTTCAGTACTTCGGGTTTTGGGTTTTTGCGAATCTTGCGAATCTGAGTTGCGTTCTTCACTAGAATTAGGTCCTAAATCTCGGCGGGGATGACATCTGGATAATAAATCCTCTTGACTATGTTTCAAGCGCAGCGAGTAGCCAGGCAGAGAGTGCTAGCGACGACCTGGGCCGCTCAACTTCTGAACGAAGTGTATGGAAGTGATATGTAAGAGATTTTGGCTGAGGAATTCTGCGACGACCGCCCATGACATGACTATGGATAAGGGTTCAGAACCTTCTGTTAGCTCAATTAAGATTAGATTGTGATCAGAATGGGAATTTTTAGTGTGGTTCTGGATTCGTGAGTTCTAGGTCCGGTGTTCTAATGACCGGCGATGGTCGATGGAATGTTGCCATCCAACGAGTCAACTAGTTCTTCGAAAACGAACCCGTTTCCAGGTGACTTATATGCAGACACGACTGTCAACGGCCTCATCGTGGTGAAAACCAAAATTCTCGTAGTTTCGAGGTTTTCTGTAGCTGGAGGAATGCACTGGTGGTGCTGAATGTCCTTAAAACCAGAATGGCGGTGCCGTTGCCTGGCCAGCAGGTTCTGCCATTGCAGTAAGCAACATAGCCAATGACGTCTGCGTCACATCTTCTGGCGCAGTTCTAGTTGAAGTTTCTTGTTGTAGTTTATTCTCCAGTTTTGAACTCTTAACCGGCAACAATTTATCTTTTCTTGGGTTGTAATCAGAAGAACGCGTTACCTGAGCTTGGCAACCGCTACCACGTTATCCATATCCCCGACATTCAGCAGGGCAATCAGCTCAGGTATTTTTCTGGCCTACAACTTCCTCAGCATTATACGGTCGAACTTGTTCGCGATGATAACAACCAACGATAACTTGCTCTCCGTAACGAGAGTAAATACCATCGTTAGTATCGTCTTTTTGGTGGTTCATGGTGGCTGTGGAAGTCGTAGATGAGGAGTGATTGTCTATTTCGTCGCCGGTACAATCCAGCTCGTTATGGGGCTGAACATTCTGGAATGTCGCTGACAGCGCCAATAAGTCTAGCGGGAATCCGTTGAAGCGGGCTAAGGCCGGCTGCAGTATTTGAACCAAAGCTGGAGCATTTTTTAAATGGTCAAGGGATATTATCTATGTTAAAAATCCGTCAAGCCAGACAAAACAGTAAATTTGTGTGTTTTTCTTTCAAAGGCGAAAATAAAAACCATCACCAAAGGACATGGCGTACCGTAGGGAAACAAGTAATTCGTGCTATTATTTTTATTTTATACTAGTTTAATTATATTTGATATTTTTCTTTTATTCTCTATTTCCTTTCATAATTGATTAACATAATATTTCAGAGCTTGACTCACGGCAATTTCAATTTATCTTTATATTTCAAATTAACATAATTTTTGTAGATTTATACATAATAATAACATTTAAATGTAAAAATTGCATTAAATTTTAAATTTCGGTTCATTTCTGTACATAAATATTTTTGTAATACATTTCTTTTGCTGCTAAATTTTTGTCGTCTGTGAAATTAGATGTGCTTTTTTTGCGTGCACAGCTGCATATTGTATGCAGCGTATGTCAACGTATTCTGGAAATTATTATATTTTTATTTAAATCAAATTTATATTTGATTATCACTTATAATAATTATTACAATTATTATTAGATTATAATCATTTGTGAGTTTGTTTTTGAGGTACCCTAGAAAAAGCTGCGTTTATTTCATATTTTATTTCAGGTATCCTGTGCACATTTTAATATTAGTATTTCGTAAGTATTTAGCGTTTGCCTTGTGTAGTTTGTGTGCGCATGCGCCTAAGAACTCGCAGTACCTTTTCTCAGTTTTCAGACTGAGCTTCCGTAAGCAAAACTGAGTATCTTTTATTTTAGTCACCCAAACCCGTCTCCAATTACTAAGGGCATACACAATAAATGGAAGCTCCCAGACATTATACAATACGACTACGGGTTTTGTTTAGTTTCCGGCCATCTTCAGACTTAATCGCTAAGGCTGCGTCTCGCGCTGGTAGCATAGCAGGAGGGGGAAGCTGAATTAGAACAATTTTTTTATACAATCTGGCTCCGGGATGTTTAACGACCGTTGATCGATCGTTGAAAAATCAGCTTCGGACTTCCAGTCGGGCCCCGATAAAGTTACAACGGGAGTGTGAAGGAAATGATAATACCGACGCAGTGTATTTGCCCTGGCCTACTCAGTCATTGCTATCGGTTGTAATTCACCTCGACTGGATTCCTTACACAAATAACTAGTGCACTTATCAGAAAGGGTCGGAGAAAAAAATTGGAAATTCCAAATGACACTAATTTTATATACAGGGTGTCCAGGAAAATGTGGGAAATCTATCGGGTGCAGATAGAACATGAAAAAATAAGATGACAAGTTCCTATAAATTCCTTTCCTGGCCCCTCCTACGGATATACGCGTCCCTGAAGGACGCCGCTGGAGGTCGGTTTTTCTTGAATTTTTTTTTTAAATACTTAATACAAACGCAGTGATGTTCCAGGATGCACCTTAACGAAATTATTGAAAAATTTCATAAGAGTGTTCAACATGGGCTCCGTGAAATCTGATACACTCGCGGGCACGACAAATTAAGGACTGTTGAACCCGCAACAATAACCCATCCGTGTTTCTTATCACATCACAATGAAACGCGATCCTCTGTAGAAGTTCTTCCTTAGTGTCGACCGGAGTGGAATACACCAATTCTTTGAGGTGTCTCCACAGGTAAAAATCCAACGACATTAGTTCGGGAGATCGAGGTGGCCGGGCAATAGGTCCTCTTCCACCTATCCAACGATTTGGATAGACGTTATTCAGGTGCTCCCGCACACGAACCCTGAAATGAGGTGGTGCGCCGTAGTGCATGAAGTACATGTATCAGCGGGTTTCAAGTGGTAAGTGCTCTATTAAATCTCGAAAAGCGTTCTGAAGGAACTCCAAATAAAGTTGTCCATTCAATCGTTGTGGCAATACGAATGGTCCAATCAAAAAATTGTCAATGATTCCTGTACAAATATTAATTGATTGGAACTGATGTTGATGATACGAAACAATAGTCGCATTAAGATTTTCATCGGCACATACATGTGTGTTGTGTAAATTGGTGACACCAGTTTTAGTAAACCTTGCTTCATCCGTGAAAAGAATAATGCTGATGAAGTTTACATTATTTGGTTGCTGATACAATACCTAATTTTCAAACTGCATTCTACGAGGATAATCTTCAGGCATCAGTTCGTGTATTTTTTGCAAATGATATGAATATAACAGCTGTTCACGAAGAACTTCATGTACTATTGTTTTCGAAGAATTAAACACTGCTGATAATTGTCGAGTAGTCGTTGATGGATTGTCATCTACAGCATTTAAAATATGCTCTTCTAATCGCGGCGTACGTACGGTCCTTCTCATAGGTTTTTTAGGTGCTGATAAAAACTAAAACGCACATTTTTTACGAACATAGGTCGAACTTGTTTGTTGTATTCTACTCCGGTCGACACTAGGGGGAACTTCGACAGAGAATCATGTTTCATTGTGATGTGATAAGAAACACGGATAGGTTATTGTTGCGGGTACAACAGTCCATAATTCGTCGTGCCCGCGAGTGTATCATACTTCACGGAGCCCATGTTGAACCCTCTTATGACATTTTTCAATTATTTCGTTAAAGTGCCTCCTGGGACACCACTGCGATTGTATTAAGTACTTTTTAAAAAAATTTAAGAAAAAGCGACTTCCTGCGGCGCCCTTCAGAGACGCATATCTCCGTAGGAAGGGCCTGTAGGGAAAAAAATATAGGAACTTGTCATCTAATTCTTTCATGTTCTATCTGTATTCAAGAGATTTCCCACATTTTCCCGGACACACTGTATATACATGAAATATATTCCTTAACACTCATAAAGTCACTACACACTAGTCAAGCCGCTTAACGCTGAAAGAGCAATTTACCGCATTAAAGATTATCGCACACTAGCGCCGAAGAAATAAGTATCTCTGTCACGTTACGTTCGCTGTAGGGCCGAAAAGTGCATATTTATTCAAACAGACAACCGTGGTCACGATCTTTCAGATTCCAATCCAGAGGGTTGAACTTGAAATTCTGGAACCTCAAAACTAGTAGACCACTGCATCGGAATTGTATAATTTTTTTCTTTTTTTTTTCTATGTGTAGTCCGAAGCTAAACTTGGTTCTTCGTCTTCTTTGTACCTGGAATATAAATACAGATAAATTAAATAGATATACTCGTAATATGTGACTTTTTAGCAGATGAAACAAGTTTCATCCGTCAATACTTATTGATCCGTCGTCTTGATCATGGAGATCGATTAGCGTCTTCTTCTGAGCTGAAACATATTAATGTTGGTTAGTGTTGTAGGATCTAGAGTGTGGGCTACGGGCGTCTGTGTTTGCCTTGGTCCAGGTTGATGTCTATGCCGGAAACCAGAGAATCATCGTTCAAGAGATAATTTTTAGCTAGCTCCAGAATGCATTCAGATAGGGTAGGGATTTCTAGGTCTCGGTAGAGTACGGAGTTCTTGAAGAACCGTGGAGTTCCAGTCATGAGGAATAGTATTTTATTATTTATTACTTGTAGTCGTCTTATGTGTATCTTAGGCTGCGTGTTAACACATCGGAGTAACGTACGTCATTCTTGGTCTGACGACGCACTCGAATATCCATGCGTGCAGTCACAGGGTCACTTTGTTGTTGTTGTAGTACAGGCGCGGTTCTAGTCGAACCCATGGGTGCAGTGCCTCGGTTCGCCATATCTTTGATGTGGTCGCTCCACGTCAGCGTCCGATCCAGAGTGACATGAATTTGATATGGAAAGATCAATTCGTTAGGTAGGATTTGATGAACTGGTCAAGGGAAGTTCGTATGTTGGAAATAAGGAGTTTGTGGAGGAGGCTCTCATGCCAGGCGCGTTCGAATGCCGGAAGAGGGCGGTTTGTCGTTTGTCTGCAGTTGAAGCAGTCTGTAATAAAGCCCACGAAGAAACTGGTAGGAGATCGAGTGAGTGACCAGGAAACCAAACTGTTCGTCCTGGATCATCTTTCTTTCTTCGAATTCCTCTAACAGCCTGGTGTGTATTATTCTTTCGTTGATCTTCCCCACCCTTGGTAGTAGACTGATACTGCGATAGTTTTGTAAAAGCCCTGGGTCTTGATTCTTCTTCCAGATCGTGGGGTGTCGGAGTCGAAGGCAGGCGTTGATAATATTCGTGAGAAACATTATACCATTCTGCGGCATCGCTTTCAGCGCGACATTGGTGATCTTGTCGTGATCTGACACTTCTTTTTCTTATGTTTTCGGATCAGGGTTTTCACTTCTTCCGGAGTGGCAGGCCTGATTGCTGTGTCATCTTGGATATTTAGCTGTCTGTCTGTAGAGTTGTCTACTCGCTCTATGTGATCGAGATCGATGTTTTCATAAGTTGGTTTGGAGGAGTTCTGCAAATAGTTAGCAAAGGCCTCAGCGTCGTTTATGTCGGAGAAAGCTATGCCATTTTGTGGGTGGATTGGCTGAACCATAGTAATGTGTTTTCTGTCCGAGGCGTTCTTGATTTGCCATATCTGAAAGTAATTCTCCAGGGTTTCCATTCTAGACGTCCACCGCTCGTTTCTATATCATTTAGTTTGTACCGGATCTCCACCTGCTGTAGATTTGCAAGTCTTCGGTCGTTCGGGTTTCTGGTTCTTGCGAATCTTCTTTGGGTTGCATTCTATTTTTGTATCAGCCCCTGGGTTTCCTCGGAGACTTCGTCTGCGTACCGGATCCTCCTTATCGGATTTACAACGAAGCTGATAACTTGTTTGAGAGAGTTGGTGAAGATTAGAATGTTCAATTTCTTGATTGGAATGTATGGAGGTGACGTGAGGGAGGATTTGGGTAACGTATTCGGTGAGGCCAGGCCTAGACATAACGCTGGTTGTAGGTTCAGGTTCTTCAAAGTCTCTTCCAAACACTATGAATATGTGATTGTGATCAGAGTGTGGATCGTATAAATAGGTGATGGTGTTATGAAACAGGATCTTCTTGGGGATCATAATGTCCAGAACGTAGGGCCGCCTACGATAGCCAAAGTGCGTAAGTACCGTTGGTCTGTCGGCAATGATGTGGTTCAGCATGTATCTATGAAGTCGAGAGAGAGCGGGGTTCCAGGGTCGAGAATTCCATTTTCGGTGTTTACAGTTCAAATCACCGGTGATTATCGTTAGAGAGTTGCTGCTCAGCAGCTAGTCCAAATCTTGGAAGTCGAATGTAGCTCGAGGTAGTTTGTACGTTGATACGACATTTAATAGACCTGATCATATTAACATCGTAATCCCCGTGGATTCAAGGCGGGTGCCATCTGAAGTTATGGGGATGAGAACAGCAGCAACTCAATCAGCTCCGTGGAGTCCGTCGTTGCGGTGGCTGTGTAACCTGAAATTCGCAGATTATGTCCAGCACGCAGGAGGTCTCTTGCAAGAGGATGACGTCTACAGCGTATCTTCGTGAAAAAGGTGTTTGTGCAATACTGACTCAACGTTCAATGCAGCTATCTTCAGCGATCTGGGTAAATTTAGTTGTTTGTCCCTTGGTAGTTAAAGAGGTTGCAAATCTCCTGTGTATACCCAAGATTGATGCCCATGGCTTTGTCGTTGGAGATATGTTATCCATCATGGTGGCTCCTTTCTTGGAAGCCCTTTTGGTGAAGGACGGGACACTTAGAGAAGGTTGGTTTTGAGGTTGGGAAAAAACTTGTTTTGTGAGTTTTGAGGCTCAACTCGACCTGGGGGGATTTCAGATGGTTATCGAAGGGATAAGAGCGGCACCTGGGGTAAAGGTCCACCCAGGCTTTCGCCTGTCTCGAACCTAGAAATTTTCGAGGCCAGGAGCATGTACTAAAGTCCTTGATGGTTTAGGTTTCTGTTGGAGGTTTGGTATCGTCTTTCTCTCGGTTGCTGGCTTTCTTGGGAGGGACTTAGGGCAGCCCCAATAGCTGGCAGGACGCGGACTCTTGCATTTGCAGCAGCACTTGGCGGTTTCCTCCATCTGCTTTTGGAAACTTTTTGTTGCGTGGATCTCGCCATATTTGAAGCATCTAGGGGCCATATGACATTGTTGCTAGCCGTGGCCATATCTCTGGAAAACGAAGCATGGGATAACACCCGCACCATCCAAAAGGGCATGGGGATGCGTCCTCGGGTTTTAAGCATGGGATTGCATGCTAAATCTTTATAACCCTGGCAAAGGAAGTTTTGCTTGGCCTTTTTATCGTTAATAGTTAATAGAATCCCTCTAATGACGAACTTCAGAGGTATTTAATGGGAGTCTGTAGATGAATAAATATCGCTTACCATCCAATAACGTAACCATTTTGCGGTAGCTCGCTATAGTGGAAGGATCTACCTGGATTCTTTTGGGGGCGTTGCTCGCTCTTAAAATGTTAATATTATTGGTCTCGAATAGGGTTACAGTTTGTAATTATTTATCTTTGTCCTGAGTGGTTATGGGGAAACACGTCGCTTGGGCTCAGTAACGGCTTCTTCACTGGAAATTCCAATATCGCCGGTTTTGTATGGTACAATGGCAGTGACAGTGGCGTAAAAGGTGCCTGAGGCAATTGTTTAAAATCAATTTTTAATCGAGATAGAAGAATATAGTTCCACTTTATGATATTAATCTCTCATTCGTAAGAATCGCATTGTCATAATACATAAATCACGGTTCTACTTCTGCTTGGCTGAATATACATACTGTTACATACATGTTTGTTGAGCTGACAATGTAGAGTTAATATGTTCGCTATAATCTTTATAGGTTTTGTGTCTCTATTCAGTAGAATCGTAGCAAATTTAGGCAAATGTCCCTAAAGGAACTGATTTACCTGTATTTGACTTAAGGATTTCACTAGTTTACCGATTTAAATAATTGACAGGGTTCTTTACGTTCCCAAATATGCAGAAGACTCTAAAGCAACATCCTTTCTAGATAAAGCAAAAAACTAGAGAAGAAACTAATTTTGGCGCTTGTTTCATAAAACCCATGTAAAAATGCACTCAGAGAATAGTTGATCAAAATCTATGCTAACACTTAGAAAACTATTGGTTCTTTTACAAGTTAACGAATTACATTTAAACAACTCAACTTCTTTTTGAAGAGGAGTCATGTTTTTACATAACTCATTCTCTAAATACTTTTTATTAGTATTTAATACAGTTTTTAAATAGAAAGTAATATATATGACTTCTAAATACGTATTCATGTTGATCCATTTTTACATATGTCATAAAATATCATTATGGCTAATTTCAGGTTACAATTTTAATATAGAGTGTGACATTTTTCTACACAAAAAAATAAATAATTACAAAAGATGGCAGACTTGTACTTGTACTTCTTAAATAAATATAATTATGAAATAGGAATAAAAAAAGGTTAAATTATTAAATATAATAATTAGTGTTATTCTCAAACAAAGATACTCATTTGCATTTCCCTATTTTGCTTCTTTGTATGTGCATTTAATTTTTTCTTTAGTTACTTTTAGAGATGGTACCTAAGTGAAGCCAGTATAATATATATATATATATATATATATATATATATATATATATATATATATACATATATATATATATATATATATATATATATATATATATATATATATATATATATGTGGTAGATTCAATTAGTTGGCGATTTAGGGTCTGGTTCTACTTCGAAAAGAATATATTTAAAACAATCTTACATGTTTCGGCATATGATGTTGTTTCCAAATAATTTAAAATATAAATGACAGTATATTAATGCCATACTTACACATTTATAGTTGTCATGGATAAAATTATTCAAAGATACATTCTAGTTTAATAATAATAAATCATGCCTTAGTATTCAATATGTATATACTTAAAACAATCTTGAATGCCTTTTTCAGAGAAATTTGAAATATACTAAGTCATTATTTAATATTACTAAACTATAATGTATCTTTGAATAATTTTATCCATGACAACTACAAATGTATAAGTATGACATTAATATACTTCATCAATTATACTCCATCAAAAATTCCACAGACTTACCATTAATAGATTTCCTTGAAGCAATAGAACTAACTTTAACTTCCACATATTTTCAATTCGACAACAAATATTTCAAACAAATTGAAGGACTAGCAATGGGAGCACCTATATCCAGCGTAGTAGCCCAATTAGTATTAGAGCACATCGAAGAAAATGTTATAAAATCCCTGAAAATAAAACCAACCTTTTTCAAAAGATATGTCGATGATTGCATAATGATGCTACCAGAAAATGAAATAAACAATGTACAAAATAGTTTCAACAATTTCCATCCAAATTTAAACTTTACCATTGAAATAGAAAAAAACAACTCCATAAACTACTTAGACTTAACACTAATAAAAACAAACAACAACATACAAACAAAATGGTACACTAAACCAACCACACCAACTTTTTTTCAAACCAACCCCTAGCCCAAAAAAAATGTAGTAACAGCGTTAGTAGACAGAGCCTTAAATCTCACTAATCCAGTTTTCAGACCAACAGTACTAAATAAAGTAAAAGCAATTTTAACAGAAAACAATTATCCACCACAATTTATACAAAAAAATATAAAACAAAGACTTAATAAAATTTATAACAAAACAAACGGCCACAACAAAAACAATAAAACAAATGAATCAACATATATCCCCACACCCTATATAACTGGATTATCCGAAAAACTAGACAATATATTTAAACCATTTAATTTTAAAATAGCACACCAAAGCGGTAAAAACCTAAAATTCCTACACACCAAACTAAAAGACTCAACACCTACACTAAAACAATCACACACAATATACAACATACACTGCAAAGACTGTGACAAAGTATACATAGGCCAAACAAAACAGTTACTACAAGAAATATTGAAAGGTCACAAATACGCGAAAAATCAAACTGCCTTAAAAAAAACACAAATTGACACTAAAACATAATTTTGATTTTGATAACACCAAAGTGTTATTGTTAAGAATACAAAAGCTAGGGAGGTATTAGAAATGATCCATATTTTCAAAAACAGCAGAACAATCAACGACAGAAACGAAATTGATGGACTTTCCAAACTCTATTACCCACTCATAAAACAATAAAATACTCAACCCCCCCCCCCCCACACACACAAACACAACCAAAAAAAAATTTTATTAGTACCCATTTGCAAATACTTTTACTATATACCCCTTAACACTTTCCTGACCGTTTTGCTAATTTCAAAATAGAACAGAAAGCCACTTCTCTAAACAAAAGACAAAGACACTCGCAATATTCGAACCAGTGCAGTCGGTTCCCCGAAAAAAGGTCTCGGATAGCTCCGATGACACATGTTACACAGAATGAGTGTTTGAAACAAAAAAAAGGTCTCGGATAGCTCCGATGACACATGTTACACAGAATGAGTGTTTGAAACAAAAAAAAACGGTGAGTTTATTGTCATTCAATGTTCTTTACTGTATTAGTAGTATAATCTAAATTTTCAATTCATTTATACAGATGTAATCATTTTAATTTTTCCTTACTCATTATTAATCTAAATTTAATTTTAATTTTAATTGTTAATTTAGTTGTTAACTCTGCCTTTAATCTAATTTTAATTTTAATTGTTAATTTAATTGTTAATTCAGTCTCACAAAGGCAAATATGTTCTCACCTTTTCATTGTATTAATTCTTGTTTCTAGTTACTTGAAAAGACTAAATAATAATAGAAGTCGAAACGTCGTAGAATAAAACATCAATATTCATTAAAGGTCGCTAAACCAATAAAAGTCTATTATTTTTAATATTAAGACACGGCCAATAAAATAAATAAGAAAAATAAAATTCTTCTAAACACTAAATATATATATATATATATATATATATATATATATATATATATATATATATATATATTTAGTGTTTATAAAATTTTATTTTTCTTATTTATTTTATTGGCCGTGTCTTAATATTAAAAATAATAGACTTTTATTGGTTTAGCGACCTTTAATGAATATTGATGTTTTATTCTACGACGTTTCGACTTCTATTATTATTTAGTCTTTTCAAGTAACTAGAAACAAGAATTAATACAATGAAGAGGTGAGAACATATTTGCCTTTGTGAGACTGAATTAACAATTAAATTAACAATTAAAATTAAAATTAGATTAAAGGCAGAGTTAACAATTAAATTAACAATTAAAATTAAAATTAAATTTAGATTAATAATGAGTAAGGAAAAATTAAAATGATTACATCTGTATAAATGAATTGAAAATTTAGATTATACTACTAATACAGTAAGGAACATTGAATGACAATAAACTCACCGTTTTTTTTTGTTTCAAACACTCATTCTGTGTAACATGTGTCATCGGAGCTATCCGAGACCTTTTTTCGGGAACCGACTGCACTGGTTCGAATATTGCGAGTGTCTTTGTCTTTTGTTTAGAGAAGTGGCTTTCTGTTCTATTTTGAAATTAGCAAAACGGTCAGGAAAGTGTTAAGGGGTATATAGTAGAAGTATTTGCAAATGGGTACTAATAAAATTTTTTTTTGGTTGTGTTTGTGTGTGTGGGGGGGGGGGGGTTGAGTATTTTATTGTTTTATGAGTGGGTAATAGAGTTTGGAAAGTCCATCAATTTCGTTTCTGTCGTTGATTGTTCTGCTGTTTTTGAAAATATGGATCATTTCTAATACCTCCCTAGCTTTTGTATTCTTAACAATAACACCTTGGTGTTATCAAAATCAAAATTATGTTTTAGTGTCAATTGGTGTTTTTTTTAAGGCAGTTTGATTTTTCGCGTATTTGTGACCTTTCAATCTTTCTTGTAGTAACTGTTTTGTTTGGCCTATGTATACTTTGTCACAGTCTTTGCAGTGTATGTTGTATATTGTGTGTGATTGTTTTAGTGTAGGTGTTGAATCTTTTAGTTTGGTGTGTAGGAATTTTAGGTTTTTACCGCTTTGGTGTGCTATTTTAAAATTAAATGGTTTAAATATATTGTCTAGTTTTTCGGATAATCCAGTTATATAGGGTGTGGGGATATATGTTGATTCATTTGTTTTATTGTTTTTGTTGTGGCCGTTTGTTTTGTTATAAATTTTATTAAGTCTTTGTTTTATAATTTTTTGTATAAATTGTGGTGGATAATTGTTTTCTGTTAAAATTGCTTTTACTTGATTTAGTACTGTTGGTCTGAAAACTGGATTAGTGAGATTTAAGGCTCTGTCTACTAACGCTGTTACTACATTTTTTTTGTGGGCTAGGGGTTGGTTTGAAAAAAAGTTGGTGTGGTTGGTTTAGTGTACCATTTTGTTTGTATGTTGTTGTTTGTTTTTATTAATGTTAAGTCTAAGTAGTTTATGGAGTTGTTTTTTTCTATTTCAATGGTAAAGTTTAAATTTGGATGGAAATTGTTGAAACTATTTTGTACATTGTTTATTTCATTTTCTGGTAGCATCATTATGCAATCATCGACATATCTTTTGAAAAAGGTTGGTTTTATTTTCAGGATTTTATAACATTTTCTTCGATGTGCTCTAATACTAATTGGGCTACTACGCTGGATATAGGTGCTCCCATTGCTAGTCCTTCAATTTGTTTGAAATATTTGTTGTCGAATTGAAAATATGTGGAAGTTAAAGTTAGTTCTATTGCTTCAAGGAAATCTATTAATGGTAAGTCTGTGGAATTTTTGATGGAGTATAATTGATGAAGTATATTAATGTCATACTTATACATTTGTAGTTGTCATGGATAAAATTATTCAAAGATACATTATAGTTTAGTAATATTAAATAATGACTTAGTATATTTCAAATTTCTCTGAAAAAGGCATGCAAGATTGTTTTAAGTATATACATATTGAATACTAAGGCATGATTTATTATTATTAAACTAGAATGTATCTTTGAATAATTTTATCCATGACAACTATAAATGTGTAAGTATGGCATTAATATACTGTCATTTATATTTTAAATTATTTGGAAACGACATCATATGCCGAAACATGTAAGATTGTTTTAAATATATTCTTTTCGAAGTAGAACCAGACCCTAAATCGCCAACTAATTGAATCTACCACATATATATATATATATATATATATATATATATATATATATATATATATATATATATATTATACTGGCTTCACTTAGGTACCATCTCCAAAAGTAACTAAAGAAAAAATTAAATGCACATACAAAGAAGCAAAATAGGGAAATGCAAATGAGTATCTTTGTTTGAGAATAACACTAATTATTATATTTAATAATTTAACCTTTTTTTATTCCTATTTCATAATTATATTTATTTAAGAAGTACAAGTACAAGTCTGCCATCTTTTGTAATTATTTATTTTTTTGTGTAGAAAAATGTCACACTCTATATTAAAATTGTAACCTGAAATTAGCCATAATGATATTTTATGACATATGTAAAAATGGATCAACATGAATACGTATTTAGAAGTCATATATATTACTTTCTATTTAAAAACTGTATTAAATACTAATAAAAAGTATTTAGAGAATGAGTTATGTAAAAACATGACTCCTCTTCAAAAAGAAGTTGAGTTCTTTAAATGTAATTCGTTAACTTGTAAAAGAACCAATAGTTTTCTAAGTGTTAGCATAGATTTTGATCAACTATTCTCTGAGTGCATTTTTACATGGGTTTTATGAAACAAGCGCCAAAATTAGTTTCTTCTCTAGTTTTTTGCTTTATCTAGAAAGGATGTTGCTTTAGAGTCTTCTGCATATTTGGGAACGTAAAGAACCCTGTCAATTATTTAAATCGGTAAACTAGTGAAATCCTTAAGTCAAATACAGGTAAATCAGTTCCTTTGGGGACATTTGCCTAAATTTGCTACGATTCTACTGAATAGAGACACAAACCCTATAAAGATTATAGCGAACATATTAACTCTACATTGTCAGGTCAACAAACATGTATGTAACAGTATGTATATTCAGCGAAGCAGAAGTAGAACCGTGATTTATGTATTATGACAATGCGATTCTTACGAATGAGAGATTAATATCATAAAGTGGAACTATATTCTTCTATCTCGATTAAAAATTGATTTTATTGAAATTTAATTTTAAAATAGCACACCAAAGCGGTAAGAACCTAAAATTCCTACACACCAAACTAAAAGACTCAACACCTACACTAAAACAATCACACACAATATACAACATACACTGCAAAGACTGTGACAAAGTATACATAGGCCAAACAAAACAGTTACTACAAGAAAGATTGAAAGGTCACAAATACGCGAAAAATCAAACTGCCTTAAAAAAAACACCAATTGACACTAAAACATAATTTTGATTTTGATAACACCAAAGTGTTATTGTTAAGAATACAAAAGCTAGGGAGGTATTAGAAATTATCCATATTTTCAAAAACAGCAGAACAATCAACGACAGAAACGAAATTGATGGACTTTCCAAACTCTATTACCCACTCATAAAACAATAAAATACTCAACCCCCCACACACACAAACACAACCAAAAAAAAATTTTATTAGTACCCATTTGCAAATACTTTTACTATATACCCCTTAACACTTTCCTGACCGTTTTGCTAATTTCAAAATAGAACAGAAAGTCACTTCTCTAAACAAAAGACAAAGACACTCGCAATATTCGAACCAGTGCAGTCGGTTCCCCGAAAAATGGTCTCGGATAGCTCCGATGACACATGTTACACAGAATGAGTGTTTGAAACAAAAAAAAAACGGTGAGTTTATTGTCATTCAATGTTCTTTACTGTATTAGTAGTATAATCTAAATTTTCAATTCATTTATACAGATGTAATCATTTTAATTTTTCCTTACTCATTATTAATCTAAATTTAATTTTAATTTTAATTGTTAATTTAATTGTTAACTCTGCCTTTAATCTAATTTTAATTTTAATTGTTAATTTAATTGTTAATTCAGTCTCACAAAGGCAAATATGTTCTCACCTTTTCATTGTATTAATTCTTGTTTCTAGTTACTTGAAAAGACTAAATAATAATAGAAGGCGAAACGTCGTAGAATAAAACATCAATATTCATTAAAGGTCGCTAAACCAATAAAAGTCTATTATTTTTAATATTAAGACACGGCCAATAAAATAAATAAGAAAAATAAGATTCTTATAAACACTAAATATATATATATATATATATATATATATATATATATATATATATATATATATGTATATATATATACCGGGTGCGGCAATTGTGTGTCGGCGGAGCTTAGCATGAAAACTAATAAAGTTGTAACAATGAAATTTTACGTATACATGTAGTATGCTACAGTGCATTTTCTAATTTTATTTATATATTTACAGGGTGTTCCAAGTTTTCGCAACCACTTTCAATTTTTTTTTTTTAATATAGCCACCCAAATTATCTTTGCAATGATATATGACAATGTGCACTTACAACTGTTAGTTTTGGTTTTATTGCAAATTTTGTTAAAATCTTGACAGTTGCCACCTCTAACATTTTAAGTCTTAGCCTGAAAATGGGTGCAGTGCCTCACATAGCTTTTTTGTTACCAATTTATGGACTAACACGTTATATGTTTTGAGGGTGAACAACGTGACAACATATACAGAGTGCTAAATATGTCGTGCCAAAGTTATCGAAGTTTAAAGACTATTTTCTCTTTTTTTTTTAATTGAACCTATGATTTTTTTATTAGTCAGCAAATTCCTTGTAAAATTGCCGTTAAAATGGTACCAATAACACAGTACTTATTTCTAGTATTTTCGAAGTTATAACCCTTTAATGGGATATACCTATGTTTATAATATTCAATATGCGGTGCTGCATCTAATAGTTGGGTGGTTGGCCATGAAATGATATTAAGCAAAAATTGCTGTGTAACCAAACGTCAAATATCTACTTAAAATTTCCATATAAAGTGTTTTTCAATAGTTTCTCTTTACTGTAATCGCGTTTAATTGTTATAATTTAAGTTCGGCTAGTTAATTATCAATTTTCGTTTGTTCATTATTAGTTGTTATCTTGTTGTCAGTTATATCGTTTTGTTGTCATTATTTTTTATTTCCATGTCGTAATAGTTTATAGTTGTGTTTCTTTAGAATGAATTTCATAAATTTCACCCTTACAAAATTCAAAATCATCAAGGCTTATTACAAACGGATTTTGAAAGGAGACTTGTTTACTGTGAATGGCTACTTTTCTAGATCATGTGCTTTTCGCAGATGAAGCAACATTTGCTAATTGTGGAATAACAAACAGAAAAAATTCTCATTATTATGACACTAGAAACCCTCATTTTGTGCAAAGCATTTTATATGGGTTGCACAAAGTGCAAGTGTTAACACCTGGGGAGGCATCATAGGAAACACTATTGTAGGTCCATTCTTTTTTAATAATACTTTAAATTGTGAAATCTACACAAATTTCCTACAAAATAATTTACCATTGCTGTTAGAAGACCTACCAGATAACGTCATAAGGAGATTGTGGTACTAACATGATGGTGCACCTGCACATTACGGTTCTGCTGCAAGAACACATTTAGATAGGGTATTCACCAATAGGTGGATTGGGAGAGGAAGCTTTATAAGCTGGCCACCGCGGTCACCAGATCTAACCCCTTGTGATTTTTTTCTGTGGCCTACTGTAAAAAATATAGTTTACGAAACACCTCCTACAACGGCAGAGAACATGCAGCAACGAATCAGAAACGCTTTTCTTCAAGTAAGTGAAAACAACATGGCTCAAAATGTAAGTCTGTCGATGCAGAGGCGATTAAGAGCATGTGTAGAACAGAATGGAAATATATTTGAACACATTTCAAATTAATTTTGTTTTATTATTGAAAAATTACAAAATGTAATTCTAAAGCTAATAATAAAGAATTAAGAAACAGGTGTTTGTAAAAGTTACTTTGTTTGATATCATTTCATGGCCAACCAACTATTAGATGCACCGCATATTGAATATTATAAACATAGGTATATCCCATTAAAGGGTTATAACTTCGAAAATACTAGAAATAAGTACTATGTTATTGGAACCATTTTAACGGCAATTTTACAAGGAATTTGCTGACTAATAAAAAAATTATAGGTTCAATTAAAAAAAAAATAAAAAATAGCCTTTAAACTTCGATAACTTTGGCACGACATATTTAACACTCTGTATATGTTGTCACGTTGTTCACCCTCAAAACATATAACGTGTTAGTCCATAAATTGGTAACAAAAAAGTTACGTGAGGCACTGCACCCATTTTCAGGCTAAGACTTAAAATGTTAGACGCTGCAACTGTCAAGATTTTAACAAAATTTGCAATAAAACCAAAACTAACAGTTGTAAGTGCACATTGTCATATATCATTGCAAAGATAATTTGGGTGGCTATCATCATAATAACAAGAAAGTATAGCAATCTATTAAAAAAAAAAAATTGAAAGTTGTTGCGGAAATTTGGAAAACTCTGTAAATATATAAATAAAATTAGAAAATGCACTGTATCATACTACATGTGTACGTAAAATTTCATTGTTACAACTTTATTAGTTTTCATGCTAAGCTCCGCCGACACACTATTGCCGCACCCGGTATATACATATTAGATTCAATTAGTTGGCGATTTGAGGATTTGAGGTGTGTTTACGTCAATATGTATATATTGAAAACAATCCTACATGTTTCGGCAAATGACCTTTCGGCCTTTTCAAAGAAATTTCAAATATAAATATTTATATTTGAAATTTCTTTGAAAAAGGCATGCAAGATAGTTTTAAATATTTACATATTGAAGTAAAGCAGACCTTAAATCGCCAACTAATTGAATCTTCTATAACATGCAAAGGTAAAGAAATAATTATATATAGGTATATATATATACATATATATATATATATATATATATATATATATATATATATATATAGATTATATTCTAGTGGATCAACCCTTCCTTTCCTTGGAAGCCTAAATAAGAAATTATTAATAGTATGTTAATAGTTTATGAAGTAAACCAATTTAAAAGCCAAGTTTGACAGCCATGTAATGTATGCTTCAGTGGATTAATTTTATTTTACCAAGTTATGACTTCTAAATTAACTCATTACCCCAATAAAATTCGTTATTTATATCTTTGCATTAAAATTAACTCGATTTTTTACAGATGTTATCTATAAAATACCATGTTACGGTTGCGATAATTACTACATAGGCCAAACTAAACAATATTTATACAAAAGAATACGAGCCCTCAAGTAACAGACAAAACTCCTTTATTTAAACGAAAACTACAAAGCGATCACCATTTCGATTTTTAAAAGGTACAGATAATCGATAAAGACCAACACACAATGAAAAGGGAAATTAAAGAAATGATTAATGTCAAACAAGAAAAAAATTCAATTAACAACAGAATTGATATAAAAAATCTAAGCATTATATACTGCTTATATATATTATAACCTAATAATGTAACGATCGGCAATTTAAAATAATGAATATATATTGTTATTATGTAAATATCTATCATATGTTATTTAAATATCTGTACACTGCCTTATCATGCTGGCAGTTCCATGTTTAGATCCCTGACTAAGCTGTCCGAGTAGGTTTTCGGGGTTTTCCTTCTCGTTGAATATGAATGCCGACAAATTAACATCTTAAGTCGCTCCACGGGAGCAGACATAATAATAACTTATAACATGCCAATACTCCGTAATTGACCTCTTGCTGTCGAGAGTTCTGAGGCATGAATTATTATTATTAAACTTGAATGTGACTTTGAATATTTTAATTTTGTCCGTAACGACTACAGATATATAAATTTGACATTAATATACTGTCATTTATATTTTAAATCTCTTCGAAAAAGCACTATGTGCTGAAACATGTAAGACTATTTTAAATATATACATATCAAAATAAAACAGACCTCAAATCGCGACTAATTTAATTTACTATAACATGTAAAGGCAAAGAAATAATTATCTATCTATATATACAGTATGACTGAAGTTTCATTTTGTTTTTTTTGGGGATATATTCTAAAAAATATAACAAATAAAATAGTAAAAAATTTTTCTAATAAAAGTCTAGAAACGCCAAAAATTTTTTTTTTATTTTCAATTTTTTATTTTTTTTTGGCGTTTATAGACAACTTTGATTAGAAAAAATTTTTACTATTTTATTTGTTATATTTTTTAGAACATATCCCCCGAAAAAAACAAAATGAAACTTCAGTCATACTGTATATATATACATACTATATTAAGTTAGAGTATATACTGCTTAAATTTTTTATATCACTTCTGTTGTTAATTGATTTTTTTTCCTGTTTAATACTAATCATTTCTTTAATTTCCCTTTTCATTGTGTGTTGTTCTTTATCAATTATCTGTGTGTTTTCAAAATCAAAATGGTGATTGCGTTGTAGTTTGTGTGTAGATAAAGAAGCTTTGTCTGTTTTAGAGTATTTGTGGGCTTGTAAAGGGTGTTTCAATAAGAGCGCAAGATTTCAGTGCTCAATAAAACATGGTTTTCTGTAGCAAAGTATTGAAATATTTATTGATTTAGAAAATATACATTTGGGAATTATGTATGAAACAAAATATCTTGTAAATGGCCGCCGCGGCTTTGCTGGCATATGCGTACACTTTTGACGAAATTTTCAATAACGTTATTGAATACATGTGGTGGTATTTCATTGGTACAGCGTCTAATTTCGGCTTTCAATGCTTCGATGGTTGCAGGCTTCTTGGCATAAACCTGTGACTTCAGATAACCCCACAGCCAGAAGTCTAAAGGCGTTAAATCGCAAGAGCGTGGAGGCCAATTCTGGTCACCTAATCGGGAAATGACACGACCAGGAGCAAACTCGTGCAAGATCGTCAATGTTTCACGGGCGGTATGACATGTGGCACCGTCCTGCTGAAACCACATGTTGTTCGTTTTCGAAGAAAAACGGTCCAATTATTCCTACAGACCATGATGCACACCATTGTGGATGCATTGCTTTCTCATGAATCATTCGTGGATTTTCTAAGCCCCAAATGCGACAGTTTTGCCTATTAACGAAGCCATCGAGGTGAAAATGGACCTCATCACTGAAAATGAATTTTGTTTGCAAAATCAGCAGGTTGCTCAAGGATCCAATTGGTGAATTCTCTTCGCTGTTCATGGTCTACTGGCAGAAGTTGTTGAGTCAGTTGGATTTTGTAGGCATGCAGCTGTAAATCTTAAGTGAGAATTCGCTGAAGAGTGCCTGTTGAAATGTCCAATTCTTGTGCCCGATGGCAAATTGACGTCTCTGGCCTTTCAGTCACACTCTCGCGAACTGCCGTGATGTTTTGTTCTGAACGACCTCTACGAGCTCGTATCGTGTGTTTTACATCACTAACCGAACAGGTACTTTCGAATTTTTCGATTATTCGTGTAACCGTAGATGAATTAGGCACATTATTTCGACCGAATATTGGACGCACTTTACGAATAGTGGCAATTAAACTTTCACCATTTTCATAATAATTTTTGACAATTAGGACGCGTTGTTCTACCGTTTAATGCTCCATGTTTACTAACTCCCATCTGTCAACTTTCGATCTGCCACGTCATAATCATGTGACATTATGACTGTCAAAAATGGCGCGCAATTCAAATCTTGCGCTCTTATTGAAACACCCATTATAAATGGCATAGACAAAACCTAATAGATTTCAACACTAAAAACAAACTTCGCATTTTTAATTCCCAACCTCCATCAATATATGCTTTATCAAAAATCCACAAAAATAATATCCCTTTAAGACCAATAGTACCTATCTAACATACAAGCCCCTACTTATAATATAGCAAAATTCCTAGGTGACAGCAAATCTAAGATGTTAGGAAAAACAGAATATCATACCAAAGACTCATGGCAATTTCAAAAATTTCATCAAGGAACAAAAAGTACCAACTAATCACAAAATTATATCACTTGATGTAGAATCTTTATATACTAACATTCCTACAGATCTTGCTATAAACATAATAGATTTCAAATGGGATGAAATTAGTCCACACACATCACTAAATAAAAACGAATTTATTAGCGGTATACACTTTTGTCTCGACAACACATATTTTCAGTACAAAAATTCCTTTTATAGTCAAACATTTGGTATTGCCATGGGCTTCCTTTAGCTGTTCCTATAGCAGATCTGGTAATGGAATATTTGGAACAAAACGTCATCAATTCATTAGATTTTCACACTATTTTCTTCAAAAGATATGTAGATGACATAATAACATGTATTCCGACTAATAAAATAAACTATCTTTTTAATAAGTTCAACAATTTTCACAATGAAAATTCACTATTGAAGAAGTTGATAACAGTATAAATTTTCTTGATATATCTTTAAGCTATGATAGACAGGGTACTATTTATACAAATTGGTACAATAAACCCACAGCTTCTTTTAGATATATGAATTACCACTCAAATACACCTACAGTATTCAATAAAATGATTATAAATAATTTGACTGATAGAGCAGTAAAACTATCACATACTCAATACAGAAAAGATAACATCATGAAAATTAAAACAATCTTAACAGATAATAATTATCCACTACAACTTATAGACCAAACAATTAAAAAAAGAGTACACCAAATATACAACACTGCAGACACCAATAAAAATTTGAACAATGACACAACATATATCACGATTCCATATGTTCCACAACTATCAGAAAAAATAGCACACTTTAAAAAAATATGATATAGCTACAACATATAAACTTAGTAATACTAATAAACATTTATTTTCAAAACTTAAACCTAAAATAGAAAAAAATCGAGATACACATGTCATATATAAAATACCATGTCGCGATTGCGATAGTTTCTACATAGGTCAAACGAAACAATATTTATACAAAAGAATACAAGCCCACAATTACTCTAAAACAGACAAAACTTCTTTATCTACACACAAACTACAACGCGATCACTATTTCGATTTTGAAAACACACAGATAATTGATAAAGAACAACACACAATGAAAAGAGAAATTAAAGAAATGATTAGTATTAAACAGGAAAAAAAATTCAATTAACAACAGAAATTATATAAAAAATTTAAGCAGTATATACTATAACTTAATTGTGTAACGATCTGCAATTTACCATCATTATATATATATTTTTTTTTGTTAAGTATAATTATATATCTTAAGTTATTTAAATCTCAATTACATTTAAATATTCTATACAATTACTTATCATGCTGACTGTTCCGTGTTTTGATTCCTGTCTGGTTGTCCGAGTAGGTTTTCGTGGTTTTCCTTCTCGTTTAAGGCGAATGCCGACAACTTTGCATCTTAAGACGCTCCACGGGCGTATACATAATAATAACTCATCTCTTGCTTTTCCCTGATTTTGTTGTTTATCTGTTTTTGGAATACTAAGGCATGATTTATTATTATTCAGTTGGAATGTATCTTTGAATAATTTTATCCATAGCAACTCAATTATATGACATTTGTATACTGTCATTTATATTTTGTATCCTTGATAAAGGCATCATTGCCGAAACATGTAGGGTTGTTTTAAATATATATACTTTGCAGTAAACCAGACCTTTAATCGCCAACTGATTGAATTTACCATATCATACCAAGGTCGCGAAAATATTATATATATATATTGATAAGATGTTAGCTGTGGTGTGATTGTGTTTTAATAGTTAACTTATATTGAGCGCCAGTGATTAAATTAATCACAATTATTAAACTGCGTCCTCTGTACACATAAAAAGGCACTAACTGCAGTCGAAGAGCAAGATAATTTAGTAAATAAAATAATTACTACCTTCAGGGTTCTAAGTCGGTCTTGAACTATCTCCTTTTTGGTAATTTGGTGTAAATAATATGCTAAACTCATCAATTAAACGTTAAAAAATAATACGACAGTATGAAATGATAAAAAAAAAATATATTGAGCTAAAAAATAGAAATATGTAACAAACATATGATATGAACTAGTGTTTATAGTAAAAATAATGAACTTAACCTACGTGAATCTAATATGTTGTATTGAATAATATACTTGTGGACAAAACTACGTTACCTAACAAATAAATGTATTGCTTATATGAATCTGGTGAGTACCACTGACTTATTTTACATGGTAAACTATACTTATAGCAATAAATCTTAGTAAAAACGATGTTTAAATATTAAAAATCGAAGTTAAAGCAAGTTAGATTCTCTTATTCTGAATTGGCTTATTATAATGTGATTTTAATACGTATTGATAGAATAAGTTGGACGTCAAGAACCTGTGTTTCACTGGATATACGGCGTTGGATCTGGCTGGGCTCGTAGCTATGTATTTCCAAGTCCGGTGTTCTAAAACTTGGTCTCGGGTTGCCTCTGATAGTTCTCCCAATTGACCCACGCTTCACCGCTGGAACACTGGTGATGATGCTATGGACGATTGTCGGTGTATCTTCGATGATAGCAGACTCGCTTATACGTCAGCAGGTTGGCCGTTTAATTATGCTTCTATTTTGTGCACTTTGGATGTTGTATTTAAAGATTTGTTAGAATAATTGAAATTAAAACTTGGACATTACGTAAAAAAAAATACCGCCATCGGTTGTAAAATTCAATCTCTCTCCGCGTCCCTCGTTATTCTTTTATTCTCACCGCCTATTTTAATGTATACTAATAGCCTCGAAATTTAATTATCCCAACATCGCTTTGTGTTTATATTTTAATTGATATTACATTCTTAACTTAATCATAACATTTTAATAATAATTTTCAAATACGGTTTGTCTTCGGGTGAATGCAGGTTATGTTGTTGTTATGAATTTCTAGATGTATTCATTTGTGTTCAATCTAAATTTTAAAAGAGGGCGTGTCTAATCGGTATCAATACAATACTTCAATGTAGATAAATTAGATACCGTTATTTACGCGCGAATAATTTGAATTATGAAATTTGAATTAGAAATATAATAATAAGTTATAAAAGTAAAAATAAATTGATTTGTATTACTGTTTTCGTTGTATTAATTTATTTACATGTTGATACTAATTTTACAAGCAAAATTCGTCAATTTCACCCTTTTTGTAATTAGTTATAAGTATTGTTCTATCTGTTCCTCTAATTCAGAAGCTGATTTATGGGTGCTACATGAACCATAACAATATATATATATATATATATATATATATATATATATATATATATATATATATATATATAATGTTGTAGTTCTTCTGATGCTCATAATTTCTTTCATTTAGATGATTTCTTGGACAGAAATGTTATATCTGAAATTTAATGTTTTTAAAAATATATAATTTAATAGCCAAATTTCTGTATAATTTATGTAAAATCATAATTAGATTTAGCAATATTGATATCGTATATAATTGTAATTTGCATTCTTTTTATTGTTGTTACTTGCTTTTAAATTAAATTTTTAGATTATATTTTATGTTTTCGTGATACTAAATCTGATTCTGATCATTTTTTTTTTGTAATCGAACTGCTATAATCGTTACTGTATATTACGTGTCTAATTAACTTTTATTTCTAAATTTGTAATTGCAATTACGTGAGATATGCCCATTAACCTTCTGAACAATCAGTCAGAGTTATTTTTATCTCTGGCTCATGTAAGATTTTCTTTAAAGAAACACTTTAAATTTTTCCTTACTAAATTGTCAAAATGACTTTTAATTTAACTTTTGAACTTACTGTATTTATTCCAAAGAAAATCTGATTCAAAAATGTAAATTTTCTAATGGGAGTCATGACAATAAAAAAAAAGGATAAATAAGATGTGTTTTTTTTGCACGGAATTGGTGAAGATTGTTATATTTAAAGTTATCTCTTCAAGTTTATTAATTTTAAAGTAAAAACCATAAGAATTCGATAAAAAGTAGTGTTTTATTAATAAAATATTGGGAAATACCTTGCTGTTAGAATTCTCTACGAGTGGATTATTCCCAGGAATCCTTATATACAGTTTTAAACGTTATATCCTCGTCACAGTTATTATTTGCATTTATGCAGAGTTTTTGATGGAGTTTCCAGTAATTACATTGGATTCTGAGGGATAAATTACACCTTTCCCTGTTTATTATATTAACACATAACCTTGCTGAAACCTACGTTCACCAGGATCATAAGCCGTTCTATATTAGGATCATTTCTACTAGATGTGACAAACCAGATTATCGTGATCTTCCACAACTGTAACTGACGATCTACATCGTGGTTTTTAATATCATCCAGAAGATACACGTACTTCAGGTTTATTGTTACTGTTTATACCAATAGTACAGGTATTTCATACTTTGTTGTCTGTAATTTTCCTCAAGATATAACATTTCCCACAAGTCTAAAACATTTAATTCCACGTAATTCCAAAATAATAATCACTTTTCAATAATGTTTATATTTGCAATATAAAAATCTTTAATAATTGATGCACTAGGATAGATCTTGTTTTATGTTAATTTGGGGTAGGCTTCCCATTTTACAGTATAATATAGGGAGTAACATACTCACCTAACATATTCAATTTGTATCTTGTTTTATTTATTTAAGAAAATACAACAGTTTAATTCTTAAATATATTTATTACAAACATATACATATTCGTATTATTTTGTGTACTTAATTCCTGATATCCGAAAATCCGGATCCCGCCTATAGACCCGAAGATTAAGCAGTCACAGCTCCTATTTCATTTAATTTTCCTATTTATTTATTTTTCTATAATTAATATTCATTCTCATAATTATTATCCCGGGTCTTTTATATTTATTACAAAATTGGCGCTAGCAACGTTGGGGCAATTTAACGGTTGTTTAGATAGAGGGTGTTGAGTACATAGAATAAAGGTAATTTATTAATTTAAAATATCTTATATTATTGACATAACGACATTAATAGGGAGTTGTGTGTGGTGTGTTCTAATTCTACAAAATATTAATAAAGAAAACGTCGTTATATTTATTTATTGACTATCTATAATACAAATATTTACAATATAGTATCATATTTTTAATAACACTTTTCGTTATTCATATAATAAATTTATTTGCGAATAATATATTAATATTTATATCTCTTCGACTATGGAAACAAGATCTCGTTCAGGATCTAGTATGGAAAGATCTGATGATGGTCAGGAGAAAGGGGAAGGAGAAAGATCGACTATACCAGTAACTCAATCTGTTCGTGAAGAAATGCCAACAGACCAGATGAAGGTTTTGTTTGAAGCAATCATGGGAATTAAAAGTACGAATGAGAAGATAGAAAAGAATCAACAAGATATGAGGGAGGAAATAAGGATAATGAAGGATGAAAATCAACAAGATCTTAAAGAAGAAATGAAGATGATAAACGAGAAAATAGAACAGAATAAACATACTCTTAAAGAAGATATGAAGATAATGAATGAGAAAATGGAACATAACATTAATACTAAACTAGAAGATACAATTAATTTACAAAATAGACAATGGGGATTACTTTTGAAGGATTCCGAAGAACGTATTCAGGCAAATGTGGAAATAAAATTGTCTTTACAGAAAGAAGAGGTTACCACAATTATTAACTCGAATAAAGACGTTCTGGAGGAGCAGATAGTTAAACATCAGGAGAAATGTTTGCAGAATTTTAATACAGTCAATCTAAGGTCTTTGGAGTACGAAGATATTTACAATAAAGAGATCAACGCGGTGAAGAACAATTTACAGGATTTGTTGAGGGATCAGTGTAGCAACAAGGATTTTATCGACACTGAAATAAGGAGTATGAGGGATACTATTAATCAAAGATTAGTAACAACAAACTATCAATCTTATGGTCTACCGCTGCTGAGAGTTGAAAATTTAATTACTTTTAATGGCGACGTTAACATAGTACATCCGTAACTTATTTAACTTCAATGGTGAGGTATTTAGAAGATATACCAGATCAAAAACAGCGGTTGTATATATTGAGAGCTACCCTGAAGAATAGTGCATTAGATTGGTTTATGCGCATAGAAGAACATTGCGCTGATCTTAATAAATTTGTTGACCTTTTCAAAAAGAATTTCTGGGACGAAACTCAGCAGAATCGTGCCAAGATTCGCTTACTTACAGGGAAGTATAGATTGGGATCAACATCACGAGAGGCGTATGCTTCAAAGATATATAATAGTTGTAAATATGTCCCTGATTTGGACGAAGCTTCAATAGCGCGACAGCTTTTGAATCACTATATTCATACGGATACGCACGCGATTATTTGCCAGAGGGTGAATGATATGAATTCGTTGATGGACATTCTTAGGAGGTTGGATGATTATTCCGAGAATAATCAGAGAATAGGTGATAATAACAATTTTAGAGGTATGTATAATCGAAATTATAATTTTAATAACCCTATGAATATGAACCGAACTTTTAATCAACCTGATCTTCATAATAATCAGACTAATAATCATGTTATGGATAATCTTCGTCACAATTATAATAATAATAGAGCTCCATTTAATATTTATAACAGGAATTTTAACTCACGTCCCCAGAATTTTAAAAGAAATGATATTCGTCAAAATTCCAATTTCCCACAACCGTCAAATAATAGATCTTATAATAATAATTACAATAATTTTAATCGTTCTTCATTTAATAATAATAATAATTTCGGTCATAATTTAAGAAATAACCATTTTTCTAGAAAAACTAAATATAATGATAATTTTAATTCGAGAGGACGTGGACATATTAATAATATACAACGAAGACATAGATCTTTGTCACCGACTGTTCCAGAACTCGAATTTACCACAAAAAAAACTTCGATAAAAAAACAGGACTTATACAACAATCCGATTCCCAGTACCAGCACGACAAACATTTAAGTCGGATCGACTGTAACATACCACATAAATTTAACAATATTTCTTTTTATCAAAACCCCGAAGAATTTATTTCTGTTTATGATAATGAAAATAAAATATTGGATACTTATAATTTACCTATTATTAAAATTAAATTAGATGATGGCATTATCAATTGTTTGATAGATACCGGTGCAGAGATATCATTGATACATGAGGACAAGGTGAAACTAATAAATAATTATGAGGACAAAATCATTAAAATTAAAGGCACGGATATAGTCGCCGCTAATAAGAGACGGATAGGATCAATCAATCAAAGGATTACTACAGATATCATTATAAATAATCATAAATACATAATACCTTTTTATATGATTGAAAAACTTCAATATGACGCTATTATAGGTATTGATAATATAAAAGTTTTAGGTATGGTTATGGATTTCTTGGAGGGTAAGATTTTTATTAAAGATAATATAATTAATTTAGTTGAAACGTTTACTGGGGAGGAAAAAGTTGAGTATTTTAAATATAAAGAAGATAAGTTAAATGAAGAGATAAATAATGTTATGTTTAGGATTAATATGGTTAAGAAGAAGGAAAATGTATGTGATAGTTTGGAAGATGGTTTAAATATTGAATATATGAATATAAATAATGATTATAATGGAGTGGAAAATAGGTTGACGGGATTAGGATTGAATAATTATGAAGAAGAAAATGTTTTGGAGGTGAGAGATGAAGCGAAAGTTGGTAAAACAGTAAATAGTTCAGAGGAGATAGAGGAATTAATTATGAAGCAAAATATTAAAGATGACCATGTTTCTCATAGATTAATTGATATCTTATATAATAACATGCAGTTGATTAATGATGCTATTGTGTTTGCTAGAAACTACGAACATGTTATTAGAATTGATAAAGAAGATCCTTTAGCAAGCAAAAACTATCCCATACCCTATTATTACCAGGAAAGAATAAACAAGGAATTGAAACGCTTAGAAGATACTGGTATAATAGAAAGATCTAACACGTATTTTATTAATCCAATTGTTATTGTGAAGAAAAAAGATGATTCTTTAAGAATATGCCTAGATGCACGCGCCTTGAACCTTAGAATAAAACCGGAGTTTGAAATGCCTCAAAATATTGACGTCCTTCTTACAAAATGTGGTAATAAGAAAGAATATAGTAAATTAGACTTGAAAAACACTTTTTGGCTAATTAACTTAGAAAAGAATTCTCGAAAATATTGTGGTTTCATTATAAATGGAGTGGTCTATCAATTTCGAGTTTGTCCTTTTGGTCTAAAAACTTCGCCCGCCGCTTTAATAAGATTTTTACACCAGATATTAGATAAGTACGAAGATTTTACTTTACATTACCTTGATGATATTATAATTTTCTCTAACAGTGTATAGGAACATTTTCAACATCTGACTATTGTCTTAAATACTTTAAAAGAGGAAGGTATGAAATTAAACTTAAGTAAATGTCAATTTTTTAGGGAAGAAGTCAATTATTTGGGATATATAATTAATGAAAAGAATGTTTTATTAGATCCTCAACGTTTAGATGAGATCAGGAATTTCCCTCGTCCGAAGAATTTAAGAACATTGAGAGGATTTCTTGGTATTCTAAACTATTACAGAAAATTTGTGTCAAATTATAGCCAACAAACTTTACCTTTGTTGAATTTACTTAAGAAAGCTGTTAAATGGAATTGGTCGTCAGAGTGCGAAACGTGTTTTATAAAGTTAAAGGAAAATTTCGTGGACAACCTTAAGTTACATCATCCCGACTTTAATTTACCTTTTATAGTGCGAACAGATGCTTCACATCAGACTATTGCTGCAGGACCACATAGCAAAGGAGAATTGAATTTTACATTTTTACAGTATATTTTAAGATTACAAGTCTAATTTATTATCTAATCTGTTACAAAATGCAAGCCAGCTGTTTTCATGTTAATTGAAGAATTTTTATGTTCAAACGGGTTAATAAGAATAGGGGTAAGTCTATTATCGGTCAAATTGGTATGTTACAGATCGAAAGGATATTTTTATATATCAGTCTTAGTTTAATATACTACTTTTAATATTGATTAATATTTGCATTTCGAAAGAACTTTCTAATACAATAATTATAATTTAATTTTTCAATTACTAATTTATATGATACATTTACCTATTTATATGTCTGACATGTTTTTTTTTTTTTTCCTTAAAGTTTCATTTATTCTTTAATGTCTATTACTTTTGTTTTATTTTCTAGAGATACTTTAATAGTGTTTATACTTGACTGGTTTTCTATATATATATATATAATCAATATAATGCAAGATACAATTTTTATATGCACTAACCTATATTACTTTTAATAATAACACTTATTTGCAGTTAAAATTCTTTTTCTTAGAATTTTTCCTGTTAACAATGGGGATTAATGTTGTAGTTCTTCTGATGCTCATAATTTCTTTCATTTAGATGATTTCTTGGACAGAAATGTTATATCTGAAATTTAATGTTTTTAAAAATATATAATTTAATAGCCAAATTTCTGTATAATTTATGTAAAATCATAATTAGATTAAGCAATATTGATATCGTATATAATTGTAATTTGCATTCTTTTTATTGTTGTTACTTGCTTTTAAATTAAATTTTTAGATTATATTTTATGTTTTCGTGATACTAAATCTGATTCTGATCATTTTTTTTTTGTAATCGAACTGCTATAATCGTTACTGTATATTACGTGTCTAATTAACTTTTATTTCTAAATTTGTAATTGCAATTACGTGAGATATGCCCATTAACCTTCTGAACAATCAGTCAGAGTTATTTTTATCTCTGGCTCATGTAAGATTTTCTTTAAAGAAACACTTTAAATTTTTCCTTACTAAATTGTCAAAATGACTTTTAATTTAACTTTTGAACTTACTGTATTTATTCCAAAGAAAATCTGATTCAAAAATGTAAATTTTCTAATGGGAGTCATGACAATAAAAAAAAAAGGATAAATAAGATGTTTTTTTTGCACGGAATTGGTGAAGATTGTTATATTTAAAGTTATCTCTTCAAGTTTATTAATTTTAAAGTAAAAACCATAAGAATTCGATAAAAAGTAGTGTTTTATTAATAAAATATTGGGAAATACCTTGCTGTTAGAATTCTCTACGAGTGGATTATTCCCAGGAATCCTTATATACAGTTTTAAACGTTATATCCTCGTCACAGTTATTATTTGCATTTATGCAGAGTTTTTGATGGAGTTTCCAGTAATTACATTGGATTCTGAGGGATAAATTACACCTTTCCCTGTTTATTATATTAACACATAACCTTGCTGAAACCTACGTTCACCAGGATCATAAGCCGTTCTATATTAGGATCATTTCTACTAGATGTGACAAACCAGATTATCGTGATCTTCCACAACTGTAACTGACGATCTACATCGTGGTTTTTAATATCATCCAGAAGATACACGTACTTCAGGTTTATTGTTACTGTTTATACCAATAGTACAGGTATTTCATACTTTGTTGTCTGTAATTTTCCTCAAGATATAACATTTCCCACAAGTCTAAAACATTTAATTCCACGTAATTCCAAAATAATAATCACTTTTCAATAATGTTTATATTTGCAATATAAAAATCTTTAATAATTGATGCACTAGGATAGATCTTGTTTTATGTTAATTTGGGGTAGGCTTCCCATTTTACAGTATAATATAGGGAGTAACATACTCACCTAACATATTCAATTTGTATCTTGTTTTATTTATTTAAGAAAATACAACAGTTTAATTCTTAAATATATTTATTACAAACATATACATATCCGTATTATTTTGTGTACTTAATTCCTGATATCCGAACATCCGGATCCCGCCTATAGACCCGAAGATTAAGCAGTCTCAGCTCCTATTTCATTTAATTTTCCTATTTATTTATTTTTCTATAATTAATATTCATTCTCATAATTATTATCCCGGGTCTTTTATATTTATTACAATATATATATATATTGAAGTGATTCCGAAGGGCTTTTATGCTAATATACGTACAAAATTAAATGTTTGAATATAAAAAAGTTGATTTTAAATGTGAATTATAAATCTCTATATTATGTGGGCTAGTACAAATTACATATAGATGGGGTTGCATAACACCAAAACTATTATTTGCGCATAATGCAAAGATACATGTTCGTTCATATCCAAGTATTCATAACCTTAACAGCTGTTCGTGAATAACTTTTTACGAGTATTTCTGGTGGGCAAAAGTTTATGTGAAGTTTATGTGCGGCTAGACAGAAGAACACTATTGACTCTTAGGTGATGCATATAAAGATACACCTTTTTAAAGCAGGTTCGGTGACTAAAGGAACACTTACAAAATTAGCAGATGCTAATACAATATTTTTATTCAAAACTACAAAATAAAACGAATGAGATACGGACTAATAAACAAGCTTTTAATGAAGTGAAAGCAAAGATAGTACAGGTAAGTGCATAGAATAATTCAATTAATTTATATAAAAATCATGTATCATGTCACGTGATAACTTAATTTGAAATAAAATCTAGATTAAAAACACGACAAATTAAAGGTGACATGCGTGAAGCTAAACGTAACAATGAAATACTTTGATTAAATTTAATAGAAAATCAGGAAACTGTATTCTTCAATACTTAACTTAGAATATTTATCTTAAATGTAACATAGGTTATGATTAATTTTAAATAAAATAATTTAATGGTGATATCATTAGCGAAATAAAATTAACTTATCATTTTCAAAATTCATAGGATTTATAAAGAGTACTTATGTGGACCAATTGTACTGGATCAGGCAGGTGGATCCTGCCGTAGATGCGGCCTACAGGAATCAACGGCGATCAGATAGCTTCCCCCGCTTGTTGTACGGTCGAACGGCCAGCTTCCCGGCGAACTGCAATTCAAGTTTTCTTGGACACCGGTTACCTTCTGGACTTGCCGAATGCGTTAAACAAGAACTGGATGTATTGGTAAGGTTTTGACTAGATTCGACGTATGGTTTTTTTAGTTTTTTTTACACTTTTTCTTTTAATTTTCAGAGAGACACTTCTAATACGTCTAGGTGTTTTTAATGGAGAATTTTCTAGTGATGCCAATTTTCGTTTGTTTTCCATTCTAATTTCTAAATGGTCCAACTGTATGTATTCTTTTAATCTCGACATTTTATTATAATGAAAATGACAATTTAATCATTTTAAATATACTTATGCTTAGTATAAATTATCTAGTTTATATTTGTGAATACATGTTTGACGTATGAATGTAAATAGTTGTCTATAATACTAATTTTATACTGGGGAAAATTCCCGCGGTTATCTTTTTAAAATTTATACAGTTTTGCCTAAATAAATGGCGTCATTTATTATTAATCAATTAAGTTGAAATATCTTTTGAAATACAAGATATCGAAATGAAATGACAGATACAAATAAAAAGAATAAAATAAATCAATGTGAGAATGAATTTAAAACAATTAAATACGCGAAATCAACTTTATTGATATTACATATGAAGAATTCAGTTTCAATATTTTTTATAATTCTAAAGCTTACATCTATACATAAAAATTCCGTCTTTTGCTCACTGAGGCATTCTTAGGTGTAGTCTCGATCTACATCAATATATATATATATATATATATATATATATTGTTGTGAGGCAAATTACCACCAACATTTATATATATATGAATTTAGTCTTTTATATATCAATAAAATTTTGGAAAATTAAAAACATATATTATACATCTTTAAACTCTAAGGATAAGGAAATATCAAAGGAAATATTAATATATTATGAATAGTTTTAAAATATCCCAATTTATATTAGATTATAAGCATTAGGTAAATAATTCAGAAGGAAATTGTAATTAATTCAAATTTGAACATTTAAATTTACATCATTTCCGTTGTCGGATTATCCAATGATAGTTGTGAATCAAATTTCAAGGGGTCGTTTGTTTTAAACGGCCTCTTTCCGGGATCTTTCAAGATACCCGTCAGAGACGGTCGCCATTTTTCGACGCCATTAGCGTCGTTCTTATACCGCTAATTACAAAATCAGATTTTTAAATTAATTTCGACGATATAACGTATATAAAATATTCTCAATAGATAGTGTAACATATAAGTAATTAGAGAAAAGTCTTTTGAATGTCGGATAACAGTGTTTAGATTAATAATTAATGAAAGCATTATTTTGAAATTGAAAATCCAACATGGCGAATCACTATAATTAATTTGAAAAACTCGAAAATAAAGATTACCGTATTTTGGGAACCTTATGTTATAAATTCACATCCTGAACTTCCTGTCCTTCAACAAGAGCAATTAATTTAGAATTCCGAGAAGTTTTTTGAATATTTAGAAGATCCAAGAGATACTTCCCTTATCCCATATCAATCGAGGCAATATCCTAGTTCCTTCCTTACACCCGGATCATACTTAGCATCCCATTAAAGAAGGTACCTAAAATTATACACATAAAGAGACATTAATTTGATTATATCGTTAAATTGATCGATAGAATTGGTAAACTATTCTTATTCATTTTAAAAAACTATTCAGAATATTTTTCTTAAACTAATAAATTCATTTCACTCACTTTTTGAACGTATATAGACCATTTTGGTTCTGAATCATTTACTGGGATTATATATTGGATGTGTTTCACCTCATTTAGGGTAATAATATTCCGAACATTTCGATTTTCAGTACAATCAGGGTGATATTGCACCATAAGTTTGATTTTTACAGTTAGAGTTTACACAACTCATGTTTCCTTTGATACAGCCTTTGCAACGTTCAGTAGTTTAGAATAATTATATTTCCTAATGAATAAATACATAAGTTTAGGTGTTTGTAATATTAAAATATAGAAAAAAAAAGCATATACAAAATTGAATACCTACCTGTAAAAGTATACCTATATCTTAACATCGTATTTGTTGTTTTCTTACTAAAAATCTTGAAATTTGATAAATAAATATATTATTTTTTTTGTCTGACATTTGCATTTTCTTTTTTGTTATATTAGTGAAGTTACTTAAGTTGCTAGATAGGTCTCTTTAGACTACCTATCCTAGTTAGTACTAAACCCCTTTTCACCTTGGGAGTTATAGCCAACCGGACATAGATGTCATTTTGGTATGTAAAAGGTTTGAAGGATTGATATATGTGTTTTTTTATTTTTGATATCGATAATGATCATTATTAGAAATTGATGATATAAATAAAGATTTGTTTTATGGTTTATGTATGTTTATTTCCACAGCAATAACGAACCAATTTACACGAACCTGAGATATTTTGTAATTATCAGTAAGAGTCTTATCATTGTATACCGAATGTTGTAAACTGCCGCGCCTATTTCACTTAGCAATTTTAAGTGTAAAAACATATTGTCGCTGTTGCATTCCGTAAGCGTTTTCGCTGGTGGGTTTACTACATTATATATATATATATATAGAGAGAGACTATAAGTATTATCGACCGTACTGTATAAGTAAAAATTAATTAACGGGTGAGCGGTCTGTCAAGTAAAAAAAAAACTCCTTTATTTCACTCTATATTTCATAACGGATTTGTTACTTCATCAGGAGTGTAATTGAGAGTTAAAATTCAGCACACAACGACACTAAACATGTTAAAATTAATCAAATTTAAAACATTAAATTAAGATGATGTTGGTTTATCGTCAACCTTTTAAAAACTGTTTTTTTAATGCATGACTTATTATTATTCAATTGGAATGTATCTTTGAATAATTTTATCCATAGCAACTCAAATGTATGACATTAATATACTGTCATTTATATTTTATATTCCTTGATAAAGGCATCATTTGCCGAAACATATGGGGTTGTTTTAAATATATATATTTTAAAGTAAAACCAGACCTTAAATCGCCAACAAATTCAGTTTACCATAACATACAAAGGTCACGAAACAATTATCTTTATATATATATATATATATATATATATATATATATATATATATATATAGTGTTTATAAGAATTTTATTTTTCTTATTTATTTTATTGGCCGTGTCTTAATATTAAAAAATAATAGACTTTTTATTGGTTTAGCGACCTTTTATTGAATTTTGTTGTTTTATTCTACGACGTTTCGACTTTTATTATTATTCAGTCTTTTTCAAGTAACTAGAAACAAGAATTAATACAATGAAAACATGAGAACTGTGTTTGCTTTGTGAGATTGAATTACCAATTAAATTAACAATTAAAGTTAAATTTTAAATTAGATTAATAATGAGGAAGGAAAAATTAAAGTGGTTAAATCTGTATATGAATTGAAAATTTGAATTATACTACAATTACAGTAAAAAAAACAAAACAATGAATGAACAATGAATGACAATAAAACTCACCGTTTTTATTTTTTGGTTTTCAAAAACACGCATTCTGTGTAACATGTGTTGTCTGGGACATCCGAGACCTTTTTTTTATAACGAACCGATCGCACTGGTTGGAATATTGTAAGTGTTTGTGGCTTTGTTAAGAGAGGCTAATTTCTGTTCTATTTTGGAATTTAGCAAATTGGTTAGGACCGTGTTTAGGGGTATGTAGTAAAAGTATTTACAAATGGGCACTGATAAAAAAATTTTTTTGTGGTTTGTGTTTGTGTGTGCGGGGGGGGGTGATTTTATCTATTGTTTAATGAGTGCGTAATAGAGTTTAGACAGTCCATCAATTTCGTTTCTGTCGTTGATTGTTCTGCTGCTCTTGAAAATGTGGATCATTTCTAAGACCTCCCTAGCTTTTGTATTCTTTTTCTGTGTTATTACTTTGGTGTTATCAAAATCAAAATTATGTTTTAGTGTCAATTGGTGTTTTTTTAAAGCAGTTTGATTTTTATTTCAAATTTTCAATTCATTTATACAGATGTAATCACTTTAATTGTCCTTACTCATTATTAATCTAGTTTTAAATTTTAACTTTAACTGTTAATTTAATTGGTAATTCAGTCTTTAATCTAATTTTAATTTTAATTGTTAATTTAATTGTTAATTCAATCTCACAAAGCAAACACAGTTCTCATGTTTTCATTGTATTAATTCTTGTTTCTAGTTACTTGAAAAAGACTGAATAATAATAAAAGTCGAAACGTCGTAGAATAAAACATCTAAATTCAATAAAAGGTCGCTAAACCAATAAAAAGTCTATTATTTTTTAATATATATATATATATATATATATATGGTAAACCTAATCAGTAGGCGACCAAAGGTCTGTATATTACTTCAAAATATATGTATTCAAAAAACTCTAGATGCTTCGGCTGTGTACGCCTTTATCAAGAGAATACAAAATATGAATGACAGGACACAAATGTCAAGTATGTAATATACAGACCTTTGGTCGCCTACTGATTAGGTTTACCATATCATACCAAGGTCACGAAGTTATTATATATATATATATATATATACATATATACATATATATATAATTTTATTAATTAATTTTCTTAGATAATTAAATATACTGACAACAAGACACATGAATGACTTAAAATTGATATTTACATATTTATAGTAAGGGATATTATGTGCTTATACGATTTTTTACTATACACACGCTTGAACTGTTGGGCCCAAATGAGATCGGCTCTTGTAGATTGTCAGCCTTTTTGCTAATATAATATAACCATCTCAAGGAGAGAAAAAGGAACAGGCAGATTAAGTGATGAACAAAGAAAGCTTCGTGTTGTTGCAGGCAAGCCTTATAGAACCAGAAAAGCAATCAATAAGAAACAAGAAGAAACCTAACCTAAATGAGAGTATAAGTTTTGTACTTTTTCCTGGATATTCCTTAACTGTAGGTATTTCAGATTTCTTGCAAGTGTATATTCTAATGTAAATCGTTATCGTAGAACGCAGAATTAAGCTGTTTGAAAGATACTATGCAGAAAACGCTTGTAGCCAAAGTACCTATATTATGGAACTTATTACCATCGCCTCAATTAAAACGCAGGGTCTATATGAAAATGTTCCACAAAGCCGTCGACAGACTACAATTTATTATATAGATACAAATGGCAATGGTAATGTAATTAGTGTATATAAAACAACATTTATGAACCAATTCGGATTAACCAGAAAAAAAAATAGAAACTCTTATAGGCAAAAAGAAATTAGGAGATAATACTTATTCAGATAAAAGAACCCATTCAGCTGCGACCAAATTTACATCAGAAGATAAAGAAAGTGTTCGTGACCATATTTTAATAGTACTCCCCGCGATGTCTTCCTTTATGGGTGCTCTGATTCCACTAAGGGATATATAAGTCCTAATTTGAGTGTGCATAAGTTACACAAGGCTTATATTACCAAATATCCTGAAAATAATGTTACGTTAAAATTTTATAGCAAGGTAATTAAACAAAATTTTCTCAATCTTCGTTTCAGACAACCTAGATGTGCCACTTGTCGAAAATGTGATATTTTATATGACTGAATTAAAGCGAAAGGCGAAAGAAGTTTTGCTGCAAAAGAGGAACTTAAATTATATCATTTAAAAGCTAACAGAGCCAGTACATTAATGAAAGAAGATATTGCTTTATCGCAAATTCCAGGTAATAGACTGTTACTTCTATGCACTTGGAACAAGTAATATTTGTGACAACACTAACGCATACAGATATGTTTTGTGTTACTCAGATTTCCTGCTACAATATCTGTGTTCACCTGGCTCATTTTGATCGTTCATATATGCGTGTGTAGCATGAAGGAGTGGCAGGGAGAAGCGCTAATAAAATTTCATCATGTTTACTACACGTTCTAAATGTGAATGTTCCAAAGGCGGTTGTGTGGAGCGATAACTGCGCTGCCTAAAATAAGAATAGAATGATGATTTTCATCTACATTTTTCTTATCATATGTGGAATCTTTGACGTGAACGAACATAAGTTTCTAATAAGTGGACACAGTTTCTTGCAATGCGACAGAGACTTTGATTTAATTGAAAAAAAGACATTGTCAAGCCATCATACCTGATTCTTTGCATGAGATTATAAAATCAAGTACTCACACAAAAGTTCGAAGTTCTTGACATGTATAAGCGAAATTTTTTTAATATACAAAAAGCGGCTGATGAAGTTATAAATATAAAACAAATGAAAATAAGTAAAGTAGTACATATCAATATAGAAGGTAGACGTTCACACATTTTACATACTAAAGACAGTTATTCAGACACCTGTATATAATATGCAGCATATCCCATTGAAACAGCTTCCAAAAATTAACAGAATTAGTGAATATCAAGCGAAACCGCATTCCGAAAATGAGATCGATTTTATTGAAGGTGAAGAGTACAATAAATTTAATGCAGATATCGCCAAGTCAATTTAAGATGGCACATGGCACTTTCTCTAAATTCTTATTTTGTATTTTTATTTAATCTATAGTTGTTGCAATTATATTACAGTTTATGTTTATAACAACTTAGTGTTGGTTAATAAATACGTTTCATTAGTTCATTTGACGTCTTATTTATTAACATTTATTTAGAATAGTTTTTCTTAATTACCTCAGCTTAATAGTTTAGGCACTTGGCGCTTTTTTTACTTTCACCTTTCAATTGATAGATATTACAAACAAGTCATTCAACATATATTATAAATCAAAAATTAATTTAATTAAATTTATGACAATTTATTGAAAACTGTTATATAAATCTTACTTGCGACTTCATAAGAAATAATTAGTGCAAATAAAAAGGAAAAAGCATTGCAGATCTAAAGAATTAAAACTATCAGTATTTAAAATCATACTTGAGAGTGGATTGATATATAAGGTCTCTAACACCAAAATTAAAGTAAGAAAAGCCAAAATAATGAAACCGGTCACGAAATGAAGAGAATTTATTGACTACAAATGCGCATTATTATTTTCCAACATAATAACCATTTAGTACAACGTACTTCTTCCAACGCTGAATCTATTTCTTCATTCCGTCCATGAAAAAAATTCTTGTTTACTATTGATCCAATAGCGAACACAGCTCAAATTTTATGAGTGTTTGATGAAAAATGTTGACCTTTCAATACCTATAATAATTTCAATACATATAAATGACACTGTTACTCAACAACGGTATACAAGAAAAGTAAACTTTACATGCTAAGACGAGATATTCGAAATTACTGTTTGCAGGTTAAGACTTTCTTCTATCTCTACTACTCACACAATGGCATTGTTGGAAACCTTATATATTAATCCGCCCTCGTATATGCAAATCTCTATGTTGCTTATTATAAAAAGTAATATAGATATCTTCAATTAATACATAATACTACGGTATAAAAGTATTTATTTTAACATAATTATACAAGTCTCCCGTATCGTTATGTTCAAATTTTGGGAGTGTAAAGTAGACTTCATTTCAAATAACAAAAACGCAAAACCTGTATATCCATTTTTATTTGTTTCAAGTTACAGATCTATGAATGTGATTGTCAGATAATGAAAAAAAATGTAATCCTAAAGTCAATACAAACTGATTTTATTTAAAAAATGTTATACGATTCAATAACATTCGTCTAAATTATATATATATATATATATATATATATATATATATATATATTTATATATATATGTTGTGTGTTTAGATAATTTCTTAGCCGTTTATTAAACATAACAATTGATAAATTATTGGAGTTTTTCGGCTTTTATATGAAATATTTACAAATATCAAATTAGAATGTATGTAATTACAGAGTAAGTGGGGATGTAAACATTGCTGTCTATAAATTACAAAGCAAATCATACGAAACTTTTTTATTTGAAAAATATGGTCTACGTTGGGACTCGAACCCAAGTCTACAAGTTGCCGGGCTGTCGCTTTTATCACTTAGCCACAATAGACCCAGGTTCAAGCTATTTAGAAATCCATTATAAATAAAGACGGCAGACTATGTGCCCACACTGTTAAATTTAATAATACACATAAGGTGTATTAGATAAAAATGTAGATTTTACAAAATTAGGGCAACTTTTTACCAATACTGAAGATCCATTGTACAGATACAAAGAGCACTTTAACTATGCAAATATAACATGTCTCAACGTCGAACAATGCTTCTCAGTATATAAACATATATATATACATCGCTACGTACGAACCCTTCCGAGACTACATATATTATAGTGCAGTTTTTTCATCGCGCACATCCGCATTTTTTTGCAACAATGTAAACATGTTGGGTAAGTTATTTATGTTTTTTCTTAACGTTTTGTATAGGGATTCGATATATTTATTTTTAAAAAATTTAACCGTGTATTATTAAATTTGACAGTGTGGCCACATAGTCTGCCGTCTTTAATTATAAAGTAACAGTGTTAATGAATCAGATGTCAGTTATTGAATGTATATGTCAAGTTGAAAGCAGAAGTCAGTTTTGAAAGCTCATGTCAGTTTTGATAGCAGATATCAGTTAGTGAAAGCAATGTCAGTTAATGAAAGCAGATGTCTGATTTGAAATCAGGTGCCAGTTATGAAAGCAAACGTAAGATTAGAAAGCAGATGCCTATTTTGAAAGTAGATGTGAGTTATTGAAAGCAGATGTCAGTATTTTGAGAGCAGATGTCAGATTTGAATGTTGGAATAATAATAATTTATCAATTGTTATATTTAATAAACGGCTAAGAAATTATCTAAACACTCATATAGCTATGGAGTAATAATTAACATTTCCAACATACAAATCTGACATCTGCCCTCAAAATACCGACATCTGCTTTCAATAACTCACATCTACTTTCAAAATAGGCATCTGCTTTCTAATCTGACGTTTGCTTTCATAACTGACACCTGCTTTCATAACTGACACCTGCTTTCAAATCAGACATCTGCTTTCATTAACTGACATTTGCTTTCACTAACTGACATCTGCTATCAAAACTGACATGAGCTTTCAAAACTGACAACTGCTTTCAACTCGACATCTACATTCAATAACTGACATCTGATTCATTAACACTGTTACTTTATAATGCATTTCTAAATAGCTTGAACCTGGGTCTATTGTAGCTTAGTTGTAAAAGCGACACCCCGGCAAGCTGTACACTTGGGTTCGAGTCCCAACGTAGACCATATTTTTCAAATAAAAAAATTTCGTATGATTTGCTTTGTAATTTGTAGACAGCAATGTTTACATCCCCACTTACTCTGCAATTACATACATTCTAATTTGATATTTGTAAATATTTCATATAAAAGCAGAAAAATTTATCAATTGTTATATATATAACAATTGATAAATTATTGATAAATTAAATTTTTTTTGCGTTTTTGGTACTTGAAATGAAGTCTACTTTACACCCCAAAAATTTGAACATAACGACACGGAACACTTGTATAGAATCATAAGGGAAATATTATATCTATACTTATTTAAAAAACTACACTTATACGCAGGTAGAGCAGCAGGCGGTTTATACGCTGCAGCAGACTCTGGTGCAGGTTCTTCTGCTGGAGCTGCTATTGGTGGGGTGAAAGGCGTTTCTGGTGCAGTTGGAGGATCTTTTAGCGGAGCAACAACTGGCGACGCTTACGTCTCGAAGACTGTTGATTACGAGTCGCCTGTAGTAGTAAAAGAAACAATTCGAGAAACACCACAAGTCCAAAAAACATATATTGAAAGGACAGTAATCCCAAACTATGTTGAGAAAACTGTAAGAGTTCCCACCTATGTGGAGAAGACTGTTAGAGTACCAACCGTAGTTGAAAGAAAAGTAAAAGTTCCGGCACCTCCAACTATTATTGAAAAAACAGTAAATGCCCCTGCCGAGACAGCCAAAGTGGAGGCAAGGTAAGCAGTTTCTTACTACGAATTGACCTTTAAAACCTATTTTTTAATCAATTATTTAAAAATATAGAACTATTTTTAACAAGGCGCGAGTGATTAAAAATTTATAATTGATATTAATATTAAATGTAGTATTAATTTCGATAAGTCGGAGTAACTCTTTTGACTTCTTTTTCGTTTCTTATCATATTAATCTCTTAATCTGGCTTGTAGCCTTCCACGATCATTGTCCGTGATTGCTTCTGTGATTCCGGGTTAGAACTGCGTTCTTTTTTACAGCTCCCTTCTTGGCCGATGTATCGTCCACTCTTGCAAGGAACATCTTCGAGGCTGCTACTACTGTTGCTGCACTGAAGCTAGATAAAGTTTCAAAGCATCAACATAAGTAGCAACCCTGAAGCGTTCATATGGAACTGTAGAAAAAACATCGGCCAAGAAGGTAGCAGTGCCAAGGACGTAGTTCCAGTCCAGAATCTCAGAAGTAATCGTATTAATATCTTATCCAAAAATTTAAGAAGAAAGCAGTTATTGTGGACTGACCATTTGACATATTTGACAAAAATTGAACACTATAGTATTTAGTATATTATTGATAGACGTAGTATTATTGGTATTAAATCGTTTGAAATTTTTCTAGGAATAGTATCAACATTATTTCTTTTAAAGCAGTTTTCGCAAACGAATTAAAAATGGTAATCATGTTATAAGTTTACATATATTTACAAATGGTTTCAATACATTGCGAAAACTTTACCATAATGTAGAGACTACAAATTCATAATAAAATAATAACATCCTAAATTTAATAACATAAACAGAAAATATTTCAGTAACGATTATTTTCATTTTCGCCAATTTAACAATGTTACTCTACTCAGTGCTTACAATTTGTATTCAGTGTAATTTGTCCCTGCTGTACTCACATCTGCTTTTATTAGTAACAGCTAATATAACACCATGGCAACCGACTCCGCTTGCATGTATTTATCTCTAACAATTATGAGAGACACTTATGCTAATGAGACAGAAAACGTAAGCTACACGTGTAAGATTATATGAGTGTTCATAGTAATACTGATTTACCGAAGAACCCGAATTTGCCAATCGTCAGGTCAGGTAAATATGAGAGGCGTTCAATCATATGTGAAAAGTCCTTCTTATTATAAATAACAAAATCATAAGTAAAAAAAGGAAACGAATCATATAAGTATTATAAGAGACACCAATGGCTAGAAAACAAGAATGAACCAAGAGAAAGAATTATGAAACTGTAAGCATCTACACAAAGAATGTGTCTACAAATAAATGATGTATGAGAAAATACATCACTTGGACAAAAACTAATTCAGTAGTTAAAGTAAATTAAAGGTAAGCACAATTATAAAGTTGAATAAGAAGAAATTTTTACATACGTGGACACAGAATTCTACAGAAGATCGGATACCAAAAAGGAGATTCAGAATTTAATAATGGCTGAAAATGGAGTCCATGGATTTAAGCAAAATAATACGCATTACAAAAATCTTTAGAAGTTTTAGATTATAAATTTACAAAGCAATTATATTTAGCATGTTCCTTGAAGTGGACATGCTGAAGGTATGAGAGAAGAAATTATTGAACAGATGGGAGAAAGAAATAATAAGAACATACAGTAATTAAACATGTAGAAGATATTAATGTCGGTTGTTCTGAAGGTCACAAATACGAAAAAAATCAAACTGCTTTAAAAAAACACCAAATGACACTTAAACATAATTTTGATTTTGAAAATACCGAAATAATAACAAAGCAAAAAAATACAAAAGCTAGGGAAGTCTTAGAAATGATCCATATTTTCAAAAACAGCAGAACAATCAACGACAGAAACGAAATTGATGGACTTTCTAAAGTCTATTACCCACTCATTAAACTATAAAAGACAACCAACACACCAACACAAACACAAAAACAAAATTTTTATTATTCCCCATTTGTAAATACACATACTATATATCCCTTAACACATTCCCTGACCATTTTGCTATTTTTAAAATAGAATAAAGACACAGTCAAACAAAATATTCGAAGCGGCGCGGTCGTTTCCCTGAAAAAGGGTCGGACAATTTCCGACGACACATGTGCACAATATGAATGTTAAAACAAAACAAACCGGTGAGTTTTATGTCATTCAATGTTTCTTTACTTTATCATTACTTTATTATTAGTTTAATTTAAAAAATTTTTAATTCATTCATACAAATGTAATAATTTTAACTTTTCCTTACTTTATTATTAATTTAATTTTAATTTTAATTGTTAATGCACTCACACAAATTCAAACATATTTTCTTACATTTCATTGTATTAATTTTTGTTTCTAGTTACTTTGAAAAGACTCAATAATAATAAGAGTCGAAACGTTGTAGAAGAAAACATTAAAAGTCATTAAAGGTCGCTAAACCAATAAAAGACTCTATTATTTTAATATATATATATATATATATATATATATATATATATATATATATATATATATATATATATATAAGGTAAACTTAATTATTCTGCGATTAAAGGTCTGGTTATTACTTCAAAGTGTATATATTTAAAATAATCCTACATGTAGGATTATTTTAAATATATACACTTTGAAGTAATAACCAGACCTTTAATCGCCGACTAATTAAGTTTACCTTATCATACCAAGGTCACGAAAATACTATATATATATATATATATATATATATATATATATATATATATATATTACGTATGACTTGCTTTGTAATTTGTAGACAGCAATGTTTACATCCCCACTTACTCTGCAATTACATACATTCTAATTTAATATTTGTTTTTTTCTCTTTATAAGTGTTATGTAATATCATTTTTACGTTATATCTCCGTTCTAAAAGGAGAATATGGCAATATCAACAATATTAAATAAAATATAACAGAAATTTGTATTGAGAGAAAATTGTATGTCTAGCGGTGTTCTTCCAGCATTCTGAGACCGATCCTATATTAAATATGTACAATAGGTTCGTCCTGTATAATTACTGGTAGCAAGTATTCGTTATATTAGGGCGGATTGATATTGATGTTTTTGAAAGGAAAAGACAACGTATGAAAAATGGAGAGATACAATTATATAGAATATGAATCCCAAAAATTTATAGTTAATTACGACGCCAACCCCAAAATTAAAAACCCCTCAACATTGTATTATGTCCCGCCTATGGATTCAGATACCTCTACTGAATTCAGTGGTGGTTCTTGATGAGGTACGATGTAAGTTGCTGCACGGATGATACTGCTTCGAATAATTTCGGACAATTTCGGTGGCAGGTACTTGCTTCTTTGTATAGATAGCTTAACGAAGCAGTCTGATCTGTGAAGCAGCTTACATCGTACGGCATAAAGTACCACCACTGATAGAATTTACTCGCAAATATAGGCTGTAATGTTTATGATATAAAATCTCTAAATGATAACATTGTTTAGACAGCTGTCGATGTTATAAAAACTCTACAAGATACCAGTTTTGTATGCTAAAGGTTCAACAACCTCAATATATTATGTAGAAAAATATCATCTGCTAATTTACAAATTTTAATTTTAAATGTTTCATATAATAAATCCGAAAAACTCCAATAATTTATCAAATGTTATATATAGAGCTGAGGATGTTTGCGGTATAACCATGGTTATATCATGTAACCATAGTAATTTACTATGGTTACATGATATAACCACGGTTATACCGCAAACATCCTCAGCTCTAGTTATATATATATATATATATATATATATATATATATATATATATATATATATATATATATATATATATATATATATATATATATATATAATTGAAACGAAATTATCGACCGTGATATATTAGAAAAAATTAATTTAAATTCGGGTAAGCGGTCAATTAAAAAACTCCTTTATTAAATAACCCTATATTTCGCAACAGAATTTGTCGCTTCTTCTGGGGTAACTACAAGATTAATGAGAAAAATAACAAAAAAAATAACAGTATAAAACAGTAGTAAAAATACTTACAAAATGTAGAGTTGAAAAATAATAAAATTGACGTACAAAAAATAATACAATAAAATTTTTAATTTTAGAAATAGTCTTCTTCTTCTTCTTACTTCACGTATTAGGCTTTGAGCCTGTTACGACCTTTATTTTTGGTCTGCCCATCTTTTACGTGGGCGTCCCGTCGCTCTTCTTCCTTTCGCCTTATATTTCCATATTCTTTTGGGTATCCTATCATCTTCCATCCTTTCTACGTGTTCTCTCTATTTACGTCTTATCATCTCGTTCACATCTTCAACTCCGAGTTCTTGTCTTATTTCTGTGTTCCTCTTCCTATCCATTCTTGTGTAGCCTGCTGCTCTTCTTAGGAACATCATCTCCGATGTTTGGATTCTTCTTTCATTCACTTTGGTAATGGTCCAGCTTTCACTCCCATATATACCACATGGGATTGCCATTTTAGAAATAGTATCACAAGTAATCTTAACTTACTAAAAGACAATTTTATTTATAAACCCCTACACAAGGATCGCAATGTTAGCAAACAAAAATCATACAATGAACTGTTAAAAAGGATACATTCTAGTGGACAATTGTCAAGTGACTTAACTAAATCTTTGACAATTTATAACGCGACCCATCCGAAACTTTACTCACTACCGAAAATTCATAAACCTGACATTCCAGTTTGACCAATCATTTGTTCCATAAATTCTATAACATATAACCTTTCAAAATTTCTTAGCTAAATTTTAACGATCGCGCTTGATACCGACAATACATACAATATCAAATGACAGAATATTCTGTCATTTATATTTTTTATATCCTTGACAAAGGCATCATTGCCGAAACATGTAGGATTATTTTAAATATATACACTTTGAAGTAATAACCAGACCTTTAATCGCCGACTAATTAAGTTTACCTTATCATACCAAGGTCACGAAAATACTATATATATATATATATATATATACATAGATAATTATCTTCGGTAAAGGTAACACTTACCAAAACATGTAAGAGCTTATTTTAAATATATACATATTAATTTACAACAGACCTTCAATCGCCGAATATCTAAATCACTATATATATATATATATATATATATATATATATATATATATATATATAAATGTTTAGATAATTTCTTAGCCATTTATTAAATATAACAATTGATAAATTATTGGACTTTTTCGGCTTTTATATGAAATATTTACAAATATCAAGTTAGTATGTATGTAATTGCAAAGTAAGTGGGGATGTAAACATTGCTGTCTACAAATTACAAAGCAAATCATACGAAATTTATTAATTTAAAAATATTGTCTATGTTGGGACTCGAACCCAAGTCTACAGTTTGCCGGACTGTCAGTTTTACCACTCACCCCCAATTGACCTAGGTTCAAGCTATTTAGAAATGCATAATAAAGTAACAGTGTTAATGAATCAGATGTCAGTTTCAATTAACAACAGAAATGATATAAAAAATTTAAGCAGTATATACTATAACTTAATTTTGTAACGATCTACAATTTACCACCATATTATATTTTTTTGTTATATACCTTATGTTATTTAAATATCATTTAAATATCATATACTTTTGCTTATCATGCTGACTGTTCCGTGTTTTGATTCCTGTCTAGTTGTCCGAGCAGGTTTTCGTGGTTTTCCTTCTCGTTTTGAGCGAATGCCGACAACTTTGCATCTTAAGTCGCTCCACGGGCGCATACGTAATAATAACTCATGTCTTGCTTTTCCCTGCCTTTCCCTGTTTTCTCTGTTTTTTGCTGATGTGGTCCTCTACTGGGTTGTAGCCTAGCATATGCGCCACAAAACTCTAGGGGGTCTGCCCGTTGGGCAGTCTGGTGCCATTCCGCCTTTCCAGCAAGAGTGAGGAACCATGCTACGCGGCGCTAACACGGCGCCGCGCAATGCACACACCACTAGGACCGGTCCTGGGCGGCAACCTGACTAGGCTGCCGTTGACAGCATACACACGTTCGACGTGTGTGCTATGCCCCCGCTTCGGCGGAAAAAGTTAAGATGGCACAAGTGTGACCATCGTCGACCGAGGTAGCCACTAAGAGTGTTCCCTTGGTTAGCGATGAGCAACCCCGTACAGGGTGCGCTTCGCTGGTCTGCGCCTTGCCTCATTGGGGCGGGGGTCAGGCCGTCGAAGTACTGCACGGAATTGTAAAGAAGTTGCCGGGAAAGGGTTGACGGCCCTACGCAACGGCTGGTTTTCCGACCTCTCTAAATTCACGCGACCGGTCACTAAACACACACGAACGCACCGACATACAAAACCCTACACTTACGCTCTCACACAAAACCACACACCCATAGAGAGACGCAAGCTGCCAGTAGCAACCAACACACAAGTTCATACCCAGAAAGAGACACAAATTGCTAGCAGCGAACAACACATATGTTCACACCTTGCTATCTATTTTTTGGAATACTAAGGAATGATTTATTATTATTACTAGAATGTATCTTTGAATAATTTACACCATAGCAACTTAATTACTTGACATTTATATCCTGTCATTTATATTTTGTATTCTCTTGATAAAGGCGTACAGCCGAAACATGTAGAGTTTTTTAAATACATATATTTTGATGTAATTTACAGACCTTTAATCGCCTACTGATTAGGTTTACCATATCATACCAAGGTCATGAAGTTATTATATATATATATATATATATATATATATATATATGTTTTTTAACTGGATTCCGGGTTTTCTTCCGCGTTTCCACTGTTTGGTCTTCGGTGCTGGTTTCTGGACGACGTTTCGGCCAAATCACATTTGCCATCTTCCGGTCTCCGATAACTGTCTGCTTCTGCTTCTGGTTACTGGTAAGCTAACGTAGTCGAGTTTAGGATGGTGGTTATATACCTGATTAGCGTTTTAGTTGAGTGTATGCGCGGCTCCGTGTCGTTGAACCTGTAGCTGGAGTGTACTGGCTGGGTTGCGGTGTAGGTGTTTTTGTTTGTTGTTTGTTGTTGACAACTTCTTTGCTTAATACTGGTTTCCATGCTGTTGGTAGCCCCTGGGTATAATCTCGCAAATCCAAATTATCCGGACGTTTCTCAATTTCGACAGCTTCCCTGATTATTCTGTTTTTCATATGTTCTATGTTCGCAAATAATTTCGTATTAACTTTATCTACGGCGATCAACGTTACAAACAAATAGAAGGCGCACCGCACCGATGGGCTCTCCACTGTCACCAGTAATAGCGAAAACATAGAGAAAACAGCATTAAGAACGGCCACCTATAAACTCAAACTTTGGCTACGACAAAGTCGTGATTTGAACACATGTAGATCACCCTAAGAGCTTCCTGGAACATCTGAATAGTATACATCCAAAAATAACATTGGAAGTAGAATCAAACAATCAACTACCATTACTCGACGTTTTGGTTAAGAAGAAAGTAATTGGAGAATTAAGCCATACAGTGTACCGGAAATCCACACATACAGATCGGTACCTCAACGCACAGTCTCATCACCACCCAGCTCAGATGCAAGCAGTAGTGAAGAGCCTAGTAATAAGATCACAGAGATTAGCAGATGAAGACAACGTCATTCAAGAAATGGATAAACTCCACAATGCACTCCAGCAGAATTGCTTTAGCAAACGGGCAATCAACAAAGCATTAAAACCTAAACGAGCCATACCACAAGAGGAAAAAGAGGAATCAATAGCCAAAACCTACTTACCTTATGTCAAAGGTACCAATGACAGAACATCCAGAGTCCTACGAAGACACTACATTGAAACCACATTCAAGGTAGACAGAAAAATCAGCACAGTCCTTCGGAATCCAAAAACAAGAATGTCTTTAGAAAACCAGGGAGTTTATGAAATTCCATGCCTTAATTGTGAGAAGACATACATTGGCCAAACAAACAGAATGGTAAACGGAAGAAGAGTTGAACACCAAAACTCCGTAAGAAAAGACGAGAAAACTTCATCTTTGGCTCAGCATGTAAAGGAAACGTCCCACACGATAGACTTCAGCAATACGAAATTATTGGCGAACATAGAACATATAAAACCAGAATAATCAGGGAAGCTATCGAAATTGAGAAACGTCCGCACAATTTGAATTCGCGAGATGATACCCAGATGCTACAAACAGCACGGAAACCAGTATTTAGCAAAGAAGTTGTCAACAACAAACACCAAACAAAAACACCTACACCGCAACCCAGCCAGTACACTCCAGCTACAGGCCCAACGATACAGAGCCGAGCACATACTCAACGAAGTTTAACCAACCAGAACGCTAATCGGGTATATAACCACCATCGTAAACTCGACTACGTCAGTTTACGAGTAACCAGAAGCAGAAGCAGACAGTTATCGCAGACTTGAAGATGGCAAAGGTGATTTTGCCGAAACGTTGTCCAGGAACCAGCACCGGTCTTTACGAAGACCAAACAGTGGAAACGCCGAAGAAAACCCGGAATCCAGTTAAAATACATACTACTACCTGCGGAAACCTGAAAGAAAACATATATATATATATATATATATATATATATATATATATATATATATATATATATATATGTGTGTGTATATATATATATATTATTATTATTATTACATATTGCTATGAATAGTGAGTTGAATAGTGAGGTGAATAGTAGTTGAATGAACCACTGTTCACCACAACACTGTCCAACTTTAATGCTCAATCGGTTACTTTTCTTTTATGAGACAGCTTTCCTCTCAGGGTTTCCAATGGGAAAACGTGGTACTTCTCTTCTACAAAATTAACTAGCGCCAGTCAATAGTTCACACAAAGGTAAAGAGAAAGTCACAATGCTCAAATAATTCTTTAAAAAAAAAAATTAAAAAAAATTGGATTCTTTAAAAAATTTAAAGAACTGTGTATAACAATAACACATAGAGGTAAAATTAATTTGCTGAAATTGACCGCAGAGCAAATGTAAACGTCCTCTAATGACTCGCGAACAAATTAAATCTAAATAAATTTCAAAGACATTTTTATTCTCTCACCCTAGATCAACAAACTCAAACATAAACAGATAAAACTATCAAAACCGAAATTACTAAAACTTGCGCGATACCACAAGTATAAAAAACCAACCTTGAAAATAAAACGTTCTAGAATTTAAACGTTAAAAAAATTTACTTGAAACAGAAAAATATAATGTCCAGAATTCACGGTTGGCTCTTGGTGAAACATGATTAATAATTTACTAAATAAATATACAAAGTGTTTTATTTAGAAACAGAAAAATATCTTTATCATTTATATATCTAAATTAATATCAATATATAGAAATTCATACAATTAATATTACTATAAATGCATACAGTAAAGAAATAATAATATAATAAAAATTCGACTTACGAAAAAAGTATATATTTTTTTCTATAACATTCGAGATCACGCCAAGTAAGATTTTGATTAAATGAAAATTACGAATATGCAACCTCGTATAAATTCGGTAATGAATTCAGTAAGCACAACCACTATTAATTCAAAACAAAAACCGAAATTAATTGAAATAAAAGATAAAAAAGTTTTATCTTCCAATACACAACTCTCTTACTTCAATATCAAGACGTGTCTAAAGGAAATAGGATGGCCACCCGGCGAACTACATCCCTGGTCAAAACTAAATCAAAATAACATTAATATTCATACATTATACAGAGTTATCACAAAATTATAATTTAATATTAAAATAATATTTTTCACTAAATGTTGCGGGGAAAAATCTATAGCAATATATATATATATATACATAGGTAATTATTTCTTGACCTTTGTACAATATATTTGATTAAGATATTCTGTGATTGAAGGTCTGTTTGACATTAATATGTACATATTTAAAACAAGCTCTTACATATTTCGGTAAGTACATATCTTTCTCAAAGAATCTGTCATTTATAATTCTTCGATAAAGGTAATACTTACCAAAACATGTAAGAGCTTATTTTAAATATATACATATTAATGTACAATAGACCTTCAATCGCCGAATATCTAAATCACTATATATATATATATATATATATATATATATATATATATGTTATATATATATATATATATATATATATATATATATATATATATATAAATGTTTAGATAATTTCTTAGCCGTTTATTAAATATAACAATTGATAAATTATTGGAGTTTTTCGGCTTTTATATGAAATATTTACAAATATCAAGTTAGTATGTATGTAATTGCAAAGTGAGGGGGAATGTAAACATTGCTGTCTACAATTTAAAAAGCAAATCATACGAAATTTTTTAATTTAAAAATATTGTCTATGTTGGGACTCGAACCCAAGTCTAAAGTTTGCCGGACTGTCGGTTTTATCATTCACCCAGAATAGATCTAGGTTCAAGCTATTTAGAAATGCATAAACACTCATATAGCTATGGAGTAATAATTAGCATTTTCAAACATTCATATCTGACATCTGCTCTCAAACTGACACCTGATTCATTAACACTGTTACTTATATATATATATATATATATATATATATATATATATATATATATATATACCATTTATATAACATTTATATATATATATATATATATATAAATGTTTAGATAATTTCTTAGCCGTTTATTAAATATAACAATTGATAAATTATTGGAGTTTTTCGGCTTTTATATGAAATATTTACAAATATCAAGTTAGTATGTATGTAATTGCAAAGTAAGGGGGGATGTAAACATTGCTGTCTACAATTTACAAAGCAAATCATACGAAATTTTTTAATTTAAAAATATTGTCTATGTTGGGACTCGAACCCAAGTCTACAGTTTGCCGGACTGTCAGTTTTACCACTCACCCCCAATTGACCTAGGTTCAAGCTATTTAGAAATGCATAATAAAGTAACAGTGTTAATGAATCAGATGTCAGTTTCAATTAACAACAGAAATGATATAAAAAATTTAAGCAGTATATACTATAACTTAATTTTGTAACGATCTACAATTTACCACCATATTATATTTTTTTGTTATATACCTTATGTTATTTAAATATTATTTAAATATTATATACTTTTGCTTATCATGCTGACTGTTCCGTGTTTTGATTCCTGTCTAGTTGTCCGAGCAGGTTTTCGTGGTTTTCCTTCTCGTTTTGAGCGAATGCCGACAACTTTGCATCTTAAGTCGCTCCACGGGCGCATACGTAATAATAACTCATGTCTTGCTTCTCCCTGCATTTCCCTGTTTTCTGTTTTTTGCTGATGTGGTCCTCTACTGGGTTGTAGCCTAGCATATGCGCCACAAAACTCTAGGGGGTCAGGTGTCAGTTTGAGAGCAGATGTCAGATATGAATGTTTGAAAATGCTAATTATTACTCCATAGCTATATGAGTGTTTATGCATTTCTAAATAGCTTGAACCTAGGTCTATTGTGGGTGAATAGTAAAAACGACAGTCCGGCAAACTTTAGACTTGGGTTCGAGTCCCAACATAGACAATATTTTTAAATTAAAAAATTTCGTATGATTTGCTTTGTAATTTGTAGACAGCAATGTTTACATCCCCCCTCATTTTGCAATTACATACATACTAACTTGATATTTGAAAATATTTCATATAAAAGCCGAAAAACTCCAATAATTTATCAATTGTTATATTTAATGAACGGCTAAGAAATTATCTAAACATATATATATATAGTAGAGGGGATTTGCCGATTCTGGAGCCACCTCCACCTCATGACCTTGAACTTGACCTTATGACGTCACAACCCAACGACCTTGACCTTGAACTTGACCTTATGACGTCCCAACCCAACTACCTTGACCTTGAACTTGACCTTATGACGTCCCAACCCAACGACCTTGACCTTGAACTTGAGCTTATGGCGTCACTTCAAGGTCATAGACCCTGCAAGGTCATTGACCTTCAATCAACTCAATGACGTCGCAACCCAACCCAATGACGTCATACTTACATAACAATGACGTCACAACCCAACCCAATGACGTAATACTTACGTAACAACCTCCTCCACACTGATATACGAGGTTCAGTCAAAAAACAATGACATCATAACAGACTTAACAGACATTACACAAGTAGCAGGTATCAGGTATCAGGTAGCAGGTAGCAGGTATCAGGTAGCAGGTATCAGGTAGCAGGTAGCAGGTAGCAGGTAGCAGGTATCAGGTAGCAGGTATCAGGTAGCAGGTAGCAGGTAGCAGGTATCAGGTAGCAGGTAGCAGGTAGCAGGTAGCAGGTAGCAGGTAGCAGGTATCAGGTAGCAGGTAGCAGGTAGCAGGTAGCAGGTATCAGGTAGCAGGTAGCAGGTAGCAGGTAGCAGTTAGCAGGTAGCAGGTAGCAGGTAGCAGGTAGCAGGTAGCAGGTATCAGGTAGCAGGTAGCAGTTAGCAGGTAGCAGGTAGCAGGTAGCAGTTAGCAGTTAGCAGGTAGCAGGTAGCAGGTAGCAGGTAGCAGGTAGCAGTTAGCAGGTAGCAGGTAGCAGATAGCAGCTAGCAGGTAGCAGGTAGGAGGTAGCAGGTAGCACAATTAATAATATTTCACAATATTATAATTGCCTTTAAATTGATAATCGCGAAACAAGATTTTACATGAATTTTTAGCAACTCAGTTAATTATTTATCTGAAACGCCACAAGGATACATAACAACCTCCTCCTCATACCAGTACCAGTATCAGTAAAAAAAGCAAAAAAAAAAAAAAAAAAAATACTTACTAGATCTCTGAAACATAACCACACACACCCCCCTAGTGGGGCCACCGAAAACATAACCTCACAATTTAATAAAACACGAGCAGAGAGAAACACAAGTACACTCGACGAAAGCTAGATGAACACTGAAGGAAGTTACATCCGGCGCGCTATATAATTAAGATAACAATTAAAATGAGCAATATAATATTCTATAAAACCAGCTTTAGGAAATTATTACGTCATATTTTTTTAAACATGATAGGACGATTTTTCTTGGTGCAACCTGTCTAGACACTTTGAATATTTCACTATTAAGAGAGCAATAAATGAAAGAGGAAAAAATAAAAAAACATAGCCACACAGTAAGTTTGAAAAGCAAAAAAGAAAAAATACTTACAAGATGGTGGCCCCTCGGAGGCCGTCAGAAGCAAACACCACACACACCCCTCGAGTCCCCTTGTGGGACCCTCTGAAGCACCCTCCGAAACATAACCGCACACGCCTGGACCCCCCTCCCCCCCGTAACATCACAATTGAATAAAAACACCTGAGCACTAGACGAAGGTTTCATATATACTAACTCATATAATATCTTAAGCAGTAATTAAACTATCCCCTCTTCCCCATATGTTTTTTCTAGAACAATTATATTTCATAATAAAAAATGCAGACTGTAGTGTAACATGATACCTGATGTTATTCGATGTTAAAGTCACGTCCGGCGTTCTGTAGCTATGTAAAAATGATGAATATGTTTTTTGATGTTATTTGAGATTAAAAAATTTGATTTTAAATAATTGATACCTATAATCAAATATAATTTTCTATGTTAATAGCAAATTTATGGAATACTTTTTAATATAAAATGTATATATATCACCATAAAAACAATGGTAAGAATGTATTATTATAAAATAGATAAGATACTTAGTCATATTTACAGAAAATGTATCAATTTGATTGAAATGTTACTTTTAAAATTAAGTAATTGAAGCTTAACTATTATAATAAAATAGAAAATTGCTATATTTGTTTTATATCTTTTTTATATAGTCTGTAGCAGTATTTAATAAAATATATATATATATCACCATAAAAACAATGTTAAGAATGTATTATTATAAAATAGATGAGATACTTAGGCATATTTACAGAAAAAATGTAACAATTTGATTGAAATGTTGCTTTTAATCGGAAAATGCTGATCATACAAATCACAATAATAAAATTTTGGCAATAATCGAAGAGTTAAGAGAGACCGGCATAATTATATAACGTTCACATATATTTTCAAATATAATTTTCTATGTTAATAGCAAATTCATGGAATACCTTTTGAATCTTTGTTTTATAATGACAATCTAAGAAAAATTAATGGATATTTGAAAAAAACACATTACTTAGAAATAATCTTTCCAATAGAATAAAACCCTGTATATTAAATTCGTATGTTATTACAAGCCTTAATAAAATAAAACTGTAAAATCAGCCAAAAAATTATGATAAAGTTCCACATGTTACAGTGTAGGAAGTCGATATTCTGAGTATTTTATCTTTCTAAATTTGCAAAAAAGTCTGTTAATATATAAATATATAGATAATTCTTATTTAAAACGCTGTTATTTATATCTAGATGTAATCAACTTGGAATAATATACCCGTTTTTAGTTAAACTTGAATAAAACATCTATTAAAAATTTATAAATACCTTCAATTGTAAAAATAATCGTTATATATTAACTGATATTTGAAAAACACATTACTTAGAAATAATCTTTTCAATAGAATAAAACCCTGTATATTAAATTCGTATGTTATTACATGCTTTAATAAAATAAAACCTAATTTTATTGTTAATATAAATATTACATGCTTTTATGTTTTTAAAAATCATCGAAATAGTCATAAATTTTACAAATCTATATACCTCTAATAATATTTCTAACAATGAAAAATTTTGTATTCTTCCTCGTGTAATACTTAAAATATATTAAAATAATTTTTTTAAATTGCTGACTAGTGTAATATGATTCCTGATTTTATTTTTGAGATTAAAAAAATTGCTGCCTGTGGTGTAATATGATACTTGATGATTACGATGTAAAAGAAATAATTTTTTGCTTATTTCGCTTTTAATATAATTGATATACGAGGTTCAATCAAAAAGAAAAAAGTGTTAATATATTTTCGAACCAAAATTATGATCTTATACAAAATATTTGCAAATAATGCAATTGTTTTTTTATTATAAATATATTTATATATAAATATAAGACAGCTTGCTAAAAAACGTGTACGTGCGCAGACATACAGAAACAATATATAATTACATGCGGGGATTATAATTAAAGCAGATTTTACGTAATTGGAGTATAGTACAATTTACTTCTTCATGATAAAAAAACACTTAAAAATATTATTTTATTGAATATTATAGGGTATCAGAAAATTTATTTTATTATCAAAGCCGCATTACCGTTTACTAAAAATAAAATCATGATTGACATAAACGTTGTAAATAGCATATGTAGCTAATAAAATTTTCTAATGACCCACGAATTATGATTAAAGGTAATAGTAGGTATATACATCTTTGTTTCTAACTATATATGGAGTATATAATATGTTTCTTGTTTAATATGATTGCTTATATAATACTAGTCGATTAGATAATTAAATCTATGACATTAATTTACCGTAGTATAAGCAAAATACACACTATTTATTGTTTTTATAAGGTAAAATTAAAAATTTCAATTGAATTTATACTATTACAAGTTAGATATATTGTTTATAGAAGAATCGAAATAATGATTAACAAATTCAATATATAGGGTTTGAGTATTATTATTTTAATAAGAGAGCAATAAATAAAAGAATTAGGAAATTAAGTTTTATAACATTTATTATTAAAACTGTATATATTTACAATAAGAATATATAAATTACAACATGTTATTATATAAAAATTCATGTAAAAGTAGGGTGTCGAATGTCTCTTTGGACCGAGCACTACAGCCAATAGACTGCCTAACGTATTTGGATAAACTCCTAAAATGACTTGTCTCTTCAACTGATAAGTAGGAAGATATAAATTCACATGTTAACGTAAATAAATATGTAAAAAAGTGTTTGAATAAATTAGCATGTCTCGGTCACCCCAAATGTTTTGTTTGTTATATACCCAAAGAGGTATCTGATGTAACCAGTAATTTTTCAATATTTTGAATTTTATTGTTTATTTCAGTTATAGTCTTGGAAATATTATTATCGAGAGTTTCCACTATTGTTTTTAAATTCCGATAATTATTTGAATGTTCGGATTTTTCTTTACGAACAGTCTGTCTGAGATGGTTTAGTGTTGAGAAATTTTTTCGGTTTTCCATTTCTAAGTCCGCAAAGAGTTTTAACACATATATTTTATTTACACTATCATCAACAGCAATAGGGTCCGCCATGAATCGAATACGTTTACCACCAATATTTACGTCACCATCGCTTGTTAGAGGGAAACCAGCTGGCCGACGGTTGAAAATTCTCTCAGCAGACGCATCGTCTGCTGAGTCTGCTGAGTCTGCTGAGTACAAGCCGCATCGGCTTGTACTTTACTACTGTGACGTCCAAACTTGTCGGTACTCATTGCAATAATGATGAAAAAAATATATGTGAACGTTATATAATTATACCGGCCTCCCTCAACTCTTCGATTATTGCCAAAATTTCATTATTATGATTTGTATGACCCGCATTTTCCGATGCTACTAGAAGGCGTAAGCGGTCAATTAGTTCATTTATATCATCCCAATAAATATACTGATAAGGAGTGTTTTTAACAAACATATTAGCTCCTCGACCGCTCCAAGATTTTGATGGTTGCTTTTGTTTGGCTAAAGTTAATGGTTTAATTATACGTTTCCATTTTAATCCTCCATTACCCTTCAACTGTTTTACACTATCATTAGATCTACGATGCGCGCTGGTATACTCCAATATTTCATGATAGCGTTTTAACTCATCATCAGTATACTTTTTCGGATTTGATTTAAAAATAAGCTCAAAAAGGCCAGCACTACCCTCATATCGTTTTTTCCCAATTACAATACTATCTCCTTCAAATTTTACTATTTTATTTCCCAATTTCAACTTATTAACGTCTGGCTCATATGTAACACCATATGTAGAATCATAAACGTTTCTAGTATCTGTAAAGAAACCGTCTAGATAGTTTCTAGCTATAGGGTTTATATTTTCGTAGAAGTCGTCGAGCACTCTCTCACTCATTGACTGATAGAGGCTTCGAAATGAGCTATCGACTGGATCTGCTGATGTGGAAGCTTCTGGAGTAGCTGTGAAAACGCTCTCATCCTCTAAAAAATCTGGCTGTCTCAATAACGATTTTGTTAATAACGTATCGGTTACCGGTGTGACAGGTCCCACCGGTGTTGTTAAATGTCTATCTTTAACATCTGGTGAAGCTGGTATCTCCTCTTTTTTAAACTGTTCAGACTTGATGTTTTCTATTTGAAATTTGTTTGCATCAACAATTTTCTTGAGGGGTTCTGATACGGGCTTAAACATTTTCTGTAGTAACTCATCTTGACCCGACCGCTGTAGTTTTAATTGTAAATGTTTTTTCCTAACAGCATCAGTAATATTAATAATTTCTCGTGTAAGTTTTTCGTTTGGAGATTTTTTTTTAATCTCCACACGCTTCAATATCTTATTTTTCTTTACCATGATAACTCTCTAACTGACAAATCGAGACTGCTAACAAACATAACTGAACGGTGCTATTTAAAATCAACTTTTTATTATAGCATAAATGCACACAAATATTGAGGCAAATCCTTCACCAAATAAACAACACAAGCCACAACAATCGATTATTTTATTACAACAGCATACATTCTCTCTAACTATATCTGAGGGTTCCTCCATCTTAACACAACCAACTCAAACGAATATCTAGATTTGAATGTACAAAATTGATATTTACAAACTTATATAACAATCAAACTTATTTCTATATCGACCGCTATTAATGTCACTGTCCTTATCAATTATTAAAAATCCAAACCGATCTTCCCAACACTTTGCACATATAGATTTGAACTCATTAAATGTCATATCAGTACCCACGTGATCTTCATATACATGTCGAAGATTGGTATCGTCTTGTTTAAATAATATTAAAAAATTAGCGTTGTCCCTAATTAAATGCTTTGGTATGCGTGTGTATGTTTGACATAAATAAAAACTATCAACACACTTATGTCGACCCATACAAAAATATGACCGAATCTTATCCTGTTTATCGCAGGCTACATCATCAAATATGAATATAGAATTTGATTTAACATCTGCCGGGTCTATGATGTCATCATTTTCTTTATAGGGATAGTAGTTAATGTCAGGCAGTCTCTTCATAACATTTTCAAGGAACTGATATTTCGGCTGATAAAGAGATTTAGAGTAAACATAAATGTTTTCGAATCGAAGTCCATTTTCATTAAACAGGAGTGACAGCATTACATTTGTTTTACCACTAGCTGAAGGGCCACATATAATACAGCGAACCGTGTCGGGTAACAGAGTACTGTGTCTACGATGGGCTGTTTGACTCTCAACACACATATCTAAATTCAATATGTTCAACTGCTTCTTCTGTTTTATTAAACGCATCGTTTAAAACTGAGAACTTTAGTTAAATACAAAGTACTATATACATAATGAATCAGTTCAATGTTAACATTCAAGGAAGGCGGAGGTGTTCTGAATTCTATTATTAACAATCTACCGGTTGAACTACACATACCTGGATATCAATTCTGCGGACCGGGCACAAAACTAAAGAAACGGTTAGAGCGAGGGGACAGCGGAATAAATCCATTAGATAAAGCCTGTAGAACTCATGATATTGCATATTCTAAATATAAAGATTTACAAGACAGGCATAAAGCAGATCGGATACTAGAAGAAGCAGCTTGGTCTCGAGCAACAGCTAAGGATACAGCAGTTGGTGAGAAAGTTGCCTCGTGGGCAGTCACGAACGCTATGAAAGCTAAAAGAAAAATGGGAATGGGGTTAAAAAACAAAACAAAACATCCATTCAACAAGTCTGTATTGTCTAAAGCAAAAGGTATACTGAAGGGATATAAAGGCGGCAAAGTTAAAGCAGGAGCGGGTTTATCATTAAAAGCCGCTAGAATTGCAATCAAGAAAGCTGGTGGTCGAAAACGCATAAAGATACCTCGAATATTACCAATACCGAAATCTGGAGGGATTTTGCCTCTGATACCGCTATTTGCAGGTTTGAGCGCTCTAGGTAGCCTCGCAGGCGGAGCTGCTGGTATTGCTAGAGCAGTTGGTAAAACAAGAGAAGCCCAACAACAGATGGAGGAAGCAAAGAGACATAACAAAATTATGGAAGCTGTCGCATTGGGAAACAAGACAGGTACCGGCCTATACCTAAAACCCTATAAGAAGGGGTTGGGTCTATATTTAAAGCCCTATTCAAAAAACTAATAAAACAGCTGCCCGATAGAGCTCTCACCGACAGAGATATTATCAAATTCGCTAGCAACATACCAAATTTTCGAGGCGTTTATATGCGAGACAATTTACCAAAAACACCTAAACGGGTAGAGTGTTGTATTATAAATCTTGACTCGAAATTTAACCCCGGCTCACACTGGGTGGCGTTTTATAAAAATGGTTCTATAGTAAAGTATTTCGACTCGTTTGGAAATTTAAAACCGCCAATCGAGCTGATTAAATATTTTCGTAAAAATAATAAAAAAATTAAAATATTATACAACTATGATAGATATCAAAACTATAATGAAATCAATTGTGGACACCTATGTATACAATTCTTATTAGATAACAGTAATTGATATAGATTAGTATCAAAGTAAACGTCGAGGATGTCGTACACGTTCACTATAATCGGTTCGAGTTCAACTCTCTCTACCGATTATTATCCACCAATCGATTTAGACCCCAATTCTCAATACACTCTGGGCTTAATTGGTCTATACACATACAACACCATTCCGAATGTTATGGAGGGAAATAATAAGTTCTATTATGGTACCGATGATAAAGTTATCATAATCCCAGACGGTTCATATGAAATAAGCGACATTGAGCAATATATTAATGAACAATTGTCAGTGAAAGATAATGATAATGATACATTCTCTCTCAAACCAAATAATAACACTCTGAGATGTATGTTGAAAAACAAATTTCAAATAAATTTCAAACATAAAGATTCTATTGGCCGTATGCTAGGTTTCAGTTCTTAAATACTGACACCTAACGAGAAGCACGATTCAGATTTGCCAGTGCAGATTATAAAGGTACGAACTGTAAGAATTGAGTGTAGTATTACAACGTCAGCCTACTACGATTCACGTCTATCGCACACTCTGTATGAATTTGCTCCTCAGGTAGAGCCCGGATTTAGCATTAATATTGAACCGCAACACGTTATTTACTTGCCTGTTAATAAGCGAAACAATATAGACAACATAACTCTAACTCTAGTTGATCAAGACGGTGAACTTGTGAACTTTAGAGGAGAACAGATTGTAATTAGATTGGAGTTGAAGCGGGATGGGTCTATCGTTTAGAAATTATAAAACTTATAGACCCCTAGAACAAACAATCAGTCAGTCTCCCAACAACCAACGGATAACACCTACGAACATAGCTTTCCTAAAATCTATTGGGTTGAAAGTGAAAAAATGGAGGAAAAATTAGAAATTTTTCAAGGAGTAAAGTTTGATGATGCCATCTTAAAAGAACAATATCACATATACTATCCAAGAACTAGCAATTTTAATCCGAACGATGAAATACGCATTTCCATTCAACATCAGGATATATTCTATTGGAAAGATTATTTCTAAGTAATGTGTTTTTTTTTCAAATATCCATTAATTTTTAAAAAAATAATTTAAATTTGATTTTTAGTTGTAACAAAATGTAATAAAAGTTTTTATAAATTTTTTCTTTATTTAAACTACAACACCCCGTACGAAAATAAAAATTTACTTACTATGCAAATTAAATTACATACGGTATAGGAAAATAAAAAAAGACATGCGTCAGCATTAAAATAATGATGATGCATGGCTGTTACTAAGCGAATCACATCTGGTGTAATATGATTACGATGTAAAAGAAATACATTTTTTGCTTATTTCGCTTTTAATATAAAAAATATGATGACAAAGCAATATGATGAGGAATGTGTTTACATGCTATACTAGACATATCGAATTACATCAGGTTTCATATTACACTCCAGTAAGCATTTTTATTTATGATAATCAGACCTGTTGTAAATGGTGGGGTGGAGAGGGAATAGTTTAAATACTACTCGAAATATTATATGAGCTCATTCAGTCTTGGTGATTCAAACCGTCAACATCGATATTATATGTAAGTAAAATTATTTTTTGTACTTTATAACTTTTATTGTTCCTAAATTTTTTAGTAATTTATATATTCTTATTGTAAATATATGAGCTCATTCAGTCTTGGTGATTCAAACCGTTAACATTGATACTATATGTAAGTAAAATTATTTTTTTGTACTTTATAACTTTTATTGCTCTTAAAAAATTTTTTAGTTTAAATACTGCTCTAAATATTATAGGAGCTCATTCAGTCTTGGTTATTCAAACCGTTAACATTGATACTATATGTAAGTAAAAATTTTTTTGTAATTTATAACTTTTATTGTTCTTAAAAATTTTTTTAGTTTAAATACTGCTCTAAATATTATATGAGATCATTCAGTCTTGGTGATTCAAACCGCGAACGTTGATACTATATGTAAGTAAAATTATTTTGTGTACTTTATAACTTTTATTGTTCTTAAAATTTTTTTTAGTTTATCATGAACTGCCCTCAATGTCTCAAGACTTACAGCCGTTCGGACAGTCTTCGTAGACATGCATGTGTGAACAAAACAGTTCACACTTGCGATGTTTGCGAGAGAACCTTTAATAGGAAAGACAATTTATTTCGACATCATAAGAGAGCGCATCCTGAGGGAGCAGCAAATCTATATGTAGGAAATGCTGCTTCAACTTCGAAGAGGACCTGCCCTCCTTCCACCAGTCGTAATGACCCCGAGGTAGGGTTAAGCTGTTGTGAATTAAGTTTTCCTAATACTGCAATGTATAGGGGACATCTTCGTTCACAACAGCACTTATCTAATAATGCTATTTTATTGGGGGATGGAGTTTTCGAAATTGCTAGCAGTTTTAAACGACGCGTTGCTTCATATAGAATTTCTGGCAATCAAAATTCCGATATACAAACTTTTTTGGCTGAATCTAAATTACGATCTATCCGGTTGATTAAAAATGCTGTTGAGCGGGTATTATCGGGGGTTAAGGTGCAGTTTGAATTATTTGCTCGCTACGTTAAGCCTCAAGCGGATGAGCAAGTAATCGAAATAAAATCCTTTAATACTCGATATACCGTTGTGACACAGTCATCTGAGGTTAGCGATATTTTTGATCAACTGGCTAGCATTATAATAACAAAATCGGAGGAGTTTCAGGAGAGAGATTCGGGGTGGGCGTTGGTTTCGGTCTCGCATTTAGAAATTAATATAAATTCTTAATTAATTAATATAAATTCTTTACCCTCAGCGGATCATCTTACCTCGAACTACCTCCTTCAATTCAAAATAAAAAGGCATGCATGAACATTAAAAATAACGATGATGCATGTCTAGCTTGGTGTTTAACTGCAGCTCTCCATCCTGCCAATATCAGTGTAGTTAGGGTAGCTTCCTACCCCCATTATTCTACCGTTTTGAATTTAGAAAATATTAAATTCCCTATTAAAATTAAAGATTTACCAAAAATTGAGGATTTAAATAATTTGAGTATCAATCTCTATACTTTAGCTTTTAATTCGGATTCGAAAAATTATGATGTTGTTGGGCCCATATATTTTACTAAATCTAGAAAAGATATTCATGCAAATTTATTATTGATTGAAGATGGAGAGAAATCTCATTACGTGTTGATTAAAAATCTCTCCAGACTAATTTCTTCACAGATTAGTAATAATGGACATATGACACATTTGTGCGACGGGTGTCTGATATACTTCAGAACAGTTGGACAGTTAGTTGCTCATCAGCAATTTGATTGTAATCATTTATATACCGTTCTACCTTCAACCGAACCCCATAAATCAAAATTGGGTGATATGATATATATATATAAATATTTTGAAATTCAATGACTTTGAAAAGAAATTGTTTGTGCCTTTTGTTATTTATGCCGATTTTGAGTGTATCTTGGAACCAATCCACTCTTGCAGCAGTGATCCAGCTATTCCGTATATGAGGTCTACTCATAAGCATGTTGCTGTAAGCTTTGCTTACAATATCGTTAGTAAACATAATTCTAGTTTAAATAAATTTGTGACGTATACTGGTTTGGATTGCTCAACAGTATTTATCACGCGATTAATGAATGATGTAAGAGATATTTACAAAAAGTATTTAAAAATTGTCATTCCAATGAATCCTTTAACTATTGACGAGAGAAATAATTTTAATAATGCAGTTATCTGTCACATTTGTGATTTGCCATTAAATGGGGATAAAGTGGCAGATCACTGTCATTTAACGGGAAAATTCAGGGGTGCCGCGCATTCAAATTGTAATCTAAATTTCAAAATTCCTAATTTTATCCCCTTGTTTCTACACAACATGAACCATTATGACAGTCATCTATTCATTAGAAATTTGGCAAACGATAATTTAGACATAAACGTTGTTCCGGTTAATAAAGAAAAATATATCAGTTTTACGAAAAAAGTTTTAGTTGATAATTACACTGATAAGGCGGGCATAAACAGAGACATATATGTAAATTTACGATTTTTAGATTCTTTTCGCTTTATGGCATCATCCATCGAAAAATTATCAAATAATTTATCTACAACCGATTTTAAAGCCGTTAAATCGCATTTTCCAGATATTGAACAATTCAATTTAATTAAACGTAAGGGAATTTTTCCATATGAATATATAGACAGTTTTGAGCGATTGAATGAATCAGCACTACCTCCAATAGATAAATTTTATAGTACTTTGACAGGAGAGGGTATTTCTAATAAAGATTACATACATGCTCGGGATGTTTGGAACATTTTCGGGTGTAAATCTTTATTGGATTACTCGAATCTATATTTAAAAACAGATGTTTTATTATTAACTGACATTTTTGAAAATTTCCGTGAAATTTGTCATAAAACATATGGTTTGGATCCTGCACACTATTTTACATCGCCGGGTCTCTCTTGGAGCGCCATGTTGAAATATACCAAAATTGAATTGGAGTTACTCACTGATATTGATATGCATCATTTCATTAAAAATAATATTAGGGGTGGGTTAACGCAATCTTGTTTGAGATATGCTGCTGGTAATAATAAATATTTAAGTACATTTGATGCGAGTTCTCCAAATTCGTATTTAGTTTACTGGGACGCGAACAATCTGTATGGGTGGGCAATGTCGCAGTATTTACCATTCGGCGGTTTCAAGTGGTTAACAGATGTTGAAAACTTTGATGTTTTATCGATCGCCGATGATTCAGATATCGGGTACTTTTTAGAGGTAGATATCGAGTATCCAGAAGTATTACACGATAACCATAATGATTTACCCTTTCTTCCCGAGAGCATGAAGCCTCCCACATCTAAATTTCCCAATAAGAAATTAATTGCAAACTTGCACGATAAATCTAAATATGTTATACACTATAGAAATTTAAAGCAAGCAGTAAGTAACGGACTCAAAATTAATAGAATTCATCGTATTTTGGAATTTAAACAGTCAAATTGGCTACAAAAATATATCGATTTGAATACTGCTTTTAGAAAAAATGCGCGAAACGATTTTGAAAAAGATTTTTATAAATTGCTAAACAACTCGGTCTTTGGTAAAACTATGGAAAATGTTGACAAGCGTGTAGACGTGAAATTAATAACTCATTGGGAAGATATAGGAAAACGAAGGGGCGCCTCTAGCTTGATAGCAAAATTAAATTTTAAAAATATTAGTATTTTTGCTGAAAACTTTGTTGCTATTCAGATGGAGAAACTTAAAGTTATTTACAATACAAAAGTATTTTTAATAATATAAAAAATATTATTAAAAATGGGGTGTGAAGAACACAATACAAGTTCTTTTATGTATTTTTGAATATATCTTCTCCAAAGACGTAGATACGTATTTCAATCGTATTGACAATCATGTAGAAATGTGAAATACGTATCTACGTCTTTGGAGAAGATACATTCAAAAATACATTAAAGTTATTTATAATAAACCCTTATATATAGGTTTCTCCGTTTTGGAATTATCAAAATTGTTAATGTATGACTTTTATTATGATTATTTGAAGCGTGTCTATGCTGATCGGGTAAATCTATGTTATATGGATACCGATAGTTTCATTTTAAAAATTTATACCGATGATATCTATTGCGACATGAAACAAAATTTATATAAATTTGATACGTCAAACTTTTCGGCCGACAACGTTTACAACATGCCGCTCCAAAACAAGGCGGTTCTCGGTTTGATGAAAGATGAGAACGCAGGTAAGGTAATGAGTGAATTCGTCGGATTACGGGCTAAAGTTTATGCTCTAGAGGTTGAAGGTAGACAGGTAAAAAAATCTAAGGGAGTGAAACAGAACGTAGTAAAAAATACAATTAGTTTGGAAGATTACAAAATTAGTTTATTCGAACATGAATTAATTTATAGACGTCAAAATTTATTTCGTAGTAAATTACATGAGATTTCCTCCGTTGAACAAAATAAATTGACCCTATCGCCTTTTGATGATAAACGGTATATTAGTGAGAATGGGGTACATACTCTAGCTTGGGGTCTTCAAAACATCGTTGAATAATCGGATGGCGAGTTAAATTAGTAATTTTAAATTATATATAAAAAATTGCGTTACTTAATATTAGTTTCGTTATAGTCTCCAAACGGCTTGAATTCCCTTCCCTCTACTATTTCTTGTTACTCTATATACCGCTGCAACTTATTCAAAACTGTCAGTCTAGAGTTTTCATCGATATTATATTGTAAATATATTTAGTTTGATTAATAAATAAAAAATGTGTAATAACATATTGTAATTTATATATATAGTTTGAATAATATATGTTTAAACTTTATTTCCTCTTTCATTTATTGCTCTCTTAATAGTGAAATATTCAAAGTGCCTAGACAGGTTTCACCGAGAAAAATCGTGTCCTATCATGTTTTAAAAAAATATGACGTAATAATTTCCTAAAGCTGGTTTTAGAAAATAATGTATTGCGCATTTTAATTGTTATCTTAATTATATAGCGCGCCGGATGTAACTTCCTTCAGTGTTCATCTAGCTTTCAACGAGTGCGGTTGTGTTTTATTGTGAGGTTATGTTTCGGTGGCCCCACTAGGGGGTGTGTGGTTATGTTTCAGAGATCTAGTAAGTATTTTTTTTGCTTTTTTTTTTTGCTTTTTTTACTGATACTGGTCCTGGTATGAGGAGGAGGTTGTTATGTATCCTTGTGGCGTTTCAGATATATAATTAACTGAGTTGCTAAAAATTCATGTAAAATCTTGTTTCGCGATTATCAATTTAAAGGCAATTATAATATTGTGAAATATTATTAATTGTGCTACCTGCTACCTGTTACCTGCTACCTGCTACCTCCTAACTGCTACCTGCTAACTGCTACCTGCTACCTGCTACCTGCTAACTGCTAACTGCTACCTGCTACCTGCTACCTGCTACCTGCTACCTGATACCTGCTACCTGCTACCTGCTAACTGCTACCTGATACCTGCTAACTGCTACCTGCTACCTGTTACCTGCTACCTGTTACCTGCTACCTGCTACCTGCTACCTGATACCTGCTACCTGATACCTGCTACCTTCTACCTGCTACCTGATACCTGCTACCTGCTACCTGATACCTGCTACCTGCTACCTGATACCTGCTACCTGCTACCTGTTACCTGCTACCTGTTACCTGCTACCTGATACCTGCTACCTGATACCTGCTACCTGCTACCTGCTACCTGATACCTGCTACCTGCTACCTGATACCTGCTACCTGCTACCTGATACCTGCTACCTGCTACCTGATACCTGCTATCTGTTACCTGCTACCTGCTACCTGCTACCTGATACCTGCTACCTGATACCTGCTACCTGCTACCTGATACCTGCTACCTGCTACTTGTGTAATGTCTGTTATGTCTGTTATGATGTCATTGTTTTTTGACTGAACCTCGTATATCAGTGTGGAGGAGGTTGTTACGTAAGTATTACGTCATTGGGTTGGGTTGTGACGTCATTGTTATGTAAGTATGACGTCATTGGGTTGGGTTGCGACGTCATTGAGTTGATTGAAGGTCAATGACCTTGCAGGGTCTATGACCTTGAAGTGACGTCATAAGCTCAAGTTCAAGGTCAAGGTCGTTGGGTTGGGACGTCATAAGGTCAAATTCAAGGTCAAGGTCGTTGCGTTGGGACGTCATAAGCTCAAATTCAAGGTCAAGGTCGTTGGATTGGGACGTCATAAGGTCAAGTTCAAGGTCAAGGTCGTTGGTTTGTGACGTCATAAGGTCAAGTTCAAGGTCATGAGGTGGAGGTGGCTCCAGAATCGGCAAATCCCCTCTACTATATATATATATATATATATATATATATATATATATATATATATATATATATATATATATATATATATATATATATATATATATATATATATATATATATATACATATATATATATATATATATATACATATATATATATATATATATATACATATATATATATATATATACATATATATATATATATACATATATATATATATATACATATATATATATATATATATTTATAGTGATTTAGATATTCGGCGATTGAAGGTATGTTGTACATTAATATGTATATATTTAAAATAAGCTCTTACATGTTTTGGTAAGTATTACCTTTATCGAAGAATTATAAATGACAGATTCTTTGAGAAAGATATGTACTTACCGAAACATGTAAGAGCTTGTTTTAAATATGTACATATTAATGTGAAACAGACCTTCAATCACAGAATATCTTATCAAATATATTGTACAAAGGTCAAGAAATAATTATCTATGTATATATATATATATATATATATATATACAGTACAAGCTCGCTAACATGAACACTTGTTAGTTTGAATAGCTGGATAACATGAACAGATTTTTCGCCCACACATTTTGTACGGAAAGCCGTATAGTGTGAACAACGTTTACCGCTCGATAGTATGAATACGTGTTTGTTGACGTTTGAACTTGTTTATAATACATATAAGCAGCATTAGTATTATTCACTGTAGTTAGATCTACCCCATCGAGCAGTCAACTTGATATCAATTTGGTTTTATATTCATTATAAATATGGTTAAGCCAAACAGTAAGTGTTTAACATTGAAAGAAAAGTCAAAAATATTAGAAGAAATTGAGAAAGGTATGACAGTATCGTTATTGGCCAAAAAATATGGTATAGCAAAATCAACTGTTTGTTTAATAAAAAAGAAAAAATATGTCATTTTAGAAGCTGTAGACAATATGTTAAATCCTTCTCAAAGACGTACCTTGAAGGTATCTGTATACAAATTAATGGAAAAAGAACTTTACAAATGGTTTCTTAAACAAAGAGAGCGTAATTTACCTGTAAGTGGCGACATAATTCGAGAAAAATTATTAAGCTTATGTGGAAACGAAACATTTACAGCTAGTGATGGTTGGCTGCAAAGATTTAAGACCCGTTATGGCATTCGATTTCTAAAAATAACGGGAGAAAAATTATCTTCGCAGCCGGAATTGGTCGACCCCTTTAAACAGGAATTATACAGAATTATACAAGAACTAAATTTAAGTCACCAACAAATATATAATGCAGATGAGACGGGATTATTTTGGAAGCTTCTCCCCGAAAAGACTTACGATTCTTTATCAGAAAAAACAGCCCCAGGGTTAAAAATTGCAAAGCAAAAATTGACATTCTTAGGCTGCACAAATGCTACAGGCGAACATAAATTGACACCTCTTATTATTGGAAAATCTAGGAACCCGAGAGCATTAAGTAAATTCCAAAATCATGTGATTTACAAACATTAAAAAAATGCATGGATGACTTGTGAAATCTTTAAGGGGTGGTTTTTTGAGAATTTTGTCCCTGAGGTAAGCTTATGTTATGTAATGTAAAAACGTAGATACATAAAATAATACATTCCTTTACGCATTTGTAGGTAAAGAAGTTTTTAAAATCCCATGGGTTGCCTCCAAGAGCCATTCTTCTACTAGATAATGCTCCTAGTCACCCACCAAAAGAGAAGCTAAGAACAGCCGATGAAATGATATTCGTAATATTCATGCCACCCAATGTAACACCATTAATACAACCGCTAGATCAGAACGTTTTAAAATTAACAAAACTTTACTATAGGAAAAACCTTTTAAGTTCAATTGTAGGAAAAAGTGATCAATTAACAGAGAGTCTGAAACTTTTAACAATACGGGATGCTATAATGCATCTGACGATTGCGTGGAATAAACTTAATCGTGATATAATTCGTAAATGTTGGAATAACATTTTAAGGTGTAACGAACCGGACGAAGATGATATTCCCCTATCGGAAATTGTGAAGCAAATTAATACCGCTAAAGAGATTGACTACAATGAAGCACTTAAGGACACAGTTACACTACTTAATGAAATAAATTATGGTAACACATCTAAAGACAGAAATATGGAATGAAGATCGTCAAGATGAATCTGAAATCGAAATCTTCGAAGATTAAATTCCTTAGGATGGGGAAGCAGAATTAGATCATCATCGTGTTTCACATGCTGCTGCTGCAGAAGCTTTGGGTTTAGCAGTGCAATGGGCTCAAGAAAATAATCTTGACATAAGTAAAAATTTATTGCTACAAAATATATTAGAAGAGGCTGTCCTTTTGAATATTCAATCTAAAAAGATTCCGAAAAAAATTACACATTTTTTCAGACCTAAAATAAATATGTAATACGGTTGTACATACATTCATATGTACATGTGCAACTTTTTTCTTTCTTAAGGAGATAAATAGATATTTACTTTTTGTTACATAGGATCGTACATACATATTTTTATTTGTTATTTTTTTAATAAATTTTTATTTCGTTATACATATTATGTATGTTAACTTTCTTTGTGAAATAAAGAGATTTTGATAATGTATTTTTATGTACCTTCAATTGTATGAACACCCCCTATAACATGAATGGTCCTTGGTATTTTTGCGTTCACACTATCGAGCTTGTACTGTATATATATATATATATATATATATATATATATATATATATATATATATATATATATTGCTATAGATTTTTCCCCGCAACATTTAGTGAAAAATATTATTTTAATATTAAATTATAATTTTGTGATAACTCTGTATAATGTATGAATATTAATGTTATTTTGATTTAGTTTTGACCAGGGATGTAGTTCGCCGTGTGGCCATCCTATTTCCTTTAGACACGTCTTGATATTGAAGTAAGAGATTTGTGTATTGGAAGATAAAACTTCTTTATCTTTTATTTCAATTAATTTCGGTTTTTGTTTTGAATTAATAGTGGTTGTGCTTACTGAATTCATTACCGAATTTATACGAGGTTGCATACTCGTAATTTTCATTTAATCAAAATCTTACTTGGCGTGATCTCGAATGTTATAGAAAAAAATATATACTTTTTTCGTAAGTCGAATTTTTATTATATTATTATTTCTTTACTGTATGCATTTATAGTAATATTAATTGTATGAATTTCTATATATTGATATTAATTTAGATATATAAATGATAAAGATATTTTTCTGTTTCTAAATAAAACACTTTGTATATTTATTTAGTAAATTATTAATCATGTTTCACCAAGAGCCAACCGTGAATTCTATACATTATATTTTTCTGTTTCAAGTAAATTTTTTTAACGTTTAAATTCTAGAACGTTTTATTTTCAAGGTTGGTTTTTTATACTTGTGGTATCGCGCAGGTTTTAGTAATTTCGGTTTTGATAGTTTTATCTGTTTATATTTGAGTTTGTTGATCTAGGGTGAGAGAATAAAAATGTCTTTGAAATTTATTTAGATTTAATTTGTTCGCGAGTCATTAGAGGACGTTTACATTTGCTCTGCGGTCAATTTCAGCAAATTAATTTTACCTCCATGTGTTATTGTTATACACAGTTCTTTAAATTTCTTAAAGAATCCAATTTTTTTTAATTTTTTTTTTAAAAGAATTATTTGAGCATTGTGACTTTCTCTTTACCTTTGTGTGAACTATTGACTGGCGCTAGTTAATTTTGTAGAAGAGAAGTACCACATTTTCCCATTGGAAACCCTGAGAGGAAAGCTGTCTCATAAAAGAAAAGTAACCGATTGAGCATTAAAGTTGGACAGTGTTGTGGTGAACAGTGGTTCATTCAACTACTATTCACCTCACTATTCATAGCAATATGTAATAATAATAATAATAATATATATATATATATACACATATATATATATATATATATATATATATATATATATACATATGTTTTCTTTCAGGTTTCCGCAGGTAGTAGTATGTATTTTAACTGGATTCCGGGTTTTCTTCGGCGTTTCCACTGTTTGGTCTTCGTAAAGACCGGTGGTTCCTGGAAAACGTTTCGACAAAATCACTTTTGCCATCTTCAGGTCTGCGATAACTGTCTGCTTCTGCTTCTGGTTACTCGTAAACTGACGTAGTCGAGTTTACGATGGTGGTTATATACCCGATTAGCGTTCTGGTTGGTTAAACTTGGTTGAGTATGTGCTCGGCTCTGTATCGTTGGGCCTGTAGCTGGAGTGTACTGGCTGGGTTGCGGTGTAGGTGTTTTTGTTTGTTGTTTGTTGTTGACAACTTCTTTGCTTAATACTGGTTTCCGTGCTGTTGGTAGCATCTGGGTATCATCTCGCGAATTCAAATTGTGCGGACGTTTCTCAATTTCGATAGCTTCCCTGATTATTCTGGTTTTATATGTTCTATGTTCGCCAATAATTTCGTATTGCTGAAGTCTATCGTGTGGGACGTTTCCTTTACATGATGAGCCAAAGATGAAGTTTTCTCGTCTTTTCTTACGGAGTTTTGGTGTTCAACTCTTCTTCCGTTTACCATTCTGTTTGTTTGGCCAATGTATGTCTTCTCACAATTAAGGCATGGAATTTCATAAACTCCCTGGTTTTCTAAAGACATTCTTGTTTTTGGATTCCGAAGGACTGTGCTGATTTTTCTGTCTACCTTGAATGTGGTTTCAATGTAGTGTCTTCGTAGGACTCTGGATATTCTGTCATTGGTACCTTTGACATAGGGTAAGTAGGTTTTGGCTATTGATTCCTCTTTTTCCTCTTGTGGTGTGGCTCGTTTAGGTTTTAATGTTTTGTTGATTGCCCGTTTGCTAAAGCCATTCTGCTGGAGTGTATTGTGGAGTTTATCCATTTCTTGAATGACGTTGTCTTCATCTGCTAATCTCTGTGATCTTGTTACTAGGCTCTTCACTACTGCTTGCATCTGAGCTGGGTGGTGATGAGACTGTGCGTTGAGGTACCGATCTGTATGTGTGGATTTCCGGTACACTGTATGGCTTAATTCTCCATTTACTTTCTTCTTAACCAAAACGTCGAGGAATGGTAGTTGATTGTTTGATTCTACTTCCAATGTTATTTTTGGATGTATACTATTCAGATGTTCCAGGAAGCTCTTAGGATGATCTACATGTGTTCAAATCACGACTTTGTCGTAGCCAAAGTTTGAGTTTATAGGTGGCCGTTCTTAATGCTGTTTTCTCTATGTTTTCCATGAAGAGGTTCGCATTACTGGTGACAGTGGAGAGCCCACCGGTGCGGTGCGCCTTCTATTTGTTTGTAACGTTGATCGCCGTAGATAAAGTTAATACGAAATTATTTGCGAACATAGAACATATAAAAAATAGAATAATCAGGGAAGCTGTCGAAATTGAGAAACGTTCGGATAATTTGGATTCGCGAGATGATACCCAGAGACTACCAACAGCATGGAAACCAGTATTAAGCAAAGAAATTGTCAACAACAAACAACAAACAAAAACACCTACACCGCAACCCAGCCAGTACACTCCACCTACAGGTTCAACGACACGGAGCCGCGCACACACTCAACTAAGTGTAACCAACCAGAACGCTAATCAGGTATATAACCACCATCCTAAACTCGACTACGTTAGCTTACCAGTAACCAGAAGCAGAAGCAGACAGTTACCGGAGACCTGAAGATGGCAAATGTGATTTGGCCGAAACGTCGTCCAGAAACCAGCACCGAAGACCAAACAGTGGAAACGCGGAAGAAAACCCGGAATCCAGTTAAAAAACATATATATATATATATATATATATATATATATATATATAATAACTTCGTGACCTTGGTATGATATGGTAAACCTAATCAGTAGGCGATTAAAGGCCTGTATATTACTTCAAAATATATGTATTTAAAAAACTCTACATGTTTCGGCTGTACGCCTTTATCAAGAGAATACTAAATATAAATGACAGGATATAAATGTCAAGTAATTAAGTTGCTATGGTTTAAATTATTCAAAGATACATTCTAGTAATAATAATAAATCATGCCTTAGTATTCCAAAAAATAAATAGCAAGGTGTGAACATATGTGTTGTTCGCTGCTAGCAATTTGTGTCTCTTTCTGGGTATGAACTTGTGTGTTGGTTGCTACTGGCAGCTTGCGTCTCTCTATGGGTGTGTGGTTTTGTGTGAGAGCGTAAGTGTAGGGTTTTGAATGTCGGTGCGTTCGTGCGTGTGTTTAGTGACCGGTCGCGTGAATTTAGAGAGGTCGGAAAACCAGCCGTTGCGTAGGGCCGCCAACCCTTTCCCGGCAACATCTTTACAATTTCGTGCAGTACTTCGACGGCCTGACCCCCGCCCCAATGAGGCAAGGCGCAGACCAGCGAAGCGCACCCTGTACGGGGTTGCTCATCGCTAACCAAGGGAACACTCTTAGTGGCTACCTCGGTCGACGATGGTCACACTTGTGCCATCTTAACGTTTTCCGCCGAAGCGGGGGCATAGCACACACGTCGAACGTGTGCATGCTGTTAACGGCAGCCTAGCCAGGTTGCCGCCCAGTACCGGTCCTAGTGGTGTGTGCATTGCGCTGCGCCGTGTTAGCGCCGCGTAGCATGGTTCCTCACTCTTGCTGGAAAGGCGGAATGGCACCTGACTGCCCAACGGTCAGACCCCCCTAGAGTTTTGTAGCGCATATGCTAGGCTACAACCCAGTAGAGGACCACATCAGCAAAAAACAGAAAACAGGGAAAGGCAGGGAAAAGCAAGACATGAGTTATTATTACGTATGCGCCCGTGGAGCGACTTAAGATGCAAAGTTGTCGGCATTCGCTCAAAACGAGAAGGAAAACCACGAAAACCTGCTCGGACAACTAGACAGGAATCAAAACACGGAACAGTCAGCATGATAAGCAAAAGTATATGATATTTAAATGATATTTAAATAACATAAGGTATATAACAAAAAAATATAATATGGTGGTAAATTGTAGATCGTTACAAAATTAAGTTATAGTATATACTGCTTAAATTTTTTATATCATTTCTGTTGTTATTTGAATTTTTTTCCTGTTTAATACTGATCATTTCTTTAATTTATCTTTTCACTGTGTGTTGTTCTTTATCAATTATCTGTGTGTTTTCAAAATCGAAATGGTGATCGCGTTGTAGTTTGTGTGTAGACAATGCAGTTTTCTCTGTTCTAGAGTATTTGTGGGCTTGTATTCTTTTGTATAAATATTGTTTCGTTGGCCTATGTAGTAACTATCGCAATCGCGACATGGTATTTTATATACGACATGTGTTTCTCGATTTTTTCTATTTTAGGTTTAAGTTTTGAAAATAAATGTTTATTAGTATTACTAAGTTTATATGTTGTAGCTATATCATATTTTTTTAAAGTGTATTTAATTTTTTCCGATAGTTGTGGAACATATGGAATTGTGATATATGTTGTGTCATTGTTCAAATTTTTATTGGTGTCTGCAGTGTTGTATATTTGGTGTACTCTTTTTTTAATAGTTTGGTCTATAAGTTGTGGTGGATAATTATTATCAGTTAACATTGTTTTAATTTTTTTGATGTTATCTTTTCTGTATTGAGTATGTGATAGTTTTACTGCCCTATCAGTCAGATTATTTATAATCATTTTATTGAATACTGTAGGAGCATTTGAGTGGTAATTCATATATCGAAAAGAAGCTTTAGGTTTATTATACCAATTTGTATAAATAGTACCCTGTCTATCATAGCTCAAAGAAATATCAAGAAAATTAATACTGTTATTAAATTCTTCTTCAATAGCGAACTTTAATTTGTTGTGAAAATTGTTGAATTTATTTAAGTGATAGTTTATTTTGTTGGTCGGAATACATGTTATGATATCATCAACATATCTTTTGAAAAAAATGGGGTGGAAGTCTAATGAATTGATAGCGTTTTGTTCTAAATGTTCCATTACTAGATTTGCAATAGGAGCAGCTAAAGGAGAGCCCATGGCAATACCAAATGTTTAACTATAAAAAGAATTTTTATATGTGTTATCGAGACAGAAGTGTATACCGCTAATACACTTGTTTTTATTTAGTGATGTGTGTGGACTAATTTCATCTCATTTGGATTCTATTATGTTTATAGCTAGATCTGTAGGAATCTTAGTATATAAAGATACTACATCAAGTGATATAATTTTGTGATTAGTTGGGACTTTTTGTTCCTTGATGAAATTTTGAAATTGCCATGAGTCTTTAGTATGATATTCAGTTTTTCCTTACATCTTAGATATGCTATCACCTAGGAATTTTGCTATATTATAAGTAGGGGCTTGTATGTTAGATACTATTGGTTTTAAAGGGATATTATTTTTGTGGATTTTAGGTAGACCATATATTGAAGGAGGGTGGGAATTAAAAATGCGAATTTTGTTTTTAGTGTTGAAATCTGTTAGGTTTAGTCTATGCCATTTATTTATTAAGTTATTATTCTCTTTTTGAGTTTTTTCTGTTGGATTATTTCTTTCTTTTTTATAGGTGAATTTATCGTCTAATAGTTTTTCTATTTTTTGTTCATATTCCTCTTTAAGAATGATCACTGTTTTATTTGATTTATCTGCTGTTGCTATTATAATATGAGGGTTGTCCTGGATAAACCTTTTTGTTTCTTTAATGAATTTATTCATATATAGATTTGATATATGTTTTTTATTATTTACTTTCTTATGTTTATGGTTAGTGATTATATTACAAATTTTGTTACGTATTTCATTCTGTTTGTCTTGTGGTAAATTTTGTATTCCTGTTTCAATGTTAGCTATATAGTCACTAATGGGTATTTTATTAGGTGGCATATTAAATTTGGGTCCTAGGCTAAGTATGTATTTAACATTATCGGGAATATTTATATTTGTTAAATTGATAATCCAGTTATTGTTAATTTTGTAATTTATCTCTAAGTGTTGTTTCTTCATTAGTATATCTACTTTGTTTTTTTAATTTATTTTTGTTTGTTAGGAAATGATTATTGTAAATTTTAGATTCTATTTTCTCGAAGCTATTTAAAAGTTGAGGAGAAAATTTCTGTATGATAATATTTTTCAAGTTTGAAATAATTTGATTGAATGTATTTATGTTAAAAATGGTTTGGGATATTGTAATGATTAAAATTTGTAAATAACAGAAATTCATAATTTTTTGAAATTTAGTTTTCAATTTTGAAATAGTGAAATAAAATCTGTCAAGTTTTTTCATTTTTATAAATGTAGGTGTTATTTGTAACGATCTGCATCTTACCAAAAAGTTTCTTCTATTGATCTGGTTTGCCAGTTTTTTCCTAATTTTCATATATTCCTTGAGGATTTTCTGGTTTTCATCGTTTATATGATTGTAAATTTCAGGATGTAATTGTTCCATTTGGTTAGCAATACACGCCTTGTGCTAAGTATAAATATAATAACTTCGTGACCTTGGTATGACATGGTAAACCTAATCAGTAGGCGATTAAAGGTCTGTATATTACTTCAAAATATATGTATTTAAAAAACTCTACATGTTTCGGCTGTACGCCTTTATCAAGAGAATACAAAATATAAATGACAGGATATAAATGTCAAGTAATTAAGTTGCTATGGTTTCAATTATTCAAAGATACATTCTAGTAATAATAATCAATCATGCCTTAGTATTCCAAAAAATAGATAGCAAGGTGTGAACATATGTGTTGTTCGCTGCTAGCAATTTATGTCTCTTTCTGGGTATGAACTTGTGTGTTGGTTGCTACTGGCAGCTTGCGTCTCTCTATGGGTGTGTGGTTTTGTGTGAGAGCGTAAGTGTAGGGTTTTGTATGTCGGTGCGTTCGTGCGTTCCGACCTCTCTAAATTCACGCGACCGGTCACTAACCACACGCACGAACGCACCGACATACAAAACCCTACACTTACGCTCTCACACAAAACCATACACCCATAGAGAGACGCAAGCTGCCAGTAGCAACCAACACACAAGTTCCTACCCAGAAAGAGACACAAATTGCTAGCAGCGAACAACACATATGTTCACACCTTGCTATCTATTTTTTGGAATACTAAGGCATGATTTATTATTATTACTAGAATGTATCTTTGAATAATTTAAACCATAGCAACTTAATTACTTGACATTTATATCCTGTCATTTATATTTTGTATTCTCTTGATAAAGGCGTACAGCTGAAACATGTAGAGTTTTTTAAATACATATATTTTGAAGTAATATACAGACCATTAATCGTCTACTGATTAAGTTTACTATATATATATATATATATATATATATATATATATATATATATATGGTAAATTCAAATTGTAGGCGATTTAAGGTCAGTAAAACCTGACCTCAAAAACTATATAACCATAACATACTAAGGTCAAGAAATAATTATCTTTATATATATATATATATATATATATATATATATATATATATTTAGTGTTTATAAGAATTTTATTTTTCTTATTTATTTTATTGGCCGTGTCTTAATATTAAGAATAATAGATTTTTTATTGGTTTTAGCTGGTTTTAATTGTTAAGTCTATCACACAAAACCAACACAGTTCTCATGTTTTCATTGTAATATTTCTTGTTTCCAGTTACTTGAAAAAGACTGAATTAATAAAAGTCGAAACGTCGTAAAAACATCAAAATTCAATAAAAGGTCGCTAAAACCAATAAAAAATCTATTATTTTTAATATATATATATATATATATATATATATATATATATATATATATATATATATATATATATGTGTGTATATGTATATAAATATATGGTAAATCTGGGTCTGGAATTTTTTCCGTAGTCCGATTAATTAAGAAGAAAAATCCAGCGAGAGAGCATTAAAATGTTGCGAAGGTAACGGGTTAACGGTTCGTTTCCGTACCAAAGAACCTATACAACGCCGAGAACACCAAAAACACAGATTTCTTATCACTTCTCAGCGACAATATTCGCCTAAACATATGTACATACATAACAGAAAAACAATGGTATTTAGTTTTTTATCGTTTCACCAGTGTTTTGCATATTAAATATTACGATATTCATGTAAGTAAGAGTTCAATCAGCATTTAATCTGAATCTGTTTCAACTGCATCAGATTTTTCGATGGGAGTCGCGTTTTGAATTTTCTAGAGCTGGTCGCCCTACGAATTGATTTTATAAATGTTACAATAGGGAATGTGGAAGAGCTGGAGTTGACTGTTGCATGGTTGCAATGGATCATCCTTTCCTGCTGTGAAAATAACTGTCCCCCTCCAACGCAATTAGATCTATACAAAAATCGGACGGGAGGTGTACCAGTACCGTGGAAGAGACTTTAGAGTATCTTCTGGGGGTACACTTTCCAGGTTCGGAGCGTATGGATGATTGCGATACCAATCAAGTTGTCATCTCTTGAAGGGTGACTAGGTATGATTGGGAGATATCAAACGAGATCTTCAAGCCCCATTTAATTAGATGGGCGATAGGATCGTTTGAACCATATAAATCCGCAAGACCAGGCGGAATGTTTCCCAAGCTTCTTCAAGAGGAAATTGGGGAAATTATGGATCCTCTATTGGAGATATTCAGGTCTAGCCATGCCATGGGTTATATCCCTAGGGCATGGAGAAAAGCTAGGGTAGTGTTTATTCCGAAGCCCGGAAAAGTAACATATACCAACCCTAAATCATTTAGACCAATTAGTCTTACCTCTTCTCTATGTTGAAGACTATGGAAAAAATTATATATTTAAAAATTAAAGCAGGGGCTCTGGATAGATCTCCTCTACACGCACTGTAATGGGCATACCAGATGGGAAAACCAGGTGAGGGTGCCCTGCATAGCTCAGTGAGAGGGCTCGAAAGGAGCATACACTACAAGGAAATTGCACTTGCAGTCTTCTTGGACATAGAGAGAGCTATCGATAACACCTCGACGTTTTTCATTATTCGATCATTAAGAGATGGAAAAATAAAAAGGACCACATGCAACTGGGTTCATAACATGCTACGTAGCAGAGTAGTTCATGCTCAAATGCAAAACAAAACAATCTCCATGAGGGCAACAAAAGGGGTCCTAAAGGAAGCATTGTCACCGCTAGTATGGAGTCTAGTAGTGAATAATCTCCTCAGGACATTAAATGACCAGGAAATATGGACGCAGGGGTTCGCCGATCACATTGTCAGTGTTCCAGGACAAATTCCCGGGGACAGTGGCGAGCATCATGTGAAATGCTCTGCGAATTGTGGAAAGATGGTGCCTTGAGGAGGGATTAACTGTCAATCCTCAAAAAAACAAGTTGGCAGCCTTTACCAACATGAGAAAACTAAATGACCTGTGCAGCGTAAGGCTGTTTGGACAAGAGTTAGAACTAGCCAATGAAGTGAAGTATCTAGGCATAACACATGATGCGAAACTGAATTGGAGCAGACATGTAGTCAAAGTGGCAGACAGGGCGACGCAGCTCTTCTGGAGATGCAGAAGAGCTGTTGGCAAGACCTGGTGACTAAACCCAAATGTGGTACACTGGTTGTACACAGCAGTAGTAAGACCAACGATTACCTATAGAACAGTTGTCTAGTGGAGGAGGACAGAGCGGACATCTTCGGTGGGGCTCCTCACGACTCTCCAGGGACAAGCTCTGTTGGGAATCACGGAAGCTATGGGGAAGCACGGGAATCGCCTCCATGGAGGCCATCGTGGGTCTCCCTCCGCTGGAACTATTTGTAAAGGCGGAGGCAATGGCTGCGATCCTGAGGTTGAAGGTCAATGACTTATGGTGTCACAATAAGGTTGTAGGGGGGCGTATAGATATCAAAGGAACTATAATGGAAGAGCCAATATTTCAAATGCGGCGGACAGTATGGCACCTGAGATTATGTTTACATCTAAGCTGAACATATTTATACAAACCAGGAAACAGGCAAAAAATCGCTCGAGCGAATGTGGTGCCGGCACCTGGTACACTAATGGATCGATGGATTATATGCGGAATGTGCCCTAGAAGGAAAATATCGATATGTCTGGGCAAACATACAACGGTTTTCCAGGCCGAATTGTTTGCAGTCGCAGCCTGCGCCGAGGAAATTCGGGAAGCCGGCTGCACAAACAAAAAAACAACATAATCACTGATAGTCAGGCAGCTATTAAAGCCATTATGAATCCATCTACCAGGTCTAAGCTAGTGAAATATTGTAAACAGTTCATCAATAAACTGGCGCAAGATGATACTTTGTCGCTGATATGGGTGCCACGACATGAGGGAATTAAAGGCAATGAGATATCCGAAGAACTGGCCAAAGAAGGCACTAATAGGAACTTCGTAGGACCAGAACCCTGGAATCGCTAAGGATTCCGCTAAAAGGCAGATCTGGTTATGGCTAGGAAAAGAACATAGAAATAAATGGAGGTTAACGGAAGCTCAACTACATACCAAAACACTACTAAGGGTGCTGGACGTAAAAGTTTACCGCCAACCTAATTCGTAGTAACAAAATAGTTATTTACGAACCAAGTGCGTGAAATCATATTTCGCGAATGAGTGACCAGTTTAAAGCGCGAGCCGTAGGCGAGCGCTTTATGGTCACGAATTCGCGAAATGTTTCACGCACGAAGTTTGTACAATATTTTTTGTACGAGAACTATAAACAATAATAATATTTATATAAAATATAAATATAATTTCAAAACTTTTATATTTATAAGTATTTTTAACAATATTACTAGTATCTGTCAGGATGGCCGGCCGGTCTAAGGCGCCGGACTCAAGGTTTACCTTGCCCGTTATACGGGTTCTCGAGCGTTCTGGTCCTCTCTGAGGGTGTGGGTTCGAATCCCACTTCTGACAATTTTTTTTTAGTTTTCTATAAATTTAAAAAATAATATTTGTTGCTGTTCTGACAGTTAATTACATACCTTCCAAATATAACAATTTATATTTCATTTCCTTTTATTTTCATAGAAAAACAACGAACTGGGTAGCATATTATTAAGGTTAGGGATTTATGATTTTAAAATGTCACTAAATTAATCAAGTTCCAGGAAGTACCAACTTTACTTTTACGCACTCGTGTTTAAAGTGACTTTTTACGCACGCAAATCGAATCGTGAAATGACAGGTTTTGATAAGCGAGTACAGAAAAGAAATAAAAATAATTACCGGGTTAATAATCGGACATTGTCCTTTAACGAAGCATCTGTACAGCATAGGCTTGGTTAGCGTGCCCTGGTGTAATGAGATGTGAAAAACAGGAGGAAACTAGCCTTCATGTAATATGCACGTGTGAGGAACTGAAGGAACTCAGACAGAAATATTTCGGGAAAGATCTATTGGATCCTTCGAATGTTTTCGCAAACTTCCCCTGAGGAGGATAGTGGCTTTTATCGAGGACACAAGACTAACAGAGTGGATCTGAGAGATCTGTTGGGGATAGTGCAAAGAGCAGTGTGCTCAAGTATCTAGACGTTCTGGCATCTAACCCAAAACAGAAGAACAAGAAGAGCCAACATTGTTGGAAATTATTCATAGTATCAATATATCATGAAACATAATTTAAGGTAATCCTTAAGATTTAGAATCTGGAAATTATGACCCTTACGAAATAAGAAGTGCCTCGACCGAGAACTCTTTAGATAATTAATTTATTTAATTTAATGATTATAACTATATATGATGGATGAACTCACAAAACTTTTCAACGCGGTCTTAATGACCAAGAAATGAAAAGAAAACAAGTATTACAGTTCTAATATTCAAAAAGAACGACAAAAGGTACTTTGAACATTACAGAGGTGTAGGAAATGGGAGGGATTCAGAAAACCGGCCTTCGTGTGTAAGAAGAATCTTCGATATAGTGAGATTGAGTGACGTAGTAAATATATTAAAACAAAAATATGTACAGAATGTACTTTTAAGTATTAAAAAATATTTATTACGAAGAAGAGAGATCAATTTAAAGTAAAAACTACTTACCACTTCTTATTTTAGAGGAATTATAGCAATAATATTAAACGCTTTTAACCATCAGTGCTTGTATTAGATTAGTATTATCTATTATAGACCTAAGCGAATAAGAATATATAACGTTACACTTAACTTTTTCAACTATTAAACAATTTCTCTTACAATTATATACAATCCTTACTCTTCATTTTACTTTTAGTGCAGGAATCGCAACTGAAGTAGATGGAGGTGGTAGCTTCACTGTTGTAGAAAGAACTCGTCCAATAGTCCGAAAACACTGGTATGTTTATAATATATTAATACATACATATAAGTAATTTTCAAAAAAAGTCACCCCACCAACATTGACCAAAGAACTCATCCATAATATACACTAAATAAATTATAAAAATGTTTTTTATTTTACTTTTAAAGCGAACTATATTAATAACTCGTTTCGTTTCTCTTTCATAACTGATTAGAAACTCTACATCCGTACGTAATACTTTCACTAAATTGATATCTTTATTTTGTTTTTAAGAGTATACATGAAATATGGCTCTTAAATATACATAAATATATGTAAAAGAGTAGATGCCATAAATCTCATGGACAACGTTATTCTCGCGGATCACTTTTGTATAATAAAAACGGTTGAAAAAGCACAGTAATTTTTTCTCTCTTCCTTTTTTATGGTTTTGAAAAGACCGCGACAATGATGTCGGCCACTTGACCTAACGTTCGAATTTTCATTTTATTAGCTTCGTAATTCTTGCCACTATTAGAGACGCCCTGTCTCTATTTGTTGAAATTTAATATTAGATTATATGATCTCGTCTTCAATAATGTAAAGTATCACATTCTTTGCTCAAGCAACATCAACATATAAATAATAATTTAAACACTAGTACTCATAAACTGCATAATAATCACTCTTCCATAGTATGGATATTTGTAAATAAATTAGAAATACTGTCCCAGAATCAAGGGACTATAATAGTTCAAGTAAAATAGAAGCAGCTATGCTGTTTCTTCTTATTTTTAATTGAGCTTCATAGATTTTACCATTTACTAATTCTTGTCTTTGAAGTTGCTTATTCCTATTAAATGTTTTAATTTCTATTTATAATAGAAAATTCTTTCGTAGTAGCTTTTTCTCCTTTGTGTTTTGTATATCTCTTTCACAATAAAATTGGAATAAAATTTATAAACCCGCCAAATATTTAGAATAATATTTTCTCGTTCTACTTTTGAATAACTCAATTTGAAATTTAAATAAAATTTTATATTAATATCTATGCTTTATAGCAATTATTGCAATTATCTACAAACATTTTTAAGACTCATGTTTTCCATTGCCCAAACTAGACCAATCCCAATACTTCTTTAAATTATATTTATCACTTACTAGGTACTCATTACTATTGGGCAGCATTATTAATGTCTGAATGTAGGTCCCAACGACACACATCTAGGAAGGATATCGGTTTGGTAACTAAGTAATTGCAAAATTCTTTTTAAAAGAGGAACTACTATTATTATTTAGTAACTTATTTTCTATTTTTATCAATAAACTTTTGCCATCTCACGGCATAAGTCAGAGTTCATAAAACTTCTCGCTTTTACGGACAAAAACTGAGCCCAGTGCAATTTGACATAATCATTACTGAAATTTCTTACTGCAGGAAGTTTTACAAAGATCAAAGTAAATTGTAATGGTGTGAGATAACACATCAAACCAACAACTTTGCCGAGTGACCGAAGATATATGTGGTCTTGCACTATGTTAATAGGTTGGTTACTTATTGAATATACACATCTACATTGATCGTTTGGTTGCGTGATAATTAGCGACCGGACGCATCGGGCCGAAATTACAATGGACCATATAAATAGTCTGTAACACCGCTCAGTACAACAAGTAGTTATTGAATAGCACTATTCATTCGGTTAACCGCACATCTGTTTTTTATCATTAAATTGTGACGCAATTGCTTCGATATAACAGTTAAATTTCTTTCTTCATGAGGATAGATAGCGTAAAGATTTTTCAAAAAGTATTTTATTTATTAGTTTATATTTCATAAGATAAATAAAGTAAGGTGAGTTAACTCCTTTTTTTCATTGTTTTAACAGTTAATTACATTGGTACTTAGTAATTTTTGTAATAGATCCTGATTCATCGAATCTACTCCCAATTCTTTCGACGAAAATGTTCGGTGAATTTCGTTAAGCTTCAATAACTTACGCGTACATTTTTAGTTTTAATTTATTTAGATCTAGAACATTGTTTAAGTTACTTGTTCAGATATGATATGGAACAACGTCGAGAATGGCATCGGCAATGGCGAGTTATTAAGGGTCAAATTGACTGCATGTCCATTTCCACTGTTTCCGAAATTTATTGCAAGGTCTGTAAAGTATCATTAAAAAATTCCAAGAAATCGCACGTAAAACGTGACTTAGCATCGCAAACACGTACATAGAAATTGGAACCGTTTGAATCTGACAATTTTAACGAAGAACTCTGTGAAACTTTTATAGCGGAAAATATTCCATTAAATAAACTTAACAATCCCACCTTCAAAACATTTTTCCAAAAATATACTGGTTGAAATGTTCCTGATGAATCCACCTTAAGCAAATATTATGTTTCTAAGTGCTACACGAAAGCAGTAGAAGGCATTAGAAGCTATCTTTCAAATAAGTACCTATAGATAAGTTTCGACGAAACTGTCGATGTATAGGACGCTGTGTGGTAAATATTGTAGCTGATGAACTACATCCAACAATTCCATATAACGCATATGTAATAGCAACAAAAGTTATAAATACAGTTGAGGCGCAAACAGTAGCTAAAACCATATACGAGAATATGCACCAAATGCTTCATTCAGATGACAGGTACAAAGAAAAATACTTTTATTTGTCAGTGACAGTGCTGCATATGTTAAGAATTAAAGGAAACATATCCTAATATGGTACATATTACTTGTGTAGCACACGCTCTTCCACAGAATCTGTGAATATATCAGAGACACCTTTCCGCAAGTTGAAAGACTAGTATCCGCTTTTAAAAAAGTTTTCAGAAAATCACCATTGAGAGTAGCTCTTTACAGGGAAAAACTTCCATCTTCGTCATTGCCGATAGTTTCAATAGTTTACAAAATTTCGTTACATGTTGAAATGACGATGCTCGACGTATTTCTGAGTGCAAAGAAAATCAGTTGTACTTTCTTCAGGAACACTTTGGAAATTTGCCAAAACTAGTCGCTTATTTTGAAAATTAAAATCTCAAATTAAATGATGGATTAACCACATTAGATGTGGCTGTTAATAATTTCAAATATATTCAAAATGACTTCGGATGTGGCCTTCGGCAAAAGTTAGACACAGTTTTTAACAGAAATCCAGATTTAATAACATTGCGGCAATAGTGTATGGGGACAATGCCTCAAAATCTAACTGCTAAATACGCTAAAATAAAAGAATATTTCCTGGATGCACCTACAACCGAAAGGGCGTTTTCTAGCTACAAGAATGTATTTCATTCCAGAAGAACGAATTTTATAGAAGAGAACCTTGAGGAAGTATTGCTAGTTAATATTAATACTTCTTTACTCAACTTGAACTACAAAATTAACCAATAAAAATGTATTTCCTATTTTATAGATCCCTACCCGTTTGTTTTCCAATTATATAAATAAAATTAAAAACTCTTTAAAAATACAAATACAAATACCGCATGTGTAATGTATCAGAATAATTGAAACATACATGAGTAGGTAAACCCCACCAGTTTTGTATAATACAAATATTTTTAATAATATAAAATATTATTAAAAATCTGGTGTGAAGAACACAAATACAGGCTCACTATTAATATTTTTGTGAACGTGTCCGAACATATCCCTCCCCAGAGACGTAGACACGTATTTCGCCTTTCTACAGGTTCATCGGTACGCGGTTAGTCCATAGTATGAGTGAAGACACAAACAAAATGCAGTTTCTAGAGAGATGGCTGTGCCACCTTTGGAAGGGCGTCGTTGCTTCACATTGGTTATGTGGACGGGACGAGGTACTTCGGCTGTCTGACAACAGCCAGCGCCGAATTTACTTCTACGCTCGGTCTGGATAATTTCTGTGATGTGGTGATGTGGTTCTTTTTTGTGAATGTGTCTGAAGATAGAGTAAAATCGCTTTGGGAAGACACCAATCTGCGCGAGCGAATCGCGCAACCTGAGTATTAACGCCCTCAAAAACATAGGTCGGGCTGGGTCTAAATTAGCGCGCAATTTAAAATTCGAATTTTACGTAAAACGTTTTGTATTTTTATTTCGTGTGCAGCGGAAACAACATATTTCATTTATTATGTTCGTTTGCCATGAAACATAATTTCATAAACACATACTATTGTCTGAATGAATAATAAAGCGTTATTATTTTATTTATTTTCAAGTGGGATTTTTAACAGAGATACAACCACCAATTTCTGGTTCAATTATTTATTTTCATTATAATTTAAGCATTTACATATATCACAGTTTTTCTTCTTTTACCAAGATATTATTCATTATATTTGTAAATTTATGAATATTCATTCGGAGTAAAAATAATTTGTTGTTTACACGTCGTCTTTTATTACTACATAATTATACATAAATACCCTTAGTTACTAATGACATCTATACAAAGATAACTACACATATAAATAAGTTATATTTCAATAATTATTCATCAACTTATCAAGTAAAACATAATTTACCATTCATATTTCTCTTTTTAATAAAATTGTACACGTTATGAATGATTTCCCGTGATTGTTCTGCTATTATTTGTCTTTTTTCACTGGTATTTCAACATCTGCTGGATCACGACATCCAGATGTGGACGGTAAACTAGACATAATAATCTATAACAAATAAAGTACATGTTTCAACAAATCCTATTAAAAATTCATGAAAAATAATGTAATACCTACAGATATAAAGGCCTTCTATTCCAAATAGTTGTGAAAACAACTGATTTTGTAATAAAATTAACTCAAAGAACACGATCGACACCTTACGGACGCTAGAAGACAACTGAAGAATATTACAGTCAATGTTATTCGGCCTGTCTATACATGCAAGAACTATGTCTTTCTCTCTCGTTTGGGGTACACTTTTCTTTATAAGTTCCAAATTGGTTTCTGCGTCAGTGTCTTCCCAAATTGACACTACTCTATCCTTTCTCGAGCAGGGACGTACCGATGAGCCTGTAGAAAGGCGAAATACGTATCTACGTCTCTGGGGAGGAATATGTTCCGACACTTTCACAAAAATATTAATAGTGAACCTGTATTTGTGTTCTTCACACCAGATTTTTAATAATATTTTATATTATTAAAAATACCTTTGTATTAACATTATTTTCTTTTGATACGCTTTGAAAAATGGTTGTGTTGGTTTCTCTTGCTTGCTTCATAATATATTTAGATTGACATTTTTGCAAAGACGTATTTTTCAGCTACCGTTATTAAATATTTCAAAATGGGCATTTTTCATTATTTTTATTAACAAATTACAGATATTAATGTATTATATTAAACGGATTTAATTTAAATCGAGCTCTTTTACGTAGCCATTTTTATTTTAGTGCTTTATAATGTACTCACTGGCATTCTTAAGGCTCCATCATCTTATACAGATATCAGTTTTTGTAAGCTATCGGTTCGTTGTTTCGTTGGCGGAAGCAAGATATGACGAATGTGGTTGTTTTAATTTTCAACTAGAAGCAAATAGAAACCACACAGCCTATTTACACACTTTTTCCCTGAATAACAATTTTACAATATATTTCACTAAAAATTTTTGTCTTTATATTTCAAATGAATTTTAAATAAAATTTTATTTTTCACTTTGTTGCGTTCAGAAGATGCCATTTGGAATTCTTTAAGATTATTTTTTCTTGCAGTTTTCGAATAGGCTGCATACAATATTAATTTATTCCTTCATATACTTTAAAATTATTTTTAATATCATATTCTCTTTAACAGGTCTTATAGAAAACCAGCTCTTGGCGGATTTATTGCTGGAGGTATTGGTGGAGCTGCAGGTACTTACTCAGATTACGGTTACGGTTACGGTAGAGGTTACAGTGAAGGTTACGGTTCAGGTTACGGTGGTGGTTCGTCAATATACACTGTTAGAAAAACATATACTCCGGAATTAGTAAATGACATCTTCAACGTATGTAGTGTTTTAACAAATATCGTGTTTAAATTAGGTTTACTAATCAGTATATTCAATATTTTCAGATACCGATATCAACGCTGGGTGCTGTTAGCAAGTTAGTTGGTGGTTTAGCAGGAGGCACAAGTGGTTCGTGGGCAGTTTCGAAACATGTGTCAATATAAAATAAATAATTTTGGAGTCATTTTTATTATGTGTTCAAGTTATAACTTGTATTAAACTTTTTTTAATAGATCAAATTTACTATATTTGAAATATTCTTTCACTACTCTTACTGATAAAGATAAGATATAGTTTATAATTGTAAAATAGAATTACTGCATTTTTAAAATATGTAAATACGAGGCAATAAATAATGTTCCATTCGATTTTAATTTATTTCGATATGCAATTTAGTTTACAAATTATTATGTTTATTTTCTTAGGAAATATTCAAGTAAAGCTTTGATCCCATTTTCTTAATTTTCTCCTTCTTGTATTTGTTTTCGAGAACCCTACTTTAAAAATGATAAATTGGGACAATATAAGGTATAAAGCTGTATTCCCTCCGCAGCTTATCAAACATTTCTTGTGTCACAGAGACAGTTTCTAAACGGACATTCTAGCGAGGCAGGAGCCTCGTTTCAATAATCCGTGTCACACACTCTCCGACTCAAAAGGATAATCATCCGGCAAATTATAAAATCTATAAAAATCGATTCGTGCATATACCAAAATGGAGTAATTATCACTTTGCCAAGAGATAGCGCATTTTTTATTTATTTATATCAAATTAAACAAAGTTGCCGTGTTTAATTTGATACTGGATGTTGTTGTAAATGGCGGTGGATACATACGAAAGGACATTTAAATCAGAATAAGTATAAATGTCTGGTGAAATTGAACTAGAACCAAACTCGAAAATTTATGGTCTGCAAATTAATCAAGAACAGATTAAATATATTATTTTTAAGAAACAAGGGGTCAAAAGCCAAAAGAATATATCATTCCAAATTCTACAACGACAAAAATATTTCTTCTAAATTGCAAACCATTTTGAACATTTAGGTGTTAGAAATATAGGAGTTGAAGAATGTATCGCATGCAATAAAATTAGAACGTAAGAACAATTTTATACTATGGACAATAAATAGTAAGAAGTAAGGTAGTACGATTCGAAAGAAGAATAGTGACAGAAGTAGGAGATGAAGAAGATACGTGGAAAAGAATAATAAGCTATTAATTAGTTCAAGAACAAGAGATCAAAGAGTAAAGTAGGTAAAACATATAATCAGAATGAGGACCATCAACCCCTAATGTCATGTCTATAGATAAGAGGGGGAGGGAAGACAAGAAGAGGACGTGAACAGGGGCAATAAAGAATTACTTGGAGGGAATTGGACGACACAACCGCAGAGAAGAAGCTTTAAATAGATTAAAATAGAAAAGAGATTAGTAGAAAAAATAAGGACTATGTAGTTATATTCAATTAACAATGTATTAAAAAATATCTCGCTAATAATTTAATGGTAGTTGCTTATGTGGTAGAAGAGAGTATACACATAACCGAAAAGCACGGCAAATAAAGTACACTTGATATTTATAGCTAATAATTTTCGACATATATTAAAGCAAATCTAATATCACACAACAAAATCTTTAATAATATTTTTGATACAATGACACTACTTTATCTTGTTATTAGATTTAGTAGACGGTTCTTGGTGAGACATTATATATACACACTTAATGGAAATTATATAGACACTTGATTCGTTTCATTGTTTTACTTAGTTCTTTTTTAAAACAATTGTATTTCTCCAATTTTCAAAGAATTTACTCAAAATATATAATTAAAGGTGTATAAATTTCTACACACACAAAGAATCAATACAAGCAAGTAACATAAGTTGCCTAAACGCTACAAAACTGTTGGAATTAACTTTCAAATCTGATAAGTACATGCATACATATATGCACATACATAATACTTTTCTAACATTTGCACATTTAAAGACACAGGAAAAAGTAACTAGATTTAAAATTGAGAACGCTTTTTCGTAATATAATACCTAAATTCTGACCATCAGAATTAACGTCTAAATAAAGAAGTTAAAAGAATCTACCTATATATAATAATACGTTATTAATTTTTTTGAAACAGCAAAACTCAATTTCACACACACTTGTGCATAAAGGAAAGCCTATTCGATGTATTAAACAAAAAAGCAACACAGGATGCTGGAGACTTCAATACACAATTAGATATCGAACCTGTAAGTGGTTCCAATTTCATGTTATTCGACTTTTTAAAACAGCAGACGCCACTAAATACAGGTGAGTTTTTATAAAATTACAATTTTTTTGAAGAAATTATTGTTTTATATTGGGTAATATTGCATTTAATGTTCTACAAAAATTATATAATTAAATTTGCTGCGACACAAATATTAAGAACACTAACCCAGTACTGGCTTTCACTAATGACATATAAAAATCTTTTATAATTTGTTGGCAATTATTGTATTTCCGCAGAATTCCCGGTACAATATACTGCTTTCTTAATTTAGTCAAATAAGGTCTTACGTAAATCTTACGTATTCTTTTCTATGGTAAAAGTATATGGCGAAACTTTTTTTAGCTTATTTAACATATTACATATAATCTATTACACATATATATATATATACATATATATATATATATATATATATATATATATATATATATATATATATATATATGTGTAATATATATATATATATATATATAAATCAAAAATATTTAATTACAAAATAATACAAATCTGCTAATTTGTTTTTGGAATATTTAATTAATTAATTTAAGACTCATAAACTACATAATCGATTTTGATAAAATTTTATGTGCGTTCCTTGTGTTTTATATTATGTGTTGAAGGTTGGACATATTTTTAATTCAAATCTTATCGGCAAATAAATATTTATTCACATACCTTAAAGTTTGTTTATAATGGCTTATTTCGTGAAATTTTGAAGTTTGTCGTTCTCAAACCTGTTGCTGGCTATGTTTCGTTTATTTATTATTGTGTTCTGGGTGTATTAAAGCAGCTTACAGTTGAGTGAATTCTTTATAGTTTCTTAAATTTTTAATATTTCAGTTTCTAAATTTTCACATTCGCTTGAAATATTCGATCGATTGACATATTGCTGTGTACTTTGATATTCAAGATGGGATCCAAATATTAAACATGAATCGTCATACACACATATTTATAGTTTAGACTCTTAAAAATATTCTCAGGGTTTTTGTTTTCCAAAATGGTTCCTTGCAACTAGGCCTAGCACCCAATGTAATAAGGAGAGAAACAATAAGAGAGCATGTTAAATTTAAGACATTTATTTTTCACAATTTGCAAAAATATACAACAATTTTCAATTATATTTTCCTTTCCAAAATAAAACATGGTATGTAAATCTTTATATCTAGTCAAAATATACGCATATCTACATTTCAAAGTATGACTTTGATGATCTTTGTTTGATTTTAATAAATCTTCCAAAATACACCTGTGTATCACTTTAGACCAGTGAGTCTTATACTGTACAAAATACAAAAGTATGGCACAGTGTTTTTATTTAAAATTGATAAATTGGTAAGTTTATGGATTTTTAGTTTTATAATATGATAATATTTTAAAAGAGAAATGTTTTATTTCATATTCATGTGAGGAGAATTTACCTTGAAACTCAATATCAAACAATTTGTTTTAGAGTTTTAATTACGTATCCAAAAGCCCAGATATCCTTAAATGCTCGTTAGAACTTACTCAACTAACAATTTAAAAGACATATGTGTCTTTCCTTTTGTTTTAAAAACAGAAATTAAAATTAATTCACGATCAATCAAATATCCATATAAACAAGTAATCTTATAAATTTATAGTAATGAACTTCAAGGTCTTGAATACCTGTAGTACATTAGTGACCTATCGAATCATTATTACTAAAATTATTAAATTCTGCATTATATAGATCCGTCCTTTTTAAGACAAAATAAAGCGATATGTATATTAATTAATTGAAACTAAGTAAGATAATTATTCTCCTTAAAACTAAAAATATAGAAATTCTACTAATGGATTAAACTCTATATAATTTACAATACAAATTTTATTTCTAACTACGCTGTAAGATAATTTTTAGAAAAGTATGTTCTTCTTGAGTGTCTTCTATATATATATATATATATATATATATATATATATATATATATACATATAAAATAATAATATATATAAAGATAATTATTTTGTGACCTTTGTATGTTATGGTAAATTCAATTTGTTGGCGATTTAAGGTCTGGTTTTACTTCAATATATATATATATTTAAAACAACCCTATATGTTTCGGCAAATGATGCCTTTATCAAGGAATATAAAATATAAATGACAGTATATTAATGTCATACATTTGATTTACTATGGATAAAATTATTCAAAGATACATTCCAAATGAATAATAATAAATCATGCCTTAGTATTCTAAAATAGATAAACAACAAAAACAGGGAAACACAAGACATGAGTTATAATTATGTATGCGCCCGTGGAGCGTCTTAAGGTGTAAAGCTGTCGGCATTCGCCTAAAACGAGAAGGAAAACCACGAAAACCTACTCGGACAATCAGACAGGAATCAAAACACGGAACTGTCAGCATGATAAGCAAATGTATAGATGTAAATGGGATTTAAGTAAAACACTTATACTAATTTCCAGTATATATTACACTTTATTATATATTAATAAATAGATAACATGTTTCGCTACGATGTAGCTTTTCGGATCTTATATTACTACTCAGTCGTAATATAAGATCCGAAGAAGCTACATCGTAGCGAAACATGTTATCTATTTATTAATATATAATAAAGTGTAATATATACTGGAAATTAGTATAAGTGTTTTACTTAAATCCCATTTACATATAATGGATTTCCAGCAAGTATCGGCCGATTCAATTAAATGTATAGATATTTAAATAACTTAAGATATATAATTATATAAGAGCAACATATATTAAGATGGTAAATTGCAGATCGTTACATAATTAAGTTATAGTATATATGCTTAAATTTTTTACATCGCTTCTGTTGTTAACTGAATTTTTTTCCTGTTTAATGCGACCTTTAATCGCCGACTTATTAAGTTTACCTTATATATATATATACATATATATATATATATATATATATATATATATATATATATATACATATATATATATATATATATATATATATATATATAATATTTTCGTGACCTTGGTATGATATGGTAAACTTAATAAGTCGGCGATTAAAGGTCTGGTTTATTACTTCAAAGTATATATATTCAAAAACAACCCTACATGTTTCGGCAATGATGCCTTTGTCAAGGATATAAAAAATATAAATTTATATTTTTTATATCCTTGACAAAGGCATCATTGCCGAAACATGTAGGGTTATTTTTGAATATATATACTTTGAAGTAATAAACCAGACCTTTAATCGCCGACTTATTAAGTTTACCATATATATATATATATATATATATATATATATATATATATAAACAAAAATTTATTTAAATTCGGGTAAGCGGTCAATTAAAAAACTCCTTTATTAAATTACCCTATATTTCGCAACACTTTGTCGCTTCTTCTGGGGTAAAAAATGTAGAGTTAAAAAATAATAAAATTGACGTACAAAAAATATAAAAATGATTGATAATATAAATTTTTGATAATATATCACGGTCGATCATTTCTTTTCAATTATATATATATATATATATATATATATATATATATATAGTAAACTTAATAAGTCGGCGATTAAAGGTCTGGTTTATTACTTCAAGGTATATATATATTTAAAACAACATTACATGTTTCGGCAATGATGCCTTTGTCAAGGATATAAAAAATATAAATGACAGAATATAAATGTCAAATAATTGAGTTGCTATGGTTTAAATTATTCAAAGATACATTCCAATAATAATAATAAATCATGCCTAAGTATTCCAAAAAATAGATAGCAAGGTGTGAACATATGCGTTGTTCGCTGCTGGAAGCTTGTGTCTCTTTATGGGTATGAATTTGTGTGTTGGTTGCTGCTGGCAGCTTGCGTCTCTCTTAGGGTGTGTGGTTTTGTATTTGTGTGAGCGCGTAAGTATAGGGTTTTGTATGTTGGTGCGCTCGTGCTTGTGTTTAGTGACCGGTCGCGTAAATTTAGGGAGATCGGATAACCAGCCGTTGCGTAGGGCCGCCAACCCTTTCGCGGCAACTTCTTTACTTTTCCGTGCAGTACTTCGCATACGTAATAATAACTCATGTCTTGCTTTTCGCTGCTTTTCCCTGTTTTCTGTATTGTGCTGATGTGGTCCTCTACTGGGTTGTAGCCTAGCATATGCGCTACAAAACTCTAGGGGGGTCTGCCCGATGGGCGGTCGGGTGCCATTCCGCCTTTCCAGCAGGAGTGAGGAACAAAGCTACGCGGCGCAAATCACGGCGCCGCGCAATGCACACGCCACTAGGACCGGTCCTGGGCGGCAACCTGGCTAGGCTGCCGTTAACAGCACACACACGTTCGACGAGTGTGCATTGCCCCCGCTTTTGCGGAAATCGTTAAGATGGCATAAAGTGTGGTCGTCGTCGACTGAGGTAGCCACTAAGAGTGTTCCCTCGGTTGGCGATGAGCAACCCCGTGCAGGGTGCGCTTCGCTGGTCTGCGCCTTACCTCGTTGGGGCGGGGGTCGGGCCGTCGAAGTACTGCACGGAAAGGTAAAGAAGTTGCCGGGAAAAGGGTTGGCGGCCCTACGGAACTTCTGGTTATCCGATCTCTCTAAATTTACGCGAACGGTCACTAAACACACGCACGAACGCACAAACATACAAAACACTACACTTACGCGCTCACACATATACAAAACCACACACCCTGAGAGAGACGCAAGCTGCCAGCAGCAACCAACACACAAGTTCATACCCAGAAGGAGGCACAAGCTGCTAGCAGCTAACAACACATATGTTCACACCTTGCTATCTATTTTACTAAGGCATGATTTATTATTATTATTATTCTAATGTATCTTTGAATAATTTAAACCATAGCAACTCAATTATTTGACATTTATATTCTGTCATTTATATTTTTTATATCCTTGACAAAGGCATCATTGCCGAAACATGTAGGGTTATTTCAAATATATATACTTTGAAGTAATAAACCAGACCTTTAATCGCCGACTTATTAAGTTTACCATATCATACCAAGGTCACGAAAATATATATATTTATATATATATATATATATATATATATATATATATATATATATATATATATATATTGATGTGGGTCAGTACTCTTCATTATGTATTCTTCTTCTTATTAAATATCAATTCCAAGAATGTTATATCTGGATTCAGATTTGTGAAACATTACTTTATAGATAGAATTTTGTATTTTAAAGATGTAAAATCATAATTGGTTTTAAAAATCATGTTACCGATTAATATGATATGTTATATTTAGTCAATCTTTATATTTCGCCCTTTAATTAAATTCATCTTATTTATGTTCGCGAGAATTCTAGATTTCTAAAACTGACTATGATTATTTCATGTATGTTCAAATTACTGTAAACTGATATTTATTATCACTTTTGATATCATCACTTTTAAATGTGCATTTGGAATTACGTGAGTTGGATATATTATCACATTTATAGATTGTCAGAGATATTTTCATCTCTGTCATATTTAAGAAATTCATATTTAAAATTATTTCTTTCTATTCTGACTAAATTATCTTTTATAATTTTGAAATTCATTGTATAAGTTTTCTAAGAAAATTTGATTAATGTTTCTACAAAATATGATATGTAGTCAAGACGATGGAAAAAAAAGGAAGATGATAATTAATTAAGAGTTTTTTGCATGCGGTGGTTAAGAAAAGATTAATATTCATTTACTTCTTCGAAATTATTTAAATAAAATTATCTACGGCTATATTTCTAATAACAAGAAAGTGAATTCATTATTTTACATATTATAAATACCTTGCGAGAAACATACTTCGAGTGTGGAGATACTAGGATTCCTTATCATCAACATTTTGTATTTCCAATTAATCTAAAAGCAATTTTACGTTTAAGCAGCTTTATATAAGAAGCTACTGGAACCTTTTCTTGGTTATATTTGGATAAATTACGCTTTCTTCCGGTTATCATATGTGGACATAACCTAGCAGAGTTCTACAAGCATCAAGGAACGTATGCAGATTTGCGGTTTGAATATCTATCGGAGGAAACAGACTGATTCATTACATTCGGACTTGCTGAACCTGTTGGAATTTTACAGAATATTCTACTTCCAGAGAACACGTAATTTATATACTACCATAACGGTCACATGTATCAGGTATTCTATAGAAAATTTATTCCTGTAATAAAAAATTAAAGATATAACATTTCTTGCGATCTAATATTTCTAAATTATAATACTCACGTTATTTCAATGATAATATTCTACTGAACATATTTATCAATTTATTGTTGTTCTTACCTTGTTTTCATTCAAAATTTTGACACGATCCATTTATCAATATAATAATATACATATTATTGATGTAGGCAACCTAATGTGTATAGCAATATAGAAGGTTGCATACGTAAACATTTGTAACTCAACATATTAAACGTAATTGTATTTTGTACTGTCGTAACTATAGTGTTTAATAAATTTATTTGTTATTTAATTTTACCTAATCGTTTTATTTTATGTATATCTGTGTTGCTGTCTGTATATTCGGATCCCGCTAGTAACCCTGAGATTAAGAATTTTCTGCATATTATTTTATTAAGTTTTAAATTATCATTTCTGAGCTAGTTTTTCTTTCTTTTTTTTTTTATTTTCCTTTTATTATTTTTCAGCCTTTTTATAATAACATTAATTGGCTAGCCCAACTTGTGGGGCAAATATCTTTCCATTAAGGCATTATATCATTAATTGACACCACAACGAGAGGCTTTTTTTTTTTTCTGGAAGCAACTCGTCTTATAACAGTAATTGACGCCAGCAACGTCGGGCAATTTAACGAATATACAGACAAATATTATAGGATACATAAAATAGAAGATGATTTAATATCTTCCAATATTAACAAACAACGTAATTTTTGTGGGAAAATTGTATTATTAAAGAAAAACAGAATATTTATACCTTAAACAGAATATTTATACCTTAAACAGAACACTATATGATATATTACATATAAAATTATCCTTATAATTACCTACATTCATCTTACTTACTTATTAATATATTTTATCAACTATGGAAACACGTTCCCGTTCTGGATCAAGAATGGAGATAACAGAAGATGGACAAGATAAAGGTGAAGGAGAGAGGTCCACTAGTACAGAGATTCATGCGGTACAGGAAGAAACGACATCAGACCAGATGAAGATCATGTTGGAAGCGATAATGATTAAACTTGAGAAAAATCAACAAGAAATGAACGAGAAAATAGATCAGAATCAACATACTCTTAAAGAAGATATGAAGAGTATGAATGAAAAGCTAGAACAAAATATTAACGCTAAACTAGAAGATACTATAAATTCACAAAACAGGCAATGGGGACTACTTTTGAAGGATTCCGAAGAACGTATTCAGGCAAGTGTGGAAGTAAAATTGTCTTTACAAAAAGAAGAGGTTACTTCAATCATTAACACGAATAAAGACATTCTGGGGGAACAGATAGTATCACATCAGGAGAAATGTCTGCAGAACTTTAATACAGTCAATCAGAGATCATTGGAGTACGAAGACATGTATAATAAAGAGATCAACGCGGTGAAGAATAATTTACGGGATTTGATGAAGGATCAGTGTAGCAACAAGGATTCTATTGACACCGAAATAAGGAGTATAAGGAATTCTATCAATCAAAAGTTAGTTTCAACAAACTATCAATCTTATGGTCTACCGCTGCAAAGAGTTGAGAATTTAATTACTTTTAATGGCGACATGAACATAGAACATCCGATGACCTATTTAACTTCAATGGTAAAGTATTTAGAAGATATAGCAGATCAGAAACAGCGGATGTATATACTGAGAGCCTCTCTTAAGAACAGCGCTTTAGATTGGTTTATGCGGATAGAAGAGCATTGTTCTGATCTTAATAAATTTGCAGACCTTTTCAAGAAGAATTTCTGGGACGAAACTCAGCAGAATCGTGCCAAGATTCGCTTACTTACAGGAAAGTATAAAATGGGACCAACATCACGAGAGGCATACGCTTCGAAGATTTATAATAATTGTAAATATGTTCCTGATTTGGACGAAGCTTCAATAGCGCGTCAGCTATTGAATCATTTTATACACACGGATACGCACGCGATTATATGTCAAAGGGTGAATGACATGGACTCGCTGATTGACATACTTAGGAGATTGGATGATTATTCCGAGAACAATCAGTATATAGGTGGGAATAACAATTTCAGGAGTATGCTAGATAGGAATTATAACACTTATAAACCCTTTAATATTAACCGAACAAATAATCAATCCGTACTTAATAATGATCGGTCCAACAATTATAATATGGATAAATTTCGACATAATAATAATAGTGCACCATTTAATGTTTATAATAGGAATATCAACTCACGTCCTCAAAATTCTTTTAATAATGTTTTTCGACAAAATTCAAGTTTTCCACAGCCGTCAAATAATAGACCTTTTTATAATAACAATAATAACTTTAATCGTTCACTTAATTATAATACAAATAACAATTTCGGACATAATTCTAGGGATAATCATTTCACAAGAAGTAGTAGGTTTAATAATAATAGTGTTAATACAAGAGGACGTGGACATATTATTAGCAATTATCGTAGACATAGGTCATTATCACCAAGGATACCAGAACCCGATTTTGGCAAAAAAAAACTTCGTTGGGGAAACTGGATCCTTACGAAAACCCAAGACCCAGCACCAGCACGACAGACAACTAAATATAATCGACTGTAACATACCCTGCAAACTTTATAATATTTCTTTTTACCAAAACCCCGAAGAATTTATTAATATTTATGATAATGAAAATATTTTATTAGATACATATAATTTACCCATCATTAATATTATAATAGATGGAGGAATTTATAATTGCTTGATTGATACAGGTGCGGAAATTTCTTTGATAAAAGAGGACACGGCTAAATTAATTAATAACTTCAAGGACAAAATTATTAAAATCAAAGGCACGGATATAGTCGCCGCAAATAGGAAACGGATAGGGACAATTAATCAGAGAATTACTACGGACATCATTATTAATAAACATAAATATATTATACCGTTTTATATAATAGGAAAACTACAATACGATGCTATTATTGGTATCGATAATATTAAATCTTTAGGAATGGTGATGGATTTTGAAGAAGGAAAAATTAGTATTAAAGATAATGTAATTAATTTGGATAATACGTTGACTGAGGAGGAAAAAGCAGTTTATTTAAAATTTAAAGAAGAAAAGTTAAATGATGAGATAAATAATGTTATGTATAGGTTGAATATGAATATGAAGAAGGGATTTACGTGTGGTAATATGGTTGAAGGTTTAAATAATGCATATATAAATATAAATAATGATTATAATGGAGTGGAAAATAGGTTAGTAGGATTAGGAATGAATAATTATGAAGAAGATGATGTTTTGGAGGTGCGAGAAGAAGTGAAGGTTGGTAATACAGTCAATAATTTAAAAGAAATAGAAGATTTAATAAAGATACAAAATATTAAAGATGATCATGTTTCCCGTAGATTAATTGATATTTTATATTATAACTTGCAACTGATTAATGATGATATAGTGTTTGCTAAAAATTATGAACATATAATTAGAATTGATAAAGAAGATCCGTTAGTTAGTAAGAACTATCCGATTCCTTATTATTACCAGGATAGAATAAATAAGGAATTGAAACGCTTAGAAGATACTGGTATAATAGAAAGATCTAACACATATTTCATAAATCCTATTGTTATAGTGAAAAAGAAAGATGATTCTTTAAGAATATGCTTAGATGCACGTGCCTTGAATCTTAGAATTAAACCAGAATTTGAAATGCCTCAAAATATTGATGTGCTTCTTACGAAATGTGGTAATAAGAAAATATATAGTAAGTTAGACTTGAAAAATGCTTTTTGGCTAATTAATCTAGAAAAGAATTCACGTAAATATTGTGGTTTCATTATAAATGGAGTGGTTTATCAATTTCGAGTTTGTCCTTTTGGTTTAAAATCTTCGCCTGCTGCATTAATACGATTTTTACATCAGATATTAGATAAATACGAAGATTTTACTTTACATTACCTTGATGATATTATAATTTTTTCGAATAGTATACAGGAACATTTTCAACATCTGTCGATTATCTTAAATACCTTAAGAGAGGAAGGAATGAAATTGAACTTAAGTAAATGTCAATTTTTCAGGGAGGAAGTAAATTATTTGGGTTATATAATTAATGAAAAGAACGTATTATTAGATCCTCAACGTTTAGATGAGATCAGGAATTTTCCTCGTCCGAAGAATTTAAGAACCTTGAGAGGATTTCTTGGTATTCTAAATTATTATAGGAAATTTGTATCTAATTATAGTCAACAAACTTTACCTTTGTTGAATTTACTTAAGAAAGCTGTTAAATGGAATTGGTCTCCAGAGTGCGAATCATGTTTTATTAAGTTGAAGGAGAACTTCGTGGACAACCTAAAGTTACATCATCCCAACTTTAATTTACCTTTTATAGTGCGAACAGATGCTTCACATCAAACTATTTCTGCTGAATTGGTGCAGATTAAAATGGGTCAGGAAATACCAATCTATTTCATATCTAGAACATTGAAACCATGTGAGATCAGGTATACGATTTCTGAAAAGGAGATGTTGGCAATTGTGTTTGCGTTAACCAAATTAAAATATTATTTGATTGGTAAAAGATTCACTTTAGAGACAGATCACAAGGCTCTTATAAACATCATGAGTACTAAACTCAATAATAACCGGATTTATAGATGGACTTTGCTTATACAAACATACGAGATTGATATTAAATATAGGCCAGGTAGGGAGATGATCACTGCGGATGTCTTAACAAGGAAGGATGGTGATGTTAAGAAACAGAATATTATGATTAATCTGGTAGAATTACAGAAACACGGTATTTTCTCTTTTACGCAAATTAGACAGGTACAATCTTCACAGGAATTTTTACAAATTAAAGAATTGTTAAAGGAAGTTGAAAATTACAAGGGGATGAAGATTAAAGACGGGTTTCTACTTAAGTTAATTGGCAAAAATGAAGTTTATGTTCTTAATGAGTTACATACAAGGATAATTGCACATTATTTACACACTAGGTATTTACATATAGGAGCACGGAAATGTTGGTTAATGTTCCGTGAAGCTTTCTTTTGTATTAATGACGAGCGCATAATTAAGAGCGTGACTAGAAATTGTCAAGTCTGCGAATTAGCGAAAGATAAAAATTTTACACATAAGAATATTAGCCATAATATTGTTTCATATGATAAACTTGATCTTGTATCCATCGATTTCTTATCTAACCTGATTCCAAGTACCAAGGGTTATAAGAATATTCTGGTAATTTGTGATATTTTCTCTAAATTTGTTAAATTCATTCCTACGCAACGTTGTAATACCGAATCTGTGTTACAAGCCTTACAGGATTATTTCTTGCATTATGGTGTACCAAGAGCTTTATTGTCGGATCATGCCACCTATTTTACAAACGATAGGTATCTAAATTTTCTTCACAGCTATAATGTTAAATCTTATTATACTTCGATTAGATATCCTCAAGGTAACCCGACTGAGAGATATATCCGAGAAACTCTCAAGTATCTAAGGATTTTGTTAGTGGATAAGCATAATAGATGGGCCAAGTATTTACCTCAAATTGAATTCGTCATGAATAATACGCCGAGCACTGTACATAATTACTCTCCTATAACAGTTTTCACTGGAGAACTTCCTGGAAGACCTTGGGATAATAAGGAACTTTTTGTTTTTTCAGAACGATTACAGGAGGTTAGAGATAGACTTAGGGAAAGGAAAGATAAGTGGGAACGCAATAGGATGCTAGTTCAACGAAAGTACAAAACATACCAATTAGGTGACTATGTTGTAGTTAAAAGATTGCGTGTAACTGACCGTAAGAACAAGATCATGGCAAAGTTATTGAGACCATATCAAGGACCTTATAAAATTAATCGAATTTTTGGCAACAATACATATGAATTAATCGAAGATGAAACTAATTTTATTAAGGGTAGATATCACATTTCAATGTTACAGGACCATTTAGCAAAGGAGGATTGAATTTAAATACCAGCTTCATATATGTTACGAAAATAAGTCTAATTTATTATTTTACCAAAATAAAGTTGCATGATAGTTTTCTACATTCTTTAAATGAATGAATTTATATACACATGGATTAATATGAATAGGGGTTAGATATTTAGCTGTTAGTCAGGTATGTTACAGGTCGAAAGAATATAATTATGTATAAAACTCATTTTAAATATACTACTACTAATCTAAATAAATATTTACAGGTCGAAAGAATATAATTATGTATAAAACTCATTTTAAATATACTACTACTAATCTAAATAAATATTTACAGGTCGAAAGAATATAATTATGTATAAAACTCATTTTAAATATACTACTACTAATCTAAATAAATATTTACAGGTCGAAAGAATATAATTATGTATAAAACTCATATTAAATATACTACTACTAATCTAAATAAATATTTACAGGTTGAAAGGATATAATTTTATATAACTTATATTTAATATACAACTACTAATCTAAATAAATATCTACAGTTCGAAATAATATTTTAATACATTTGTTATAGTTTAATATTCAATTTTTCCAATTAATATCTTACAAAAATCTTTACGAATAATTTCTTTAATTTCAGATATGACAATATGATAATGACAATTGAAATATTATAACTTTGACACATTTTCTCTATAATTTGTTTAGCACATGTTATCCTGAAAGATTAAACATTTTACGTTAATGTTTTTACTTTATATAATGAATTTGAGTTTCTTTCAATAGTTATAATATATGTAAGATTTATTTATTTAATAATTTTCTTTTAAATGTAACCTATTTGTTTTATAATATAATAACATGGTTCTATAACTTTCTATAGATAATTAATATAAAGTTTAGTTTGCTAGTTTGTGTGAATTAATTTGATCAGTTTTCATTTATTCTTATATCTATTTAAAATAGTACTTAGAGAGACAGTATTAAAAAATATTATTACAAGATACAATCTTCGTTTATACACATTTTCTTTGCCTTCTATTTTTGTACTTAATTTTCAAAAAAAAAAAAATACTTCTTGGTTTTTTTTTTTTTCGTGAGCAATGGGGATAATGATGTGGGTCAGTACTCTTCATTATGTATTCTTCTTCTTATTAAATATCAATTCCAAGAATGTTATATCTGGAATAATCAGATTTGTGAAACATTACTTTATAGATAGAATTTTGTATTTTAAAGATGTAAAATCATAATTGGTTTTAAAAATCATGTTACCGATTAATATGATATGTTATATTTAGTCAATCTTTATATTTCGCCCTTTAATTAAATTCATCTTATTTATGTTCGCGAGAATTCTAGATTTCTAAAACTGACTATGATTATTTCATGTATGTTCAAATTACTGTAAACTCTGATATTTATTATCACTTTTGATATCATCACTTTTAAATGTGCATTTGGAATTACGTGAGTTGGATATATTATCACATTTATAGATTGTCAGAGATATTTTCATCTCTGTCATATTTAAGAAATTCATATTTAAAATTATTTCTTTCTATTCTGACTAAATCATCTTTTATAATTTTGAAATTCATTGTATAAGTTTTCTAAGAAAATTTGATTAATGTTTCTACAAAATATGATATGTAGTCAAGACGATGGAAAAAAAAGGAAGATGATAATTAATTAAGAGTTTTTTGCATGCGGTGGTTAAGAAAAGATTAATATTCATTTACTTCTTCGAAATTATTTAAATAAAATTATCTACGGCTATATTTCTAATAACAAGAAAGTGAATTCATTATTTTACATATTATAAATACCTTGCGAGAAACATACTTCGAGTGTGGAGATACTAGGATTCCTTATCATCAACATTTTGTATTTCCAATTAATCTAAAAGCAATTTTACGTTTAAGCAGCTTTATATAAGAAGCTACTGGAACCTTTTCTTGGTTATATTTGGATAAATTACGCTTTCTTCCGGTTATCATATGTGGACATAACCTAGCAGAGTTCTACAAGCATCAAGGAACGTATGCAGATTTGCGGTTTGAATATCTATCGGAGGAAACAGACTGATTCATTACATTCGGACTTGCTGAACCTGTTGGAATTTTACAGAATATTCTACTTCCAGAGAACACGTAATTTAGATACTACCATAACGGTCACATGTATCAGGTATTCTATAGAAAATTTATTCCTGTAATAAAAAATTAAAGATATAACATTTCTTGCGATCTAATATTTCTAAATTATAATACTCACGTTATTTCAATGATAATATTCTACTGAACATATTTATCAATTTATTGTTGTTCTTACCTTGTTTTCATTCAAAATTTTGACACGATTCATTTATCAATATAATAATATACATATTATTGATGTAGGCAACCTAATGTGTATAGCAATATAGAAGGTTGCATACGTAAACATTTGTAACTCAACATATTAAACGTAATTGTATTTTGTACTGTCGTAACTATAGTGTTTAATAAATTTATTTGTTATTTAATTTTACCTAATCGTTTTATTTTATGTATATCTGTGTTGCTGTCTGTATATTCGGATCCCGCTAGTAACCCTGAGATTAAGAATTTTCTGCATATTATTTTATTAAGTTTTAAATTATCATTTCTGAGCTAGTTTTTCTTTCTTTTTTTTTTTTATTTTCCTTTTATTATTTTTCAGCCTTCCGCATTATAACAATATATATATATATATATATATATATATATATATATATATATATATGTATGTATTTATTAATAACTAGCTAATCCCGACCACGCTTCGCTGTGACTCAATCTGAAATGAAATGAATGAGAAAAGAGATAAATGTATTATAGTAAATATAAATTCACTTGGAAAACAAATCATCCAATTGCGTTGCTGTAGCTATGTGAAGTTAAAGGAAAAAAAGTTTTTGACAAAAAAATTATTTTTTTAATTGTAAAGCTGATGAATTGATTACGTTTTTTGTTTAGTCCATTTAGTTATTTAACATAACTTATAAACAATGTAACCCGCTATTTTAATAATGTTCCTGTCACTTGGCTTTTGACACATTGTTGATATTACTTCAAAAACGTCACCTTTCAAATATCTCAGTGTTATTTAAATTCTCTTAATAAAATTTGTATCGTATATGTTCTCTTTTCTTCGATCCTACCTTGAATAAATACAATAGTGAGTGTATTCTCCTAAATATTTAATCTTCCTTTCTTGTGATCCTTAATTTTTGGATTTTATATCACTTTATGTTTAACTTCTTTCTATAACAGCTTCTCTGTGCCTGTTTCCTATTACTTTTCATTCTCATTGAACTTGTTATTAAATTCCTTCTGCCAATACTATTCTTATTCCAGTTATAATTTTTCGATTGTCAATTTATTACAAACAAAATGAATATGGCCATCGCTATACTACTACATTATATTATAACATTATTTTCTTTAGATTGACATTTTTAAATTCGTTATATCTTTTGAATGGAATGTCCGATTTTAATAATTTAAAAAGTATTTTACTGGTATTGAAATGGTCTTGAATAAAATATCATTTAATAGGATAAGGAATAATACAGAGGTATGGATAATATGGTTTGATTATTGTCGGCACTTTTATTAACTTTTAAAATGTAAAAAAGTAGTTATAGTGGCATAACTACAGAAATTGGACATATGGTTTCGCGGACTTTTTTGTAGATATTAATACGTTCTATAATACTGTAGAACATTTTTGTTCTATCAACAATAGTTTCCGCAGTGTACGCGATGACAGATTTTTGTGACTAATTTTTTCACACCTTGGGTTACATTAATGCAATTTTATTGGGGATCCCTTTTTTTTTTTAAATGTAATATAGCCTATGTCACTCAGTGAAAATGCAGCTTTCTAATGGTGAAAGAATTTTTGAAATCGGTCCAATAGTTTTTGTGTGAAAACATTACAAACATACATACAAAAACACAAATGTTTCCTTTTTATAATATTAGTTTAGATTTATTATTCTATACAGGTAACACGAACATCCTATAAATCCTATTGTATCGGCTTTGTTATGCGCCGAGAGCAATAACGAATAGCATAAGTGTTCAGTGAACTAGTAACATCTACTATGCATACTAGTATTCGCGTTCACAATATGGAATTATCTTCCGGATATTCTTATAATTAAAAAATTTGTGGTAAGAACTATTTTTAAATTAAACGAAAGGGACGATAAACAAATATTTATACATAGAAAAGACTTACGTTGACATTGATTTATGTGCTAGAATGCGTGTTATTTGTAAAAGGAAATTATAAAAAGCTTTTCCAGAAATTTGAAGTTAACTACTGCCTTAATACCAGAGATAATTTCCGCCCGTATTTAATTTCGCGGCAAGCAAAACCGTCATAAGTGCAAAACAGTGTAGTCTTCCAATGTATAAAAAACTATAATTATATTCCTAATAACAACCGACAAACCCCTTAAAATATTTAAACAGCTACTAGATTTGTACTTACTCGAGAAAGCACTGTTGCGGACGATTTCTTTCTGGAAATAATGTAAGAATAATTTAAATTTTAATTATATATATATATATATATATATATATATATATATATATAGCAGATTCAATAAGTTGGCGATTTAAGGTCTGGTTTTGCTTCAAAATGTATATATTTAAAACAATCTTACATGTTTCGGCATATGATGCCCATTTCAAAGAATTTAAAATTTTAATTTTTTAATTTTAAGTTCTTTGGAAAAGGCATCATATGCCGAAACATGTGAGATTGTTTTAAAGTGTTTTGTTTTGAAGTAAAACCAGACCTTAAATTTAAATACCTAATTGAATCTACCATAATATGCAAAGGTCACGAAATAATTATCTTTATATATATGTATATATATATATATATATATATATATAGTAAACTTAATAAGTCGGCGCTTAAAGGTCTGGTTTATTACTTCAAAGTATATATATTCAAAAATAACCCTACATGTTTCGGCAATGATGCCTTTGTCAAGGATATAAAAAATATTTTGGATATTTTTTATAATACAAAAGTATTTTTAATAATATATAATATTATTAAAAATGGGGTGTGAAGAACACAATACAAGTTTATATGTATTTTTGAATGTATCTTCTCCAAAGACGTAGATACGTATTTCACATTTCTACATGATTATCAATACGCCCCTGTTGTAGAAGAGACACATTCAACAAAACATAACTACCTTGCTATCTCGCAGATATTATTAAGACAGAGCGTGAAGGAATATTCAGCGCTGTCTAAATAATAATCGCAGAACTAGCCGGGTGTTCCTTATGGACGGTAACCACCGTATCTATAAAAAACTATTATAGTGTCTTCACTACTTGTTGGCGTAAACCGAATACGTATATAACAACATAATTTGAAACATACTTGAGTAGGTAAAACCTACCAATTTTGTATAATACAAAATTATAATTAATAATATATAATATTATTAAAAATCTTCACACCCCATTTTTAATAATATTATATATTATTAAAAATACTTTTGTATTATACAAAATTGGTAGGTTTCACCTACTCAAGTATGTTTCAAATTATGTTGTTATATATTTTTTATATCCTTGACAAAGGCATCATTGCCGAAACATGTAGGGTTATTTTTGAATATATATACTTTGAAGTAATAAACCAGACCTTTAATCGCCGACTTATTAAGTTTACCATATCATACGAAGGTCACGAAAATATATATATATATATATATATATAATAACTTCGTGACCTTGGTATGATATGGTAAACCTAATCAGTAGGCGATTAAAGGTCTGTATATTACTTCAAAATATATGTATTTAAAAAAACTCTACATGTTTCGGCTGTATACGCCTTTTTCAAGAGAATACAAAATATATATATTTTGTATTCTCTTGAAAAAGGCGTATACAGCCGAAACATGTAGAGTTTTTTTAAATACATATATTTTGAAGTAATATACAGACCTTTAATCGCCTACTGATTAGGTTTACTATATATATATATATATATATATATATATATATATATATATATATATAATAGCATATATAATTAAAATTTAAATTATCGCGTTGTAGTTTGTGCGTACACACAAGTTACAACGAGATCACCATTTCGATTTTGAAAACACAGATAATCGATAAAGAACAACACAATGAAAAGGGAAATTAAAGAAATGATTAATATTAAACACGCAAATAATTCAATTAACAACAGAAGTGATATAATAAGGCTAAGCAGTATATACTATAACTTAATAATGTATAGTAACAATCTGTAACTTACTATTATAATATATGCTGCTGTTATATAAATATATATAATATGTTATTTAAATATCTGTACATTTGCCTTATCATGCTGGCAGTTCCGTGTTTAGATCCCTAACTAGGCTGGCCGAGTAGGTTTTCGTGGTTTTCCTTCTCGTTCAAGGCGAATGCCGGCAGCTTAACATCTTGAGTCGCTCCACGGGCGCAGACATAATAATAACTCATGGCTTGCCATTCCCTCGTCTTTGTTGTCTAACTGTTTGGAGAATTCTAAGGCATGATTTATTATTATTAAACTTGAATATATCTTTAAATAATTCTTTCCCTGACAGCTGCAGATATATAAGTATAACATTAATATACTGTCAATTATATTTTAAGTTTCTTTAAAAAATGCATCATGTGCCGAAACCTGTATGATTGTTTTAAATATATACTTATTGAAGTAAAACAGACCTTAGATCCCCAACTAATTGAATCCACTATAACATACAAAGATCTAGAAATAATTATCTTCATATATATATATATATATATATATATATATAGTGCTATTTTTGTAGATCTTCATATATTCTTTGCTGTTAACGTTATAATTAGAATCTAGACCACTTAATTTTGCTAATTGGTTTTCTATTTTTTCCTTCATCTCATTTGCGTGCGTTACATCTTGATGTTCGATCTGCTCCACTTTTTCTATTTATGACTAAATCTAGGGTCTTTTGCTTTCATAACCATAGATTACGTTTTATTTTTGTTAACTGTTAAGATTATTATTACGTTTTTTTCTTCAATACTGTAAACATGTTTATCTTTCCTTATCTAAATTTCCTAAATCTTCTTTTTACTATAAATTCTTTTGATACTTTTTCTTCTAATATTTTTTTGTTTTACGTTTTTCGAAGCAGCAATTTGCTCAGTTTGCTCAGTACCTATTTCCAATTATTTTATTAACTCAAACAATTTCGAATATATTTTAAACGTATTTCTTTGGAATTGTTTCATGATAAAAATTTGATCTATCGTCCATACCCCTGCTTTAATTTCTCCATTATATTCTTCTATAAGCACTTTGTATAATACGACTAATCTTCCTATTCCTCGATAGTTACTATAGCCTTTGGTGACATTTTTTAGTTTTTAAAATTGTTACCTTCATTTATTTTTCAATAGAAATTCGCTATTTCCCTGTTCTTATATGAAAGTAGAAGAGCACCTTTCATAAAGAAATAAATTATTTCCAAAGCTCAGGATACCCAGAAAAACGACAATATTGTGATTTTTAATTGCAAATGCCAACGATTTTACGTATGCAGAGCAATTTAAAAAAATATTTGAGGTGCTATAAAACATAGAATTTCACGAAGAAGAATAACGATTCATATATATAATATGTATATTTGTAATAAAAAAGTTCTACCGAGAAAATGAAATGTGAATTAAGCTGAGAGTCAAACACGAGTGGGATATATATATATTATGCAAATTATAAATAAATTTAAATACGAGTGGAATAAACATCTATAAATTGAAATGAATATATATGAGTGGCAAAACTCTATTCCGATTGGCAAAAAAAAAAGCTGATATAAGCATATAAATCTATGGAAACTATACAAAAGAAAGCTACCTACATTACGTTCATAAAATGTAACAAACAAAATTGTAAATAAAGGCACACCAATATCTGTAAAGAAATTTCCGTAAGCTTCTATGCTAAGGTTTGAAAAATAAAGCTTTCGACGGTGGATCACTATGATGAGCCAAAAGAGCAGCATTTCTAATATTTCGGCTTCTTCAACAAGTATGACCTACTTTAAATAGGTGCCTGTGGCTAGTAGTATATGTTAATTGTTGTCATTTAGTTGTCAAACTGTGATGCCATATATGAAATTTTATGTAAAATAGACTGATTTCCAAATAATCAGGAAGTTTCTGCTGTTAAGAGTTTTATTACAAATTAATTAATTGTGTAAATTCAGAAGTTTTCGGCGAGAATTCAATGTAGCAAGACACCGAAAAATTTCTAGCAGAGAAACTATTTTGAGTGAGCAATTTGGTGAGGGATTTTGATGAAAGAGGGAATGTTTCATCAAAATATAGTGGAAAAGTATGGACAATGAGGATATCGTCAAATATGTAAAATTCTCAGCAAACTCGTTTTAGTAATTTGTAAAGCAATCGAATGTTTTTTTGAAGAACGCAGCAGACTTCGTTGAAATGCTTGTCTGACGCGTTCAATATTTGCATGAACGATTTAGTCCACCATCTTGCATAAGTTGCAAGATGGTGAGCGACATGCCCGAATGACTTTCCGCAGGAATATGTTAGAAGTTTTGAGTCAAGATCAAAATGCGATTAATTCTTTGCTTATGTCCGATGAAGCGCACTTTTGTGTCAGCGGAAGCATAAACAAACAAAACTACCGTTATTGGGCAACTGAAAACCTACAATAATTACAAGAAAAACCGCTTAATGATGAAAAGGTTACTGTATGGTGTGGTATTTCATCATTTGGGATAGTAGGGCTGCATTTCTTCGCGGAAAACAAGAAAGCTGTTACAGTCACCTTGGTCGTTACATTTTGATGTTAGATACATTCCTATGGCATAAACTACGTAGAGTAAGACGAAGAAATATTTTGTTCCAACAAGATGATGCCGCACCACCTACAGCTAGGCAAAATTTGATTGCGTTGTGGCGAATGTTTCCGAACAGATTAATCTCAAGGTTTGGAGACTTACCGGTAAAAAGTAATCGCACAGCAAAGTACAATTGAGTTATTTCTCTGCCTGGATTACGGGGCCCTGCTAAGGTATTGAGATACGATGTTCCGGTAGAGAGTATATGACATTTGCTTTTTGCGGAAGACATACTGGCAGATATCATGAAATACACTAACGTAAAAATGTCATTTGCGTGAGAAAAATATAAAGTTAAAAGTCATGCTTGCTTGAAAGATATCGACATAGTATAACTTAAAGCATTTATTGGATTGCTATTTTATACAGACGCTTTCAAATCAGGTAATGAAATTGTAAATTCTTTATTTAGTACTGATGGCACTGGTAGAGATATTTTGCGTTGCACCATGAATAAACGACGGTATGAGTTTATTTTCTGTTGCTTATGATTTGATGGTTCATTCACTAAAGAAAAAAGGAGAAAAGAAGACCGTGGAACAGCAATAAATCTACTGTTTGAAAAATTTATAAGCAATTGTCAACAAAATTTTTCTTGCTTATAGCATTTAGATGCCGCTGCTCGTACTAAATGTATATGCCCAATAAACCGGCAAAGAATAGCATTAAAATTCAATGTTTGGCAGATGCCAGGATTAATTATTTGTACAACGCGGCAAATGCTCCAATGGTACAACCGCAACAGAGGAACAAAAAATTACTCATACCTTCGCAATCAGTGACCAGGTTAGTAAAGCCAATAGAAGAGACTAATAGGAACGTGACGGGAGGACAATTGGTTCACGTCCGCAGAGCTTGCACAAGAGTTTAAAAAGAGAGGACTAACATATCTTGGAACGGCGAAGAAAAATTAAAGACAGATACCACCTTATTTTCTACCTCACAAAAATAGGAAAGTTAATAGTAAGCCTTTATGGGTTCACTAAAGAATTGACTTTGCTGTCGTATGTTCCTAAGAAATCAAAAGCTGACTGATGCTTTCTTCGATGCATAATTCTGCAAATGATGATGAAAATGGAAAACCTGCGATGATTAATGATTACAATCTTTCCACAGGTGGTGTTGATAGTTTAGATCGGAAATGCGGTAATTATTCGCCTAGCAGAAGAACAACACGCTGGTTCTTGGCTAATTTGTTTGTCTCTTTTTGATGTGGAATGAAAATTTAAGAGTATTTTTAAAAATAAAATAATATTTACATTTGCAGCACTTATTTTATTAGTCACTAGTAAACAATTCTTTTGCCGCGATTTGTAGCGATTGAGGGTAATTTCGCCATTTTTTTATCTTGCAGTGAATATTTGAAAGTAGGTCATATTTATTGAAGAATCTTGTGTTAATTCATTCCTCATCAGTCGATGTTAATAGCGTCCCTTATTCTTGATGTAATAATCATTATAAAATTTTAAACATAATTGTAAAAGAAATTTCATGGAACACATAAGAATCAACATAAATTTACTTCTAAAATTGTTTCTGATTGTTAAAATCGAAAAGGAACAACTTTTTACTCGAAAATAAATATATATCTTATATAAAACGAACGAAATAACGTTAAATATGGTGAACTACAATTTTGGCAATACGAAAAAATTAGAGAACAACAAAAGTTTGAAAACATTTGATTACTTAGATTGTATTATACGAGTAAAATTTAATTGCCCTTCAACTTTAAATGATGATTCGATTATTTATATTCTTTACTATAACTAATTTTCTTTTTCAGATATAATGAAGGTTTTGATTCCATTTTTACTAATAGCCCTGGCACATTGTTTACCAGCAAGCAACGATCTTTTTGATAAGGTAATATTATTTGCATTTTAAACATAAAATTATTATTTGTTTAATATTGTTTCGTCTGAAAGAGAAATTTGTTTATTTATATATATATATATATATTATTGCGGGTATACTCGTGTGTTTGTCACTGTCAGGAGCTCTTCAGGTGTCTTTTCGGCTATTAAATCGTCCCGCAAAATTTACGTATTACAATTTCAGTTAATTACATACAGTTAATAAAGTATATCTTTGCAGTTTGAAATACCCAAAGTGCGAATTGCAAATTGTACTTTATCTCTTTCTAACACACATAAATACGCGCTGTAATACTAGACCTGTTAGTCAATTTAAGGTATTTTGACGCCATAAATTTGGTCATATGACTGCAAAGAAATAGTTTGTGAACTGTATGTAGTCTTCTAGTAGGCCAGATAAAACTTATAACTAAATCCGCAGAATTCCCTGGCCTTCGTAATGTTTAAATTGGTCTTTTTAAGTAGAACAAATTTTAATGAATTTCACTTTTTAATTAACACTGTAACGATCGTTACGCTCCAACCTGAGCTTCATCAGACATATAACTAACTTGATGTCTGATGTCTGATGAAGCTCAGGTTGGAGTGAAACGATCGTTACAGTGTTAATTGAAAAGTGAAATTCATTAAAATTATTATCATTAATTATTATTAATTATTAATTATTAATTATTAATTATTAATTATTAATTATTAATTATTAATTATTAATTATTAATTATTAATTATTAATTATTAATTATTAATTATTAATTATTAATTATTAATTATTAATTATTAATTATTAATTATTAATTATTAATTATTAATTATTAATTATTAATTATTAATTATTAATTATTAATTATTAATTATTAATTATTAATTATTAATTATTAATTATTAATTATTAATTATTAATTATTAATTATTAATTATTAATTATTAATTATTAATTATTAATTATTAATTATTAATTATTAATTATTAATTATTAATTATTAATTATTAATTATTAATTATTAATTATTAATTATTAATTATTAATTATTAATTATTAATTATTAATTATTAATTATTAATTATTAATTATTAATTATTAATTATTAATTATTAATTATTAATTATTAATTATTAATTATTATTATAATTATATTAAAATTATATCATTAAAATTTGTTTTATTTTATCCTGATAATAGTTATAATGGACTTTTTAAGTGGGTTAAACTTATGTTAACACTGCATGTAATCTAAATAAATGTTTGGCCAATGTACATCGCTTCATAAAAACTATAATCGCCAGTATCTTCGTTAGTAGGAAAGGAATTAGGAATCATACAAAAACATTTAAAGGAAAACTTACAATTTTAAGCAGTACAAACAACACAAAACATCTACATTTTGGTACATTGCAAATATATATAAAGCTGAGTCCTCAATTTCTAATAACCCTCAAAAGTTTTAGCAATTTATTCACAGAAAAATCTATACATCTTGCGTTCCTGTCTCGATGGTTAACGATAACATTATAATATAGTAATCCATATAATATTGCTAATAGTTTTGCCTATTGATTTACTGATATTTGCTCAAACGATAATATAATATTCGGAAAAATTTTCTGAAGAAGAGGCAGATGCAGCTAAGGTTTTTTTAGTAAGGATTGCAGAAGATTGCCGAAGAAGTTGTGCTGATACATCCAATATGGTAAGTTGACTAGATTTGAGATTGTAAACATTTTGTTCATAAATAGATGGTGAACGATAACATATAATCCTCAAAATTTGGATAAATTCAAATTCGGTAATGCAAATATACTTCCAAAACCATAGCAAAGTGAAATTGGTCTATCGTTTATCGTGCTCTTGAGGCGCTTGTTGTATTAATCTGAAACTACTCTTGCAAAACTAAATCAATTCAGCTTTAGTACTACGCTGATACCTTTTTTTTTGTACTCGTATCTACGAAACAAAAGAATGTAATAAATTTAATATAGCAAACGTGCAAATTTATTATTGCAGGTGTACTACTAGCGTCGGATATGTCTTCTCTCTTATTTCTGCTTTTTATAGATGATCTTGTCAGTTACCGATTGCTATAAATGAGTTTGCTGCTGTACTGAAAGTTTTCACGTCTTTATTCAGTACTATATATATATATATATATATATATATATATATATATATATATATATATATATATATATATATAATAACTTCGTGACCTTGGTATGATATGGTAAACCTAATCAGTAGGCGATTAAAGGTCTGTATATTACTTCAAAATATATGTATTTAAAAAACTCTACATGTTTCGGCTGTATACGCCTTTATCAAGAGAATACAAAATATGAATCATTCATATTTTGTATTCTCTTGATAAAGGCGTATACAGCCGAAACATGTAGAGTTTTTTAAATACATATATTTTGAAGTAATATACAGACCTTTAATCGCCTACTGATTAGGTTTACTATATATATATATACATATATATACTATATATATATATATGTGAGAACAATTATATGATATTTTTATATGTTATGGAACAAATAATCTTTATTTAAATATTGATGAATGAGAAATTGTAATATGCGTTAAGAAAAAAAAATCTATTAATTTCACTGCCGCGAGACTCCATAATAAAAAAATTATATTTATGTACCTTTTAGATTCGCAATTCATAGCGATATGACAGCATAGGTAGGTTACAGTTAGTAATTAGAACCAAAGATATATAAAATAGAGGGCATAAATTACTTTACTTTACATATGTTTGATCTAAACTTTAATGTCGTTCTGTAATATTGTATGCTTCCTATTACACACATAAGTTGGATAGGAACAAAATTTAAAAAGTCTTTAAAATATTTATATTTTAAAGAGGTAGAGAGGCAGAGAATATTATCATCATTAGCTTTAGCGGTAATTCTCTACTGAATCGTTAGAGCTTAGACGTGAATTATGTCATATTATTATTATTATTTTGTTCGACCTGTTAGACAATATATTATATTTTATAGTCCATGCGAGCGAGTTCCTAATTTCGTCTTGCATTTTAGTGTTATATCAATGCACTATTACTAAGTTAATTCGTATGTTATAAGAAACGTACATGTTGCTGTGAAGTTTATCTCAATTATGTTGGACTATAATATTTAAAATCTAAGTTATCACAAACGCATTATCTCTTTTCACTCTTTGAAATTGTAGGTCTCGGGGTTTTATTTTTGGGTTCTATGTAACTAGGCCTAGCATCCAAAATAAATTCAAGAAATAATACAAGATGTTAAGTAAAAATTCATTTATTGTTCAAGCTTTGATATTTATTTATATTTATAATTTACGTATTCAAAAATATTACAAATCTTATTGATTAACCTAAATCAAATTTCGATTACACAAATTAATGAGGATAATCGAGAATACACATATAACTTGAAGTCTCTTCACAGATTCTTAAATAAATCTTTAAATCAGTACACTTGTTTATTTCATTTAGCCTGGGGGCTCTAGGCTCTGCAGGTGCTAAGCTACGACACAAGTGTTTGGTTTGACACTTTAAAAATGCAAGATTCTATGGATCTCTTGATTTTACTGATATATTTGTTTTAAAGGAAAGTGTGTTATTGAATGCTTGTTGGGCGGAAGTCTAGTCCCTACAAAACAATTTTCCATCTCCACACTATATAAACTTTAATTTGATCCCTAATTTATGAATTTTTGATTACAAAACTTAAATGCACTGATATCTTGGTATCGTGTGTTATCGTATTGTTCTATATCATCATGTAACTACTTAAATTTGGTTAGTAACGAAATATTAATCATGCGGATACTTGATTCGCTGTCGATCCTCGTATGTTCAATAAAAATCTTGTATTTTTATTGTACTTCTTTGTTGCGCTTCTATGGAATATCCAAAAAGAGAGACAAATTTCTGAACAGACCCAAGTGACAGTTGTTTCTTATTGGCCCAGAGCAATGCAAAATAACACAGTAGAACATTCCCTTTTTGCCATCAATTGTCAAATATTTTGACATCTCTATATTACGTTTGCGTTTCTAGAGTTTTGTTATCATTTTAAATTGTTATAATTATTATATTACTTTAACTGTTTTGCGGTGTAGATTGGTTCTTTTTATAGCTTCGATTTGAAGATTAATAGATTATGTAAGTAACACGTAATAAGAGAATTTCAGTTCTTGTAAAATTATAATTTTGTAGCTGTTCATTTAAAATATGGATGCAGAACCCAGCACCAGTACTGCTAATAGCACAAACGTGTGTTCTCCTCCAAGGAAACGAGAGAAAGCAAGTCATTTGAGTAGTGCTGAAAAGCAAACAGTAATAAATGCTTATAAACGACTTGTGACGGATACACCCGACACGAGAAAAGGTGACATGATTAAGCAGATTTCTCAAGTACCTACTAGGTAACTTTATAGAGTGCAACATATTATATGTTGCATGTTATATATATATTACATATATAACATATCCCCGTCTTACAAGATATGATCGTAGTAATTTAAAGATCGACAGTATATCGGGTTATCAACGAATACAAACAACGAATACAAACAACGAAAACAGGGAAAACTTCAGAACCGAAAAAGATAACTGGTAGAAGTCTGTACTGGAATCTTCGATGAGACTGTCAAAACTGCTGTTCGTCAAATTGTTCAGAACATGTTTCGACAAAATGAACTGCCCACGCTAGATAAAGTGCTGGCTCAAATAAATAATAGCAGCGAACTGCCAAATATGATGTACCGCTTAATGAAGCAAGTAAATTTTAAGGGAGAATATTTATAGTAGGTATATTTATATATTTAAATACAACTGTGCTAAATATTACAGATACCTTAAACATGGAAGAAATAGTGTTCTTATTGAGAGAGATGATATCGTAGATGTAGACGACAATATCTGAAAGGTGTTTCATTATATAGATCCCATAATAGACCAATTTTCTATTTAGATGAAACCTGGTTGAATGAGGGCCATACAGTGCAGAAAATATGAATGGACACAAGTCTTTTTGATTGGTTCTCTAATATATTACCTTATCTACCAGGAAATGCTGTCGTAGTGATGGAAAATGCACCGTATCATATCCGCAAGGCTGAAAAGACACCAACAACATGGCGGAGAAAAGCGGACATACAAAATTGGTTACGAAATAAGAGGAGGGAGTATGAGGGGGATATGGTCAGAGCAGAATTGTTGAACTTAGTAAATATGGTCAAAAGTAAATAGAATTAATATGTAATCGATGAAATTGCGAAGTCAAGAAACAAGACTGTTCTTCGCTTACCTCCATACCACTGCGAGCTAAATCCGATTAAACTTGTGTGGACACAAATAAAAAATGAGGTGGCTGCAAAAAATAGAAATTTTAAATTAAATGAAGTTAAGCAGCTTTTACATAATGCTATCAATAATGTAACTGCAACAACTTGGCAAAAATGCATAAATCATGTTATTAAAGAAGAAGCTCGGATGAAAGATATTGACGAAATTATCGATGAAGTTATAGAACCATTCATAATTAATTTCTTTTAGAGACGACAGTGGTAGTGATGATTCCATTCCTTCACTAACGTCCGACTGAATTCAACAATCTTCAAATAGTTTATAAAACAAGATATTTTTATTATTAACTTGTTAATCTGTTTTAATTGAAATTAATTGTCATACACTATTACAGTTGTAGAATTTAAGCAACATATTTCCTACTTCCTACTCCAATGTTTATCAGTAAGGGCATGTATTATTTGACCTTTTTTTTTAACAAATAAACGAAATAACATGTGTTTTTTAGACAAATATACTTATTTTCCCTGAACAATCCATACACAATTTAATTTGCTACAGATTTCATATTTCAGGTAGATTTTCAAATTTAAATTTACCGCGTAAAATTAATGTAAAGGTTGTAACTAGCGTTGGGGTCTTTTTTTTGTCTCTCCCATTTTGGAATATATAATAAAGTATTTTGAAATCACCGACTTCAAATTAACTCACTTTTAAAAGTAGGCCATTGTTGTTCTCACTCTTACATACTGTTTTGCACATCTCTCATATTTGTCTAGTCAGCTGACTATTTTTAACTTCTAAATTAAAATAAATTTGGTCGTCATTTTGTTTGTTGATAATATGCGTTTCTCCTTTATAGATGACATGCACCATTAAATGGGTTATTAAACATTGTAATATACTTTTGAAGTTTATCAATATTATTAATCTATTTTCGACTTGTCTTATTTTATTTAAGTTTTATTCTGTAGAGGAGTATTATTTATTTGCGAACTAAGTAAATCCTATTGTTATCAGAACACTGCTCGAATATTGTTTGTATTTGCTACAGGTGCATATTACTTTTAAGATTGCACCATGACTGTTATTTAATGTTGGAGCCTTAATTTTATGGACTTTCTTTCACATATAAATCGACCATTTAAGAATCGATCGTATATTATCAAAGTTATATTGTAAACGATGGACTTTTGAATAGAAAAGCATACAAATTATTACGCTAGATATATGATTGAAATACTAAAAATAATTTTTAATATTCCTTTTATTTAATTTTGGTACATAAGTATACGTTTTTACATAATTGAGCTATAAATATTGTTAATTCGTAACATAACCTGTAACCTATTGACGTACATTCAATATACACTGTTGGAAAAAAGTGACGAGCACACCCTGTATAATCTGAGGAAGTGGCTCTAACGCAATGAAATTTGGTATGGAAGTAGTACTAACGTAGCATACATTACTCTCACCTAGAGAGCGGCGCAGCACTGCTGGGAAGGGATGAATTAATAGCGGGAGCATCCCCCGCGAGCGGCGTGTACCATCGCTACACGACGAGGCATGGAGTCAATAAGTCGTTGTAAGGTAGCGGGAGAAATGTCCAACCATGCTGCTTCAACACGCCTCCATAGCTCCTCAACGTTACCCGGGCGAGCCGGATAACGTTAAAGTTTCCGACCAATCATATCCCAGACATATTCGATCGGATTGAGATCCGAAGAACGTGCAGGCTATGGAAGCATCCGTATATGGTTCTCTTCCACAAAAGTCTGGGCAACACGTGCAGTGTGCGGTCGGGCGTTGTTGTGCATGTATAGAACACGTGCGTAGGGTAGCACCTCATCTACGTAGCGGCAAGCCGTCATCGTATGCTGTATACGCAGCAGACGTGTACGTCCACCATGTGTAATAGCACCCCATACCATAATGCCCTGCTAGCGATGGATAGGGCGTGGTTGGATGCACTCCTCGAGGTGACACTCACCACGTCTCCGATTAACCAAAATTCGCGCGTCACCGGTGCTCAATTCGAATCTTGATTCGTCGGAAAACAAAATGTGCCTCCACTCGACAACCCACTGAAGTCTAGCCTCCACCCAATGGCGCCGTGTACGGCAGTGCTCGCGAGTCAGTGGAATCCGCTGCAACGCTCAGCGCGCTCGCAGTCCACTTTCTAGCAAACGCCCCCGTACAGTTCGCATAGTGAGTAAGCCTTCCCTTCCTGCTGGCCGAACGGCTCCAAGTTGCCTCGAGGAAGACGTACGCGATGCTAAAGCGCTGTGCATAAGGGCGCGATCTTCGCGTGCTCTGCTCCCGCGGGGCCGTCCCGCTCGCGGCTGAAGGCGCATACGTCCTTACTCCATCAATTCTCGCCATGCCCGCTGCACTGCCGATAATGACCCCGCGATATCACGGAAGGATACTCCTGTCATGTGCATCCCCACAACCATTCCTCGCTCAAACTCACTCAGATAACACGAACGACCATCCATCACGCACAAAGTACGACTACAACTACACGCTTCCATCACACTAACAATAACCGGTTTCTCCCTCCCCGCCTCGGTCTCAATGGAGACAACATATTGCAGCTGTCGGAGGCACTCAGTAAAAGATGCAGCTATAGAAAAAGTCAAAACTCGTTGCGCAAACTCATCTAGAAGAAACCTTAATGCTCCGCTAAATTTACGCATTTATCTTGACACGTTCAGATTATACAGGGTGTTCTCGTCACTTTTTTCCATCAGTGTAATACGTGCGACGTAATATATATGAGCGCTCAAAACAAAACAAAACCTTTTTAATTATGTTCAGTGTTTATTTCTATAACATTTAATTTATTGTAGAGTCATAATCAAAAATATATTTACAAAATTTACGCATTTATCTTGACACGTTCAGATTATACAGGGTGTTCTCGTCACTTTTTTCCATCAGTGTAATACGTGCGACGTAATATATATGAGCGCTCAAAACAAAACAAAACCTTTTTAATTATGTTCAGTGTTTATTTCTATAACATTAAATTTATTGTAGAGTCATAATCAAAAATATATTTTTCTATTTTGCGTTCGAAATGAACTCATTATGAAACCCAAAACAGTATCGAAATGAGCTTCACTTCGATACGCTTTTTTTCATTTTTCAATGTTGGCGTTGTTCGAATACGGACATAAATATCATTGCTGTCATTTGATTTTAAGAATTTATGTACATTTGACAGGTATGATATATGTCCGTATTTTACACAAACAACGTATGTTGTATACAATTGACAAAAACATATATATGTTTCTATGTCACTCATGTTTATATTTTTAAATGAAGTATCAAGTAATGTTAACGAAAATTAGTAAATAATATGTAATATAATATACTTCGCGGATAGCAAGATTTCAATTTGAAAATGTCAAGTATCAATGTGACCAACTGCATGCTTTATATAAAAATTAAACTCTGAACTTTCAAATTAAATAATTCCAATTTAAGCAATTCATTAATGTAAAAACCGCAAAATAGGAAAAATAGTATAAAAAACTCGTTTCATAAGGCCTTTTGCCGCACCCGCTCTTTAGAAAACGAGCCGCGACAGCGGCGAGTTTTCTAAACTGATCTCGTGCGGCAAAATGGTGCCTTATGAAACTTGTTTTTTAATATACTATTACATAAAGGATTGGAATTTATATTCTCCCGGTTATTGTAACGTACCAGGGGCATTCAAAACACAACCTGTTTGATTAAGTTTTGTCGTTTATGCTCTACTTCATTTAATCATTAATTCATCTAATTTATGTTACCTTAGAAATTACAGAATGAGCAATAATGTTAATCGGGTTGAGATAATTCAACGAAAATTGGTGAAACATTTAAATTTTAAATTTGATACTTTCTAAATTTCTAAATTATTTTACTTGTTTAAATTTGTATGGGATCTATTCCATTAAAGAGAGAAAATTAATATCAGATATCATGTTTCTGTAGAAGATAGTTAACAATCGCTTGGATAGTCCGTATTATATTGGTAATTTAAATTTTCGCTGGTGGATACGTGACACGTTTGGTTTCTACTCTTTATTTGTCGATAGTAATACCTACGCAAGTACAAATTCGCCCTTGTATAAAATGTGTAAAGATTATGTTAATTATTTTAATGGTATACATTTTTTTAATTCCGTCTACAGAACTACTTTGTTATTGGCCAAGCAGATTTTTATTGATTTCTCTTGCTGTTTGAGAAATTCTAATTTTCTTTTTGTGCACTCCCTTTATTATTTTATTTATCTAATCGTGCTACACTGTTATTGGAAATAACTATGCGTCCTGTTGTTTAGCTTTCTTTGTAGGGATGTAACAATAAATAAAAAATTCTTCTCTTGCAAATATATTTTCATTTTTACTATTATTTGATTATTATTTCAATCATTTAATCTATGTCGTATTGTTAACTAATTTTCTTCTTTTGTTAACTTTTATGTGTAATTCGAATGGCAGGAATATTTAATTTTCCAATACTTTTACATTTAATGTTTTTTTTTAACTTGCACGGATATTGATATTTTGAACAGTAGAAATGTGTTATTATTATTAATTTTTATTTATTTATTTTATCTTTTCAGGCGAAAGAAGGCGACGTTGAAATAAATTCTATTCATTTAACTGATTCTATAAAAGAATTTACTCCAGAAATTACAACTGCGAAGATAAATGTTAACATAGAGACACAATTTAACGGTACACCGCCAAAACACAGAAATGTGGGAGGCTCATTTGCTAGGATTATTGATGATATATTTCAGGTAAAAATCCAATGACAATGATATGACAGATGCTACAAGAGTTGTAAAGTTATCATTCAAAAAAATAAAATATCTTAAATTCAAATGCTTTACGAAACTATAAAACAAGAACTTTTTTAACTTGCAAGGATATTAATATTTTGAACAGTAGAAATGTGTTATTATTATAATGTTGTTTGTTAATTTTATAGGAAAAAGATATTTTAAGAATTAGAAGTGTTTCCGCATTACTTACATAATTTCCAACACACAACTTGTGTTGATTTTTTTGTTCATTATTCGTCAACGGAGGTATACAAACTATAGTCATTTAAATGCGACGTATCTAGACTTCCCCTGAATGAAATAACATGCAATTTTTTAAGATTATTAAAAAAGATTGGCACTTGATAATATCCCGCCAATAGATAGCACCACCACTTTTGCTGAAATACAGGCTCTTGTTATCGGGACAGAGAATGTTTGGTCGAACATCTTAGCTTAGACATCTCGAAGTTTTTCTTATTCAAGTTATTGGAGCTTTCGTCAAATATGGTTTACGATATCTTTATTGTTTACTCAAATATGTACAGACGAAATATGTTCCAACATAAATTGATTTAATACAATACTATTACTGCGTTAATTTCAGAAATCTAGCTACGATCATTTTAAAATTTATTATATTTGTAAAATACTTCGTAGAACATTAGAATTAAAACTAGCACTTATTTTGATGTATAAATATTTAATATATAGGTACGTTGTCCTAGTAAAATAAGTTTGGAAGATTATGGTTGCCAGTTTCATTTTTAAATATTTAGCTATTTTTTTTTAACGCAGAATTTTTGCGTACTAATGGTATTTCGTTTTTAAACCTGGACAATTATTTAAATACAACAGCTTCGAATATAACCATATAATTTTTTATTGAATTTATTCTTAATTGTCATGTTTTTTTCTTTGTTGAATTCTGACTAGTTTTATGCAACGAGCTGTTAAATATAAAATATTGTAATTTATATATTGGTGTAAGTTAAGTAACGCGTTACTATAAATTATTGAAGTTTGCGACTTCATGTCGATAAACAAGTAATTCTAACCATACGTCATCCATATTTATATAAAATATTCTAACCAAAGAAGATAAATCTAAAACGAATAATCAGGCAAAGTTCGCAGAGTTTCCAAATTAAATATTTGCTTCAATAGTTTATAGTCACAAGATATTATTTATATAACAACGAAACGTACTTTGTCATTACATTTTAATAATCATAATCACAATTTTAATTATTACAATGTTCTAATTTTGGAAAAGGAAAATCTTTATAGAAACAGAATAGTACTTGAAATGATACATACAAAAAGAAAAAAGCACGTTGAATTTTAACGGACACCAATAGTTTAAGTGTAATTTATTCACATTTATTAAACAGAGAATAAATAATCATTTTTAATATTTTTAATGTCGTATGCATAACACTGTAACCAGGGAATTTATTTTACTTCCAACAACATAATGTATATGGATAGATTGTTCTATATAGACCCTCTTTTTCTTACCACCCCATTTTTTTACAACCGGATAAGAACCTAACGTAGAAATTAGGAGAGATTTGTTTTCACATACACATTATGCAGACATGCGGATGAAGAAGGTCAAGTTGAAATTTTACAGTTTTAGTTGTTTAAAAATGTAATGTTCTTATTTTATATGTGACTGCCAACGCTTAACTCTTGCTGTAAGTTTTCCTTTTTGAATATATTGGTAAAGGAAAGTGTATATTGCAATTTTATAGCTTTTCCTGATGAAGTCATTAATATATTGACGAAATATTGAAAAATAAAATTTGAGTTTTAATGATAACCCAAATATTAGTTACTTAGTTAATATAAATTAACTAATATTTGGGTTATCATTAAAACTCAAATTTTATTTTTCAATATTTCGTCAATATATATATATATATATATATAGTATAACATATCATACCAAGGTCACGAAATAATTATATTTATATATATATATATATATATATATATATATATATATATATATATATATATATATGCCGAAACATGTAAGATTGCTTTAAATATATACATTTTGAAGTAAAACCAGACCTTAAATCGCCAACTAATTGAATCTACCGTAACATACAAAGGTCACGAAATAATTATATATATATTGATAAATTATTGGAGTTTTTCGGCTTTTTTTATATGAAATATTTACAAATTAAATTAGAGTGTATGTAATTGCAGAGTAAGTGGGGATGTAAACATTGCTGTCTACAAATTACAAAGCAAATCATACGAAATTTTTTTATTGTGGCCTAGTGGTAAAGGCGACAGCCCGGATAGCGGTAGACTTGGGTTCGAGTCCCAACGTAGACCATTTTTTCAAATAAAAAAATTTCGTATGATTTGCTTTGTAATTTGTAGACAGCAATGTTTACATCCCCACTTACTCTGCAATTACATACATTCTAATTTAATATTAGTAAATATTTCATATAAAAAAAGCCGAAAAACTCCAATAATGTATCAAATGTTATATTTAATGAACGGCTAAGAAATTATCTAAACAATATATATATATATATATATATATATATATATAAAGCGTTAACAGATCATTAGGCCCACAGCTTAGAAATTCCTCTTCATTCCTCTCGACTTCTAGTCTTCATCCTCCAGTCCTGTATATTCTTTTCCCGTAAATCCTTTTCGACGCTATATATATATATATATATATATGATAAACGTGATGTTAATGAGAATTAATAATCATTAAATTCTCACATTGCATGCCATTGCCGCTCTAATTCGTTGCATCGATTTCTACACATGACAAAATCACATTTGTCTAACGCAACGCGTCGCGGCGCCAACTGACCAGATTGTACGGGAAAATGAAAAAATGTGTGAAAGCTGTATCCACCCTGGAATGTGCAGACGCCGGCATTTCATGGTCTTACCAATCGTCAGTGCACCTACATCCAGAAATAGACACGACTTTCACTTCTATACTACTTGTATATATACTAATGATGATAAACGTGATGTTAATGAGAATTAATAATCATTAAATTCTCACAATGCATGCCAATGCCGCTCTAATTCGTTGCATCGATTTCTACACATGACAAAATCACATTTGTCTAAGAATGTAGCTGCAACGCGTCGCGGCGCCAACTGACCAGATTGTACGGGAAAATGAAAAAATGTGTGAAAGCCGTATCCACCCCGGAATGTGCAGACGCCGGCGTTTCATGGTCTTACCAATCGTCAGTGCACCTACATCCAGAAATAGACACGACTTTCACTTCTATACTACTTGTATATATACTAATGATGATAAACGTGATGTTAATGAGAATTAATAATCATTAAATTCTCACATTGCATGCCATTGTCGCTCTAATTCGTTGCATCGATTTCTACACATGACAAAATCACATTTGTCTAAGAATGTAGCTGCAACGCGTCGCGGCGCCAACTGACCAGATTGTACGGGAAAATGAAAAAATGTGTGAAAGCCGTATCCACCCCGGAATGTGCAGACGCCGGCGTTTCATGGTCTTACCAATCGTCAGTGCACCTACATCCAGAACTAGACACGACTTTCACTTCTATACTACGTGTATACAGGCTGTCCCGTAAAAAACGCCAACATTCATAATTCCGTTATTTATTGTCCGGTTTTATTTAAACAAAAAGTAAATTTAATAGCATCAAAAACACTATAAGATAGCAGTGTTTTATTTGTTTTCAATTGTTTTCATTAATGTCAAACGACAGTCAAGTTTTTTATTTTAAATGGCAACATATATATTTTTGGCTATATTCGGATTGGTTTTTTTTTCTGAATTCAACGATGTATAACATGTTTATTTTTGATAAACGTTTATTGCAAAAAAAAAAACTTTATAAATTTCATCTTTGTCTTCCATTATTTATAAATATTCGAATGTGTCATAAAACATTGGAAATGTAAGTATTATAAATATTATTATAAGAAACAAAACACTTTACAATAAATGTTGAAATTGCCCGCCAACTTGTTCAACACATATCGCACATCTCCTAATTACTCCAAAGGTCGCATTTAAAAGACAAGCGGCAGGTACTTCTTGGCAAGTGTTAATAATTCTTTGTCTTAAAATGTCAACATTTTCTGGAGTTGTTAAATAAACTCGATCTTGTAGATAAGTCCACAACCAAAAATCGAGGGGCGTAAGATCCGGTGAACGCGCAGGCCACTCGATAGGACCGGATGTTCCTATCCACCTATTTCCAAATTGGGTATTCAACAAATCAGTATTTACTCTGGCGTTGTGCGCGGGAGCCCCATCTTGTTGAAAAAATATTCTATTTAAATTTGCCAAAGGTAATTCATCTAAAAAGTTTTGGAGATTTTCGTGTAATAAAGTGTAGTATTTTTCTTGATTTAAGCAACCATCTATGAAAAATGGCCCAATTAATTGATCAACTAAAATGCCGCACCAAACATTTACGTTGAAACGTCTTTGAAAATTATTTTCAATTACAAATCTCGGATTGTCTGCACTCCACTGTCGATGTATGTTTCTATTAAAAATACCGTTGTTGCTAAAAGTGCATTCATCAGACCAAATTATCCTTCTGTAAAAATTCGGGTCTTGTTCAAATGCATTTAAATAAAAACGACAAAACAGGATTCTTCGGCCTGGATCATTTTGTTCTAATGCATGAACTTTTCGAGCTATGTACGGTTTAAGTTTGTGTTTTCTTAAAATACCATGAACTGTAGTTTTTGATACCCCAATATTATGTGCAATTTCGCGAATCGAAGTTCGTGAATTTTGCTGTACTGCAAGAAGAACATCTAATTCCTTATCTTCGGAGAATTTCCGTTTTTGTGTTTTTGGTTTGGTAAATGATCAATAATTTCTTAAATTCTTTTCAATTCTCTGAAATATTTTCGAACCTGGAACATCTATGTCCGGAAAACGAGCACTGTACCGACGAACTGCTTGAAGGCGATTTTTATTACATTCAAAGAACACTTGTAACATGTCCGTTAATTCATTGTTATTCATTTTTAACTAAAATACGCTTTTTGTTGCGGCAAAACGTTCAAACAGGATAATACAGAAAACTTAATAAAGTCAAACTGACACTTAAGGCACATTGACATAATGCTAGTGGACTGGGCCAAGTCTACTATAATGAAAGATGAAATTTATAAAGTTTTTTTTTTATTTTTTATTATTAGGAGATGTGCGATATGTGTTAAACAAGGTGGCGGGCAATTTCAACATTTATTGTAAAGTGTTTTGTTTCTTATAATAATATTTATAATACTTACATTTCAAATGTTTCATGACACATTCGAATATTTATAAATAATGGAAGACAAAGATGAAATTTATAGTTTTTTTTGCAATAAACGTTTATCAAAAATAAACATGTTATACATTGTTGAATTCAGAAAAAAAATACAATCCGAATATAGCCAAAAATATATATGTTGCCATTTAAAATAAAAAACTTGACTGTCGTTTGACATTAATGAAATCAATTGAAAACAAATAAAACACTGCTATCTTATAGTGTTTTTGATGCTATTAAATTTACTTTTTGTTTAAATAAAACCGACAATAAATAACGGAATTATGAATGTTGGCGTTTTTTACGGGACAGTCTGTATATACTAAAGATGATAAACGTGATGTTAATGAGAATTAATAATCATTAAATTCTCACATTGCATGCCATTGCCGCTCTAATTCGTTGCATCGATTTCTACACATGACAAAATCACATTTGTCTAAGAATGTAGCTACAACGCGTCGCGGCGCCAACTGACCACATTGTACGGGAAAAAGAAAAAATGTGTGAAAGCCGTATCCACCCCGGAATGTGCAGACGCCGGCGTTTCATGGTCTTACCAATCGTCAGTGCACCTACATCCGAAATAGACACGACTTTCACTTCTACACTACGTGTATAAACGTGATGTTAATGAGAATTAATAATCATTAAATTCTCACATTGCATACCATTGCCACTCTAATTCGTTGCATCGATTTCTACATATGACAAAATCACTTTTAATGATTATTAATTCTCATTAACATCACGTTTATCACCATTAGTATATATACACGTAGTATAGAAGTGAAAGTCGTGTCTATTTCTGGATGTAGGTGCACTGACGATTGGTAAGACCATGAAACGCCGGCGTCTTCACATTCCTGGGTGGATACGGCTTTCACACATTTTTTTCATTTTCCCGTACAATCTGGTCAGTTGACGCCGCGACGCGTTGCAGCTACATTCTTAGACAAATGTGATTTTGTCATGTGTAGAAATCGATGCAACGAATTAGAGCGGCAATGGCATGCAATGTGAGAATTTAATGATTATTAAATCTCATTAACATCACGTTTATCATCATTGGTATATATACACGTAGTATAGAAGTGAAAGTCGTGTCGATTTCTGGATGTAGGTGCACTGACGATTGGTAAGACCATGAAACGCCAGCGTCTGCACATTCCGGGGTGGATACGGCTTTCACACATTTTCTTCATTTTCCCGTACAATCTGGTCAGTTGGCACCGCGACACGTTGCAGCTACATTCTTAGACAAATGTGATTTTGTCATGTGTAGAAATCGATGCAACGAATTAGAGCGGCAATGGCATGCAATGTGAGAATTTAATGATTATTAAATCTCATTAACATCACGTTTATCATCATTGGTATATATACACGTAGTATAGAAGTGAAAGTCGTGTCGATTTCTGGATGTAGGTGCACTGACGATTGGTAAGACCATGAAACGCCAGCGTCTGCACATTCCGGGGTGGATACCGCTTTCACACATTTTCTTCATTTTCCCGTACAATCTGGTCAGTTGGCACCGCGACACGTTGCAGCTACATTCTTAGACATATGTGATTTTGTCATGTGTAGAAATCGATGCAACGAATTAGAGCGGCAATGGCATGCAATGTGAGAATTTAATGATTATTAATTCTCATTAACATCACGTTTATCATCATTAGTATATATATACGTAGTATAGAAGTGAAAGTCGTCTCTATTCTGGATGTAGGTGCACTGACGATTGGTAAGGCCATGAAACGCCGGCGTCTGCACATTCCGGGGTGGATACAGCTTTCACACATTTTTTCATTTTCCCGTACAATGTGGTCAGTTGGCGCCGCGACGCGTTGCAGCTACATTCTTAGAGAAATGTGATTTTGTCATGTGTAGAAATCGATGCAACGAATTAGAGCGGCAATGGCATGCAATGTGAGAATTTAATGATTATTAATTCTCATTAACATGACGTTTATCATCATTAGTATATATACACGTAGTATAGAAGTGAAAGTCGTGTCTATTTCTGGATGTAGGTGCACTGACGATTGGTAAGATCATGAAACGCCGGCGTCTGCACATTGTGGGGTGGATACGGCTTTCACACATTTTTTCATATATATATATATATATATATATATATATATATATATATATATATAAAGCGTTAACAGATAATTAGGCCCACATCTTAGAAATTCCTCTTCATTCCTCTCGACTTCTAGTTTTCATCCTCCAGTCCTGTATATTCTTTTCCCGTAAATCTTTTTCGACAACTTGCAGGCACCTAGTCCTTGGTCCCTGTTTTCGTCTATTGAGCATAGGTCTTATTTGTATTATTCGTTTCGCCAGGCGTTCTTCTTCTCTCCTCTCGATGGGTTCCAGCCCTCTTATTCTTTGGGGTTTTACAAAATCCTAGTACAGCTGCAGTAACTCGTTGTTATTTCGTCTTTCCCACCCATCTTCCATCTTTTTTCTGCCGAAAATCCCCCTCAGCATCCTCCTTTCCCACGCCTCCAGTTTTTCACTCTCTACGCTATTCATAACCCACGTTTCATATGCATATACTACTGTTCATCGTAGAGTCGTCTTATATAAACGTATTTTTGCTTTTCTAGATATTTTTTTATCTTAATAGCTTGCTTACTGACCCAGCACATCTATATCCCTTCACTATTCTCCCTGCGATTTCTTCGGCATCATTACTATTATCAGTCAGCCACGCTCCTGGATAGATAAATCTTTCCACTCTTTCGATATTAATTCTCTTTCCTCCTTCTAGATCTATTTCCAACTCTCTTTGTGTCACACGGCTCCTCTCCAACCCTCACATACGCATATAACTCGTCTCCTTTTCATTTATTTGTAACCCTACTTCTCGTACTGCCGCTTTCAATGCTTTAAATACTTTCTGCATCTCTTTCTGTATTTGCGCCAATATTACGATGTCGTCCACATATGCTAGACATTAATGACTCTTATTTATTATTGTCCCAGAATAATTCGCCGCACTCCGTCTGATAACTTTTTACAAGACTATAAGTTAAATAATGCAGTAGATAATTGGTCTCCTCGTCTAACTCTCTATGCTGTTTTAAAAGATTGCTATTGCAAACCGTTAACTCTAACTTTGTTGTTGGTCTCCTCGGTTGTCATTTTTATTAACTTAACCAGTTTATTTGGTACTTTCATTTCGCTTAAGGCATCATATAATTTATCCCTCGTTATTGAGCCATATACTCGTTGAAAATCTTTAAAAATCAAATGCATGTCAATGCTGTACTCGTAGGATAGTGTTTGCAGTTCTTTTATTATAAAAATTTGGTCTATCACTGATCTATTTCTTCTAAACCCACATTGGTAATCGCCTATAATCCTCTCAGAATATTTATCTAATGTTTGACATCAGCGTTGCCAAACTTTTATACGTCGTGCCTAACAGAGCAATTCCTCTATAATTTTTGCATGCCCTCTTGTCACCTTTCTTGTGTATCGGTATAATCACTGCATCTTTCCACCTTCTCGCCATTTGCTCCTACTCCCATACCTTTTTATTACATTGTCCATTAGCTTTTCTCTACTGTGTTTTGTTAATTCCACCACCATTCCATTTTCCCCTGGGCCTCTTTTCTTTTTTTCATTTTTGATATTTTTTCTTCGAGTTCTTGTCTTGATGGGGCAGGTATATCCTCGTCTTCGTTTTTCTATATGTGGTTTATCATTATTTCTGCATCGCCTACTACGCTGTCAAATTTTGGGCTTAGTATTTACATAAACTATTCTTTCCACACTTCTACTGCTTCCCTGTCATCACCAATCAGTTTTCCATTTTTTAGAGAAAAGTGTTCGTGTTTGTCTTTCTCTTCTTGCATTCTTTAGTTCTTGATAACAGTTTTTAATTTCTTTTCTTATATAGTAGTCCTCTATATTTCGTAGCTCATTTTCAAGATAGTTCCTTTTATTTCTTCTGTAAGTATATTTTGTTCTATACAAGCCTCTATAAGCTCTTGATTACTTTCTTGTGGTATCCTGTTCCTTGTTTCTTGTATTTTCTTTTTACTCTTTATTAAACTGGCCTTCTTTTTCTCTTTGTTTTTTCTTTCCAAATGTTTCTTTGGCCGTACTTTTTAGGGCAGTTTCTATTTTTATCCATATCTCTTCCACTACTTCGTTCCTCGTAATATTTTTGAGTTTCTCTTTCATTTTTCCTTATTATGTTCCTTGCGTCTTCTCTTGTTCCAGTGTTTCAACATCATATCCTTTAGTTAGTGTTTGTTTCTTAGTGCTTTGCCTTTTGAAATTGTTGTTGACCTTTATTCTTACCAGTATATGATCCGATGCCATTTCTGCGTCACGAAGCGCCTTTACGTCTTTTATGAGTTGTTTATATCCATCTGGGATTAATATATGATCTATTTCATTCACTATCCTTCGGTCCATAGATATCCATGTTCCTTTGTGAATATCTTCATGTTGAAAGTATTGGCTTTTCTTGTAATTTGGATTTATTCAACTTACTCTCAAAATTTTCTAATTTTATTATGTAACTACTATTCCCAATTTTCGTTGCTTCTTTTATTTTGATGTCACAGTTTATCAGTTTCTTCATAGCTACTTCCATTGCCATTGCATTAGTTAAGTTTTCACGCTGCGTATCTATGTCGATGCCTATTACACATAAATGGTTTTTGTGTTTCTCATTTTTAATAATTTCCAGTCTCTTCTCTATATTCGAAACGTTTTCATTCACCGTTTCTTTTACCCGTTCCCACTTCTCGTTTGCCGCTTTTAATTCTTCTCTTAATGTTTTAATTTCCTTGTTATTTTTTCCAGGCTTTCCTTAATTTGTTGTTGTTCGTTTCTCATGATCTTAATTTCCTGGAGCAATTGCGCCATCATTTATTTTAATTCCATCTTTTCCTCTGTCTTGTTTACTTATACAGGTGTTCTTATAATTTTCTTACTTTTTTGGAAGCTTTCGCTACTCCCCGCTCTTTTCTTTTACTATCTGAAGTATCTTCTGAGTCCGACATAATTCTACTTCTCACTACCAACTAGTCGCATACTGTTATTATTCCCGTCGCTCACTACTACTGTATGCGGTCCTGGCTCCTTGTTTATCTATTAGAGTACCGTGATTAGAGCAAAGTCCGGCTCGACACCTCGGAAACTCGACTCTTCTTACTACAATGTTCTTACTCGATTTAGCGTTTTCAAAACTACATATTACTTTGCTATTTCCACTACAATGTTTTAGTTTCTTATATTACTCGTGTGTTACACCACTTTCACAAATACTTTAGCTCGAAAACCCCCAATTCTGTGTTAGAAATTCGGAGTACTTTAAAGCACGTTTATTCACTGCTAAACCAGAACTCCATCATGTGTACTTCCTGTACTCTTAGTCCATTACTTTTTGCGATTCACATTCGTAACCGAATATAGTTGCAATTTAGCTGTGTCGACAAACACGATTGTTGGTCGTTGTTTTAAGGTTCCGTGGTCAAGTGTATCTCAGAGTGGTATTGAGTTGAAATAGTTCAAAAATTGATAAATGTTCTCTATATTAATAAATATTGTCCGGTAGGGTGAGTATTGACTTCTCAAACTCCGTAAATATATTTACTACTAAAAAACATAGCAGTCATCTCGTCAATTTTCTGTCCGCCTTTCTATAACATTGATTTTTATATATGAAATAGATGTTCGGATAAGGTTTCACTTAATCTATGAAATAATATTGTTGCTTGTGGTTTCTTTGAATTAAATGTGTGTAAACAAGGAACTACATTGGAACTGGCTAGTATATTTGTTGAATGCTTAGTTGGCCAATCAGTTTTATAAAGTGGTCGCCGTTTTTTATATATGATACTATATTATCTCATAAAGATCGCAGTTTTTCTGCTAAATATTTGCCAAGAGCCTTTGTATCAGGGTACAAATGGAGCTCGTTATAGCTTTAAGAAATATATTTTCTTTGTGACCTTCGGTAGATCGACATGATTTCAACCAGGGAAATCAATCAAGTGTTTCCGAGTGTCTTTTTCTAAATACGCCAGACCAAAGAAGGTGGTCTATCCAAAACCATGGTAGCTTTCCCTTTACCGATAGTAATCAGCAAATATTGGTCTTGATGTAGTCCCTTGAGTCCCTTTCTTTATTGGTGATGTTGCTCTTTAGTGGTTTCACCTTTTCTAAAATTGATGGCATACTTTAACGAATTATCTCGGTAGTTTTCTTATTTTGGGTTTTTACCTCATGATCGAAACCGCCAAAGAGCAGTATCAGTAACAAAAGGGATAGTTAATTAGCCAAACTTCACCCGGCAATATAAAAGAGATGGAAGAATTAGAATAAAGTTTTTTGAAAGATGGTAAATCATCCCCATAGCTATAAAATTGAAAATTCAATAATGATACAAATTTTAACAAACTGTTTCAGATTCCAATAACAGTTCTTCAGTCTGTAGCTAAATTGTTGACAAATCCACTCAAACAAAATGTAGATACAACGGAAGGAAAATCGAAGTACTGAGAAACAGAGTTATATATTGTTCTACAAAAATAGTTATTTAATATAAGTACATGTTGTAATAGATAAAAAAATGTAGAAATAAATTTATATTTTATTAAGAATGTATGTGTTTCTCTCTTGTATTAAAATACTTCAAAAATTCTTGTCTAAATAAATCTTTATAGGTGTAATATCTCGTACATGATGTTGCGACATTCATATTTACTTTTATGTAGTATTTTTATAGTATATTTTATGTAGTATTAGTTTCAAATAGATTTCAATAGATTAGATTAGGTTATATATAATGCGAATAGTCAAGCATAGCATAGGATTGCAAGCCGAGCTATCCAAAATTGTGAATTTTATATATGAAGTATTTAGGAATTCAAAAATAGATATATATTGAGGAAGAGAGAACAGTTGTGGAGAAAATAAGAAATAATGTCCAGAAACAAAGAACAGTGGTGCATATTTGTGTGCAAAAAAGATTATGTAACCTGGATCAATGCCCAGTGAACTGGACGAAAAGTAGAGAAACGTCGATAGTAAGTATGGAAATGATAACTTTCATTGACAACCTCTCTACTTTATTGCAACTACTAGTAGAGCTGTTTGATCAGAAAACGTCCCTGACTGATATTCTAAGGCAAACTCGTGAAGTTTTTAACCTTGCACTCGGCGTGTGAATAATAGTTACACGAATGAACGCGTTGGGTCTGACATACCCAAAACAAAAAAAAACAAATATTCGAAATAAGCATATATTTGGCTGAACAAGTTGCATATATTGTTAATAGAAGCAAAAATTAACAAAATAAACTTATAATCAAACTTCTCTATTTTTTTTTTAATTAAAATAAAAATAAAAAGAAAAACACATACATTTTTGTCACGACTGTTCTGAACACCCTGTATATCAGCTACTGAACAAAATTTGCTGTGCATGCTTGACAAACATGTACTGTATATTCCAGGTATATAAAAATGTTGCAAAATTGACATGTAAATCTTGCTTTACGATCTTTGCAGAGCGGACATCTTCCACGTTTATTTTCAACCACTTCTACACGCTTTGGCAATTCGTTCGCTGCAAGCTGTCTAGTATCTCTCGGTAGGTATTGCAAACTTCCTCGCATTTTCATGTATTCCATGACGAGTTCTTTACCAAGTTGCTTGAGAAATATCCTTCGCTGAATATCAGTGTTCACATTGGTTTTGTGTATGACAAATGTATTTATCCCTACAACATTGAGAAGTTCATATAAAATTACCATAGGCCAACTTCGCGTGTTTCTAGCAACGTTACACTTCTCAGAAGGTTGGTCAACCGTATCAACTCCACATTTTGTGGAGTTGTAAAAGGTTATTATCTCAGGCTTAGTGTCCTCACCAGATTCTGTATCAATAGAATCATCATGTGAAGGGTTGATAACAAAATAACCTGCTTGTTTCGCTGATGGTTTTTGAGTAAATTATTGGCATTTTCAACAGATGTAAACCAATTGTCCATCGTTACATTTCTCCTAGATTGTGATAATGGTAAGCAGAGTCTGTTCGCTACATCAAACGAAGTATTACTTAGGAAAAATGGACCTGGTTGTTGTTTGCCACAACACACCTCCATATTGTACGTGTAGAATGAACGTGAATCAACCAATGAAAAAACTTTTATTCCATAAAGCGCAGGCTTACTTGGAATATACGTACGGAAGTGACAGCAACCTCTAAACGCTCAAAGCATTTCATCAATGGTAGTATACTTGCCTACTGTATAATGTTTCTGACAGTTTGCTACTACCTTATCAAATACGTTTCTTACTGCAGTTAAGTTGTCCTGAGTTTTTCGTTCTTCCCTCGTTCGCACGTTCTCCATTCGTAAGCATCTCATTAGGAAACGAAATCTTCTGAGAGCCATAGTAGATGGAAATATGTCCAACCCTGTACCGTCTGTTGACCAAAATTCGAAAATAGATGTTCTGCCTCCGAGATGTACCGCTGCTAGATAAAGTATCGATCAGATATACTTTCAATATATATTTTTATAATCAACTATATCTTTCAAAACTGAATTATCAAGAAAAGCTCCCAGCATTCTCGTGGAGACAATGCATTTTTTTCGGCACCAATTACTCCAGGAAGCCGGACAATTATGTTATTGAGTTTTACGGAAAAATAGTGGATTTCTATGATTCACTACCTAAAAATGAAATAAATATTATACTTGGCGATTTTAATGCAAAAGTGTGAAGGGAAGAAGGATATAAATCAACATAAAAATACAAATCGTATAACAGTATTCTCAAGTAAGTTTTTATTCTCTATTTCTTTAACAATATTTTTACATACGAAATTTAAAATGAAATCTAATATTCGTAGATAAATTTACGTGCTTATCATTTTTATACATTAAACATTACATATAGTTATTCAAATTTGCACAGAGTATAGCAAGCGCCAAATAAGATGGCAAGAGGAGGGGGTGCGCAGAAGCCATTTTTATAAACGTCCACGTTATATATTTTACTCTAATAAATTATTAATTTGTTAAATGATAGATATGTAGTTTACGCCACCTATGGTATCTTGCAAATTGATGTAAAACTAAATACAAATCGCCCCAATACTTCTCCTGCGCGAATTTACCCCTCCGCTCGCCAACTTATCTGGCGCTTGTTATACATACTTTATTATTATAAATATAAAAAAAAATACATGGGAAATATTTTCAACTTGTTAAAAGTAAAACATATAACAGAGAACGTCTGTCAGAATAAACTCGTGAAAATGAGTCTCTACAAATATCTGTTAATAGCGCGAGTATAAATAGTGATATGTATTTTTTTCTGAGACTACATAGTTTGTTAATTGAGTGTTGATGTTTCTGGTGGTGTGCATTACTAGGGTATACGAGCTGCCAAGCTCCATAGAAAAATTGATTTAAGTTATCCTTTTCTGGGCCCAGAGGGGTGAGATTTCAGGGTTTTTGCTTTCTTATGAGCTGAACTAAAAACTATAGTTAGAGAAAAACTTTAAGTACTTTTTCGGCGTACTTGTGTGTCCTTTGGACGAGTGGTCTATGCGACTTTTTTTGCAACGTTTTTCTTTCTGCTTTTAGGGTATTTCTAATTAAATAATATGAAAACTCGCGTGAACAATTTTAATAAATAAATGGATATTCATAATTGTTTTTCGTAAAGTTAAATAAAGTGACTTTGTGCTTAATTTTCTATGATTATAAAGATATAGCTTTCTTATAAGATATACAGGGAATATTGCATAAATTGAATAGTTTTAAGAAAAGTAATAAAAGAAATTTTTTTTTTTGAGTTTGCCAAATAGAATTTTTCCGCAAACCGATAATTAATCGAGCGACAGCTGGTAAGGGTATCACTTCCGAACCGTCGAGGTGGGCGACCTTTTTCGCAGTTAGAGCGACGGGCAGTAAAGTTTTTACGAGGGCGGACGAAGTGGAAAACAACATGGACTCCGACGATTATAATACGGATGAAGGAAGTAAGAAGCGGGGTAGAGGTGAAGAGGAAAAATTTTTTAATAAAAGTAGAAAACTAGCAAGAGTGCCAACGAAAAGTGAATAAGTACAGGCAGATAAAATAGATAAAATATTGACGATGATGACCAACTTATCATTGCAGATGGAAGGAATGAGTCAGCAAATGAAACAAGTAATAGAGGAACAAAGGGACCTGGCGGAAGAAGTGAAAAAAATTAGAGAGGAAAATAAGCTTGTAATAGCACAGAACAGAAATATAAAGAGTGAAAGTTGAAAAATGCGGGAGGAAATCAATAGGCTACATGAAAGAATGGAAAAGATGGAAAGGGAGAAAAGAGAGAATAACATAATCATAAGTGTATTAAGTATGGATAAAAGCAAGCCAATTTCTTTAAGAGAAGATGCACAAAAATTTATAAAAGGTGGGATAAAAGTGAATTTTAAAACAGCAAAAAAAAAATAGGGCCACAACTCTCTTAGTGGAAATGGAATGCAGAGAAGCTGAAAGACATGCAAGATGAGAAAATATATATAGATAATGACATGACCAGGGAAGAGAGAAGCGTGGTAAGAATTATAAGGAAGATGGGAAGGGAGGAAAGGAGTAAAGGCAAAGTGGTTCGGATCAGATATAAAAAAATAGCCATGGACGGAAGAACGTATATGTAGGATAGAAATAGGGAAGATTTAAAACAAAACAATGAGCAAATATCGGCGGCAAAAAAACTAGGCAAGACGTACAATGGTATACAAAAGGAAGCTGACACGGTAAAGAAGACGGATACGAGTGTGGATTTAATTAGTAATAGTATGACAAATCTAAGAAATAGGAAAAATATGAAAAAAAGTAAAAAGAGCAAAAGAGGGAAAGTTGAAACAACAAAATACCACATTTAAATACCATCAATATTGTCTTTCAGGCTTACAGATTTTTTTGTCTTAAGTTTTATATAAATCCTACATAAAAATAAAAATCATCCTAGCAGAAGAGACAACAATTTTTGTGAGTTGTTTTCTTTGGATATATATTCGTTGTTCGAAAGCGTGTTTCTTTTACAGAACATTTACTACACTCAGCAAAAACAGACTAAAAATAATACTACTTGATATAAACGAGAAATATCCATGTTAGGTATGAACGAAATAAGTATATTAAAAAAAAGCTTGATGTATATAAAATGGCTGTTTGTATATATACAAATACGGAGTTTTGTCTGAGGTACAATATACATACATTGCATATCGTGATTACTGTTGAATATAAAAAATATATTGAAGTTGTACTGCCACCTTTGTAATATTTAAATATATATTGAGATAAAATCGCGTCCTGGAATGTGAAGTCATTACTGGCGCCTGGTAAAACAGAAGAATTAGTAAGGAAAATGGGTAGATATGGTATCAGCATAGCACGACATCAAGAGGCTAGATGGAGCGGTATAGGAAAAATCGAAAGGTGAAACCACGTAATGTGGTATGCAGGAGAGTCAAAGTATGGGTATAGAGGAACTGCGTTTATGGTGAATAAAACCATAAAATATAAAGTTATTGAGTTTAGGGCAAAGGAAGAAAGAATATCATATATAAGACAGGAAACTAAGCCCAGGAACATATCGATCGTTAATGCATATGCACCTACAGAGAATAATAATGATGAAGAGAAACAAAAGTTCTATGAAGATCTGGAAGAAATAATTGACAAAATAACAAGTAATGATATACAAATCGTATTGGGAGATTTTAATGCTAATTAATGCTAAAATTGGGAAGGAACAATGTTACAGAAATGTGGCAGATAGGCAAACAATACATAATGTTAACAAATAATAGTGGTGAGAGGTTGTGTAATATGGCGGCGGCTTCTGACATGTTTATTGTAAACACAAGATTTGTTCACAGGAGGATACACAAGATAACATGGATGATACCAACACTGTTGACGGAAACCAGATAGACCATTTTTTAGTCGCGAGAAAGGACTTAAAAGCAATGTATGACGCAAGATCTTATCATGGGGCAAATATAGATTCAGACTATTTTATGGTTGTAGCAAAATACAAATTTAAGGCAAGCGAAAATACAGGGAAGATAGAAGTGAAGAAGCAAGGGACAGGGAAAAGTTGGAACAGGAGGAATGGAGGGAGAAATATAGAAATGACATCGACAAAAAAAATAAAGCAAATAAACGAAGAACACCGCATTGAAGAGGAATGGAGCGCTATAAAGGGTTCGATTGTACGGTCAGCAGAAGAAACAATATTCTATAAGAAATACAATAGAAAGAAGCAATGGTTTGATATTGAATACGAAAATATGATAATAGATAAAAACCAAAAAAAGGAATACGTGGATAAAATTTGGAAAACCTGAATATTATAATATATATAAAGAAAGCAGAAAAATGACAACGAAGATGTGTAAAAAGAAAAAACATAAATAGATGGAAGATATAATGGATGAAATAGAGCAAGAGACAGGGAAGGGAAACATGAATGCAATTTACAAGCACATAACTAAACCGAAAGGAATTAAAACAGAAACATGGGAAAATTATTGCAAGGAAATGTATGATAAAGAAAATAGCGAGGAATGGGTGAAGGAGTTGGAATAAGAAAAGGAAGAGACAGGGAGTGAAAGTGTAAGAGAACTCGACTACGAAGAAGTTATCGTAGCGATTAAAAAGCTCAAAAACAAAAAGGATACTGGAATGGATGAAATATGCGCAGAACTAATTAAATATGGAGGAGATAAACTGCGCCAAAAGATCTATGCATTTATAGTGTGGATATGGCAGGAAGAAAGCATACCAGAGAAATGGAGAAGAGGTATTATCATACTAATACCAAAAAAGCTGACCTGACACAACGTAAGAACTACAGAGGCATCACACCGCTGAACGGGGCATATAATATATTTACAAACTTAATGCGAGAGAGGTCGGAGAAGCACAAAGAAAAAAGAAAGTGTGGTTTCAGGAAAAGGCGGTAGACGGTGGATGCCATACACATTTTAAGGCAAATTATGGAAAAGATATATGAACCTGGTAACACATCGTTTTCATAGACTTCAAGCAGGCCTTTGATAAAATAAATAGAAAACAAATTATGGAAGACCTAAAATACATCGCAGTACAAAGAAAGATTAGAAAATTGATAGAAATTACTATGAAAGATTCTAAAGCCAATGTAAGAACGGAACAAGGAACGACGAAGGATATAAAAATAAGTATAGGAGTAAGACAGGGAGATGCTTTATCGGCACTATATGGACTAGGATTCTTAGAGTTCCTCAAAAGGAATAGGAAAATTTTAACGTTATAGTTTAATTCATATGAGTCATTTCTTTGATTACGACTTATGTATTACGATATAAATTACTTTATCTGCCGTAGCCCAACAGAACTTGCACATTATATTATTTACATATATTTCCTGAAAAGAAAAATTACGAATGGATTTAACGTTCGTGCACGGATAGTCCGACACTTTGATCGATCTTATGAGGATAGTTTAGAATGGGATCGGTCATATCGAGGAAATATCGCGGAGAAAAGTTTCCTTCAATCGACTTGAAATATAAATCAGCGGTCATGGCGATTCTAAATACATCTGTGATAATAATCATAATAATTCTCAATTATTAGAAATGCAGAAAGTCTACTCAAAGAATATTTTCGGGAAATGTTATAAAACAAACCAATAAAAATTCGGAAATACCGAAGGTCATTTCTAAAAAATACGGGACAGTTTTTATATATATTTGAATCAGTTTAATTGTTAGTAACTCGGAGTACTTATTTAATACTTATTTTAGATAATATCGTTCTTGATATTTCGGAGATTTGCTTATAATATTACGTGAGCTTTTAGCTTTAATGAATAAATTCGTTTACTTTAAATCATTCAGCCTTTTCGTAATACTTTCTGGTATTTGCTTTGGTGAGTTTAATACTAGAGATTATGATGCTTGCGGTTATTTCGGATTCCCTCGACCTCTCTTGCGTAGAAAAATAAGACAGGGGTTCTTTCATACGGTTCGGTATACTTCTTAAAAATCGGAGAGCTTCTGAACGGAACGGATGTCGCGTTTCGTGTGATTTTAACGGGATCGGTACACAAACGAGACATGAAGAATATCAGAAAATCTAAATATAAGAAGGCAGTAAAAAGGGTGGCTCTTGCTTGCATTCCAAAATACTATTGAGACATTAGCAAAAGAGTGTTTTTCCTTAATGTTGTTCCAAATAGCATCGGTACGTAATTAAGGGAGCGAAAAAGTCGAGGGTATCTCAAGTATTAGCCAGGAAGTCTTGGAGAGCATGGCTGAATAATTCCTCTTTCTTGTGAACGTCGGGGTTTATATATGAAAATTTTCTAGTATAAACAATCTTCTTCGGAAGGGGCTCCGCTTCTACAAACCTTTAGTGTAATAACTAGAGAACGGATGCAATTTCCATAAAACGCAATCGGCACTTGGAATTGTGTATAACGTCGCTCAGTACATCCCGGCGTAATTCAATGAAGTATTTGTTTGACTTACTCGGCCACCTGGTCTCGCAGTGATAACAATGGACAACCCAGCTATTGTATTCGGAGAATATAGTGTTTTGCAGTGGTGTCGTGTACGTAGATAAAATAAATAAGTTTATCGTATTTCGTAAGAGAAATAGCACGTACATTCCTTTTCTTTTCATTTAAGCAACAAATTCCAATTATTTTCACGTAAGTGTGCATAAAATTTCGTTATTTAATTTCGTTTATTTTGATCTAGAATATTCTTTTTTTTTCTATTTATAAGGATGTACTTAATTCAAAGAGAACAAAATTGACAGAAGAAAACCTTGAGAAACTATTGCTAGTCAATATTAATACTCCTTTACTCAACTTGAACGACAAAATGAACAAATAAAAATGTTCCAATTATAGAAATAAAATTAAAACTTTAAAAATACAACTTTTCAACAAATACATATGTATTTCGTAATTTTATAGATCACCACCCGTTTGTTTTCCAATTATATAAATAAAATTAATTAATAAATATGTATTTCGTAATTTTAGATAGATAGATCGCCACCCGTATGTTTCCAATTATATAAATAAAATTAAAAACTTTATAAATACAACTTTTCAACAAATAAATATGTATTTCGTAATTTTATAGATCACCACCCGTTCGTTTTCCAATTATATAAATAAAATTAAATATTTTAGAAATACAGCCTTTCGCCAGTACTGCACTCAGTGGTAAGCGTGTCCGTTCTCTAGTAATAACTCTACGCCAGCGTGAACATTAAGAAGGGGTCGGATATTGTCGTACTGTACACGAGTACGAGTAAATTACAATTACATAACAGCTTTTCATAAATATTTTT